>VZRE01001699.1:184499-213932 GCA_013396775.1 Cephalopterus ornatus
AAAGAAAACCAACTAGGGGAGCTGTATCCCCTTTTCCCAACGTGGGACATCCTTCCTTCAGGAATCCAGGAGAGTTTATTCCTCCAGCCCTGACTCCCAGGCTGGTGCTGTTCACAGACGGTTAGAAATGGCTGGCTACAGGCTACTGGGACTCAAATTCCAGTTCCTACCAGAACTATCATTTCTCTGCACTATCAGTTACAAATAGCACGTTGGTTTTTCCTTTGCTATTTAATCCTCTCAATTCCAGGGCCAGATCCCATAAAAATTCCTTCCAGTATCTGCATCACAGAAACACACCCAAACCTTAACAAATCACTTTTTTTCAGGGCTTACCAGCCCTGCCTGCTGTGGAAGGCTGTGCTTGCTCCAGGTTGGGTCAGCATATTTTGCCTTCCCAACTTTCCTATGACATTTCAGTTGAAGTTTTCTCAGGCTCGTCAGGGCCCAGAGCTGCCATTTTCAGTTCCCATCCCAAAAAATTTTGTGCCAGCACAATGCTCATTCAATATAAATCAATGCATCTCACCCAGGGTCAGCTGGATTTCACTGGGAAATGAAGATAAAGAGTTCTGGATTAGACTGATTTTGTACTTCAGATTTTCTTTGGGATTCTCCCAGGCAGGGATAATCCCTTCAAAAATCAGGTCTCTTAGTTGGACCTAATGACTATTCAATCATTAACTTTGCAAGACGTCATGCAATAAAGGAAATAGTAAAAAGTTATAATAATGCATCATGATAAGGCATATTATCTGGGGGAAAAAAGCACAAAGAAGAGTTTCAAGTCTACAACCATTGAATATGGTATTTCACAGCCTCTGTGAAGTGAAGGAAAAGGAGAAAAACCATCAGTGTCCATGAGGAGGACTCAGGACAGAAGATAAGCAACGTGTGGTGGTGTGACATTCCCCACAAGCAAACTGGCAATGCCAGTGAGTGCCCAGGAGCACCGTCCGTACAAAACACTTCATGGAGGCTCTCCATCATGGGGACTCACACCCTCACAGCAGAGGACAAAAACCTCTTTATAGCAAGTTAAAAATCCCTGCATTGTTCTCCTTTGTAGTGCAAAAATATCCCCCCGTATCGTTTTCCCGAGCTTCGACGGCGGGGGAAGCGGCGTTCCCGCAAACCAAGACGCGAGGCATTGAAAATGCAAACGGCTTCCACGTTGCCTGGCCCAAACCCAGCCAGAGTGGGCCAGGGGCAAGGAGAGAGCCTTTCCCTCACCAGATGTGTCCAATAAGGGGCAACCCAAAACTCAGCCTTGGTGGGATCCAACTTCACCCTTAAGCAGTGGCAACGTTAACCATCGCGCTCGGCTTCTCCAACGGGAATGTCGCTGCTCTTGCCACATAAATCAAACCCGGCTGAGAGATCAAAACCTTCAGCAGAATCAGATGGCTGCATATGGGGCAGATAATGCAAGAGCTCGCTGTGCAGGCAGCCCTTGTGCAGCTCCTGCAGCAGCTGCGATGGGGGAAGAATCCTTTATTCCTGCAGCTCCCCCAGTCTGTGCCATCTGCAGGGACAGGGAGGTGCCACAGGGGAAAAAATGCCCATGGCAGTTAACAAAGTAAAGGCCTGCACTGCGAACATGGAGGGATGCACATTACACACTCAGGACCTGCGAATATCTGCACAAATAGTCTGAAAAGATCCTTTCCTTGCGTGTTTCCAGTAGGAAAAATCCTCAAGGAAGGCACTGGCACCGGATCCCGCAGCACTCCTCTTCCCATGGCCCCTTTAAGAAGTGTCTGGCTAATCCTCCCAATTACGTGGGACTGGGAAAAACTGTGGGAATCTTCAAGGGCATTCAGATTCCTAATTCCTAGGGTTGGTGCTTGTCTCATAGAGCCTGGAAATCTGTCCTGCGCCACATCTAAGACAAGAGCTGTGATGCTGTGGGATGTGGAGAATTGGTATAAAAGCAGTAAATGAGACAGGCAACCTAAGCATTCAAACCAGCAGGTAACTTTTAGATGGCAGATTTATTGTATGGCCTTTCCTCCGCCTGGCAAGGGCCTTGGCATGCCAGTGGCACCCCGTGGTACCAGCGAAGGTACAACCAGCTGGAGAGACCTGTCTGTGCTCTGTGCCCAGTGTGCTGGTGCTGTGCCACGTCCCCGCACTGTGTGGGTGGGGCTGGTGCTCACCGGGGGCCACTCACCCTGAAAAAAGCACATTTGAGGGTATGACACCAAGACTCATAGACCCGTTCCTCCCTTCCCTGGTTGTCTCTTTCTTTTGCCTCTGATCCATGGAAAGGAGCAAGCGAGGGCTTGCTGCTGACACGCTGATGGATGGCTGCAGGCAGAGGCTGCGGCGAGGGATGAGTGACAACCTCCCAGGACAGAGAGCTGATGGCAAACTGCCCGGTTTGCCAAGCTCCACTGCGAAAGAGCTGGAGCTGCAGTGCGCAGTGTGGACCACTCACAGGCAGCCTGATTCCAGCAGACTCAGGCCACGGGAAAAGTGCTTTCTGGGGAAGTGCACGATGTATGGAGAGCTTCGTGTATGTCCCTGCCCGGAGCCATCAGCAGGGACATGGGTGCAGCCCACGGTGTGACCTTGTCAGGGGGAGGTGATGAGCAGGCTGGAGTGCTTGTCCTCCAAAGATGGGTTGCAGGAGCTCACACTCCTCTGTGATTGCTTTAAAGCGCCATCAGTGTCTACTTCACTGTGTGCCAAACACTAAGCAGCCTTTTTTTAAATAAATACGAACATGATTTTTAAGGAACAAGGAAGTATTCGCAGAGAGCATGGGGATGGCATTGATTTACTAGCAGTTGAAACTTCAGTTCAGATTGATTTCCATTAAACATGCCAAAGAGTTTGGGTTTTTTATGTTTTTTTTTCCTGAAAAAAATATCTCCATGCAATGCAAGCTGTAAGAATTCACCAAGAACAAGGGGTAAGTATGCTTCAAAGTTATTTATTTCATGTTTCATTGTAAAGCTATTTAACATTTCATACACAGGAAATTGCTCCAAACATTGTTTCTTTTGTATCACTTCCCTCAGAAGGCTGTTGAAGCCACATTAGCAAAGCAAAAACCACTTTAAAAATCAGGGATCTTTTCTAACTCTTATGTGATACTAAAAAAAACCCAGAATAAATTGATCCATATTCTTTCCTGAGCAAAGAAGTTGTATGGGAGCCTCCAGCACCCAGCCCACCCCGCCTGAGGGCTGGAAGAGCATCTCACTTATATTTGCCCCCTTTGTACCCTTCAACCACAGCAAAACAAAACCAGAATTTCCACCCAAAGCCCTCTGCAGTCCTGGAGAGCTGGTGCCAGCTCAGGCAAAAAATAAAGAACTTAATAAATAACTTAATAAATAAGGCACTTTTTTTTAAAGCACAGTCTGGATCTGCCACTTCCAGATGTCTTTGGTCTTCATGAGTCATTCCCACAATGCCAAGTGTGGGAAGTTGCAAAGTTTGGGACAGGGCTTGGAGAGATGAAAACCACTAGCAGTTTCAGCATATCCAGTTGGGTCCCAAGACTGAGGGATAACTTTTTGCCACAGGATTGTTGCCTCACCTGCAAAAGGCCATTCCTGGTCCTCACCAGCAACCCAGGGAATGAAACCTGGAGCAGCAACCCCCTCCCTCACTTCCCAACAGAGCTGCACAGGAGGGAGCCTGGTCCTTGGGGCCATCCCAGTCTGTTTCCGGGTGCTGGTGGCCTCTTTCTGTCTGGGAAAGAGCAGATTTATTTGTTCTTGTTCCTCATTCTGGAGCAAGGAGCACATGCGATTTCCCACCTGCCACCAAAGGCTAAGCCTGAAACATGGAACACCCATGGCTCAACAACTCTGGAAAACATCCATTTAGAGGGAGAATGTTGTTTCCGGAATGGAAACCCTTTCCTATTTCTCACCTCACTATTCAAAAGAACTTTCTGATTCATGCTTAATTCAACCCTGCCGGCACTCCCCCAAAGCCACGTTATCTCCAGGTCCCACTCCTTAGCTCACTATTGCGGTGTGAAAACCCAAAGCCCTGCCCCAGCAGCTTTTCTTCTCAGCTGCTCTGCAAACATTTGCCATACATCATTCGTTACGCTCTCAAAAAACGTGCGTGCTCCTTTCTTAAACCTCTGCCAAAGCCATCTGCAGGGGAACTCCAGGCAGGCAGGTACGGGAATACAGAGCTTCCTGCTTGCCCAGAGCTCTTCAGTGACTCCTCACTAGGAATTCTCATCTGTCACATCTTGTCCTGAATTTTCAGGAACAGCCTCTGCTCTGAGTCATGTTGCAAGTCCATATGGTACAAATATACTCGGTGGAAAACTGTAACACATCTTAATTGTCGTCGCCATCGCTTCAGAAGAGCACAGCCAACTTTATGGCAAGGTCCCATTACAGCATTAAGCACAGATAGCTCCTGTACAGCAGGAAAGGAAGAGAAAACGGGTAGAAACCAAGTCATTTAATTGAAAATGCATTATCTGATTGAAAAAATATGTTTGTGCAGCAGCTCTCTGCGCACAGGTGAAGTTAATGAAGAGAAGGTTCCCGGGGTACATGTGTGACTCTTTAGGTGACAGTAATCAGGCCGGGGTGCATTTCCTGGGGATTGGGAGCCAGCTGAGAGGAGCTGTCGTGCCTCGGGTCATTAAGCACAGCCAGGCAGTTATCGACTGCACCAGTGTCATTACTGCTAGTACCCCCGAGCAGAAAAAAGAACCTTGGCAAGCTCAAAGGGGGAGAATCCTGGCGTTTTCATCCCTTGTGCACCATTTATGGAGCTCGTGGGATGGCAGGAACCTGTGTGCCAACCTGGGTGACAGAGCAAACCATCCCAGGGATGCTGGCATAGAGCGTGTGCTGGCAACACAGTTTGCACAGCCAGGGTTTTCACCAAAATACTTAGACATTGTTTTCTTTCCCTGTGGCCACTGGAAAAGGGTGTTTGCTTTCACTGTCTTTCAGCCGGAATGACGTGGTTTGTTCATCCCTGAGTTTGTTCCCTTGAAGAAGTGCTGTAAGAGCCTTCAGAAATGGTTTAGGAGAGGCAGCAACTGCTAATTTAACTATGCTTTTTTAGTAAATACCAGAGTAAATAGACATAAATGTACAGTGTTTAAATAGCAACAGCCCTAAGGCATAAGTAAATCATCTTTATCCTCTTTTAACTAAATCGTTTCTGAGGGGTAGGGAGGGTTTTGCACATAAATTTGTATCTTAACAAATATTCAGCAGAACCCTTTGAATTTATGTGCTGCTTATGCAGAGAGAAAAAGGAGTCTTCCAATTCCCAAGGCTTTCGGGGATGAGAGGAGGGGCGAGCACAAGGCTGCATGGCAGGAAAGCTGCACTTGGCTCAGCAAATAAATGTGCTCAGTGGTCCCAGCGAGGGTCCCACTGAGCCCAGGGGACCTGCCAGGGACAGAGCAGAGCAGAGTGGCTGCTCCCCACGGTGTGCACCCCTGAGCTGAGCTGTGCAGATGGTATCAGCACATGTACTCCTCATCTATCAGTGTGAAATCTGATGTGATTCACAGCCCAAACATCACTCCTCGGGCTAGATTTAAGCAGAAGTCTTGTTGCTGGTTTGCAATCTGATTTTAGGAAGAGGAATGATGAGGCTGGGGTTGGAGTCTCCAAGTCGCTTTGATGGGAGCATATTCGCCCCACAGAATCACATCCCAAAACTGCCAGAGCGGCTTCTTAAACATGCAAGGCCATTTACACTGAGCCTTATTCATCTTTTACCATGTTTTATTTATCTTTAACAAAGTAAAGTGGTGCTTCACAAACAAAATTATAATGGTTAGTGCTTAAACAACCCATTTGATCCTGAAAGCTCCCCGAGTGTTTTCCTCACTCCCACCACTCCCAGCCCGAACTCCCAAGGCATGAAGACACCTACTGCTGTGCAGAGGAGTGCTGGTGCCACCCCGTGATCCAGCCCCAGTTTTGGGCATCTCTAACAGAAGAATCTCTGCACAACTGTGGGTTTTCACCAGCTCTTCAAACACTGTCTCTGCTTTTTCCCCATTCCTCACTTTTCTGGGGAAGCTTGCTGGGGAGATGGTGAGGTTTTGGAGGAGAAAGTTCCTGGGGATTTTCGAAAGAGGACACAGGTTGTCTAACTCTGAGCCTTATTTCTGTCCTGTGGAGTAGTTGCCACAGCTCTGTGGTTTCCTAGGGGGTGACCATGGCCAAAGGAAGCCCCTCTCTCAACATCTGGTGAGGAAAGGTCTCTCCAGAGAGCCAAAATACTCCTGCAGGATGCTCCACCATCCTGCAGCTGGAGGGGGACCATCAGGGACTGGGTGTGATGAAGTGGTCTCTTACCCTTGCATGAATCCCGAGTCCAGGGACAGTGGTTTCTCTCTACCTACATTAACAACCAGCACTAATGGCCAGGGATCGGGGCAGGGGGATGTCAAACAGATGCTGAGTCCCCAGTGAACCTTGATGCAGTGTGAGGCCCTCAAGTGCACGTGTTGCCAAGACTGAAGAGTGCTTCCCAACAGGAGTGACACAATCCGAAACCCCATCAAGTTTAAAAGTCTTCACAAACATTTAGAATGGGTATTTTAAAATGTAGTTGCAAGCAAAAAGGAAAAGAGGTGAAAGGGAGCTTTGTCTTGGACAGTCCCTGGCTCCAGAGCACTGTGTTACCAGTGCTGTTGGATGCAGCCTCCAGCCTTGTCCAGCAAAATCTAAGTGGAGCCTGGTGGCCCCTCAAAACTCCTGGCGTGAATTATCTGTCCTCCAGGAAAGCCTGCTGATAAATCAGGCAGTGAACCCATTTTCTTTCTGGGGCTCAGTAATTGTTACAGTCTCTCCCCGTGCCGTGAGGGCTGGGTTTCTCATTAGCATCTCAGAAAGCCGAAAGATGTGTAAACAGGTGTAGCTACAGAATTTCCTACTGGGTACACATCTGAGGAGGCTCCAAAGCATAAATTACTCTTTCTAAAGTCAGTTTTAAATCATGCTCACTAACAGCCATCTCCTGCCCTTGATCATTGCTCCTAGGATGGCAACAGGAGTTTCACATATGGTTTGAGTGAAGCATGAGCCCTTCAATGGCTCCACATCCACCTGTTTCAGATTGTGTCATAGGTATGTGCTTAAGCATTTCATTAACATTTCCCTTTTTTAATGTTAACCCAAGCCATGCTAACTCTGCCCATGCATCTGGAAGTTTGCAGCAGAAATGCAACATGCACCCAAAGCTGCTGCATTCCGGAGGCAGCCAGGTATGAAGCCGGTGGGTGAGCAAGGCAGCTCTGAAATATTCCTGCTGAGAACTGGGTGTTTTGCCCTATTTAAATGAAACGGGGACTCTGTGGATGCAGGATGTGGAGTTTTGAAGATCCAGTCCTAAATGTACAGCTTTTGGGTATCATCATTCCCCTGGGAAACACACACACTGCTCAGGGATCTCAGCTGCATCTCAGTGTAAGTTCTGCAAGGATCCATCCATGCTGCTGCTTCTTCCTCATCAAATCAGAACTGCCCCCCATCTCCTTTATTTTGTGAGGTGGGAGGGTCCTTGCTATTTTAGGATTGCTCTAGGAAAACCAATATAGTACCTGGGACTGCAAGAGCCAACCTTTGTTCCACGAGCAGCAGTGTTATCCAGCAGCACGGCTCCGAAGCCTGGCTGGGAGCTGAACAGGTTTTAGCATGTTTTTTTTTTCATCTCATTTTTTCTGTCTCCTTTCAGCTGGAAGCTCAACTGTCAGGATTAAACCATCCACCTGTGTGGCATACCCCAGCATGGCTGAACTTGATAGATCTGCACAGTTGGATTCTGCAGCAAAGATCACAGATCTGAGACGTACACATTGAGAATAGCCTACTAATCTTTCCTCCCTCCACTCCTCCCATCACCAAAAAAAAAAATCCAAAAAACCCAAACATGTGTTATTCCTTACGGTGCTTTCTTTTTAAGGTATCTCCTTAAGCAATGTCACGATGGGAATTCTCAGTGGAAGCCTTTGAAAAACTACATTGCTGTCATTCTCTCATGTCTTACACACAGCACGATGAAGGGGTTGAGGACAGAAATGTGTAAAAAATTATTTGGAAGGGGAGAAAAAAGAGAAAAGTTAGCTATGCAAGACACAGGCAGGGTGTTCCAGGCCTGAAACCTCCAAGTGCAGCTTGGAAAGAGCGAAGACCTGTGCAGAAAAGGGAAGAGAAATGCAGGACTGGCGCAGGGTGAAGTGGACACAAGCACCAGGCTGTGCTGCAGGGAAGCCCGGAGGTGAAGGCTTCCGCACAGAGGATTGGGTCCTTATGCATTTTAGAGCAAGACAGCCATCTGCACAGTGCTGCCCTCCTTCCATGGGAAAACATGACAGAAATGGCATGAGCTGCTCCAGGACCTTAAACCCATCCTGAGAGAAACCTTGACGTTCAGCCTCCTCAGTTCTGGGGTTGGAGTAACACATATTTCTCAACATTTCCTCCACACAGAGTTTCTTCCCTGTTGCTCTCCAGTGTTACCACCTGCTATGTAATTTTAGTTGCAAAATCTGGTGCGTTCAAGTCCACCTTCAAACTTGTGTTGCAGTGCTCATGGCATCAAGTTCTGTATCCGATCTCCTTTCCATTCCTCAAACCAGGCTGTTGCCCCTTTATCTTTTATTCTTACCTCATCTGTTGAACAAATGTCACGGCCACAGTTATTAGAAATATTTGAACCTGACAGCTGCAAATACTCAGAGGTAACTATGTGTGCACAGAACTATAATTAGTTGGAGCATTTAATTTTGTTTTTAAATCACTGACATCCAGTATTGGAATCTCTGCAGACACAGACAACTGATACAGACAGTGTGACTTGGGGAGCTTTACGGTCATTTATTTTCCTTGTATGAAAGGATAACTAATACACCCTGCCTACAATGACATACATTGTACTGCACAAGAAGAGATTTTGCCTTGCTAAAGCTCAGACCACGATACATTCACTCACACCAACTTCAGCCGTGATATCACACTGACTGCAGCAGTCTAAAATTACCCCTGAGTGAGCAGGAACTACAGACTTGGGCTGAAAAAAAAAATTTACTGCATAATAATTACTTAGTGATTGCTGCAGGGTGCACTAAAAACATCAGCTGGAATCTCTGCTATTGCTTGAAGTAGGTATCTCTCATCACTCCTGTCTTATGGAGGGTCAAGACACAGAAGATACCCATTTTGCTCAAGGCAAAGAAATGAGGTTTGAGTCTACAATCCCCAGCCTTGCATCTCATTATTCAAAGCAGTTATGAGTTCCTTGGGATTGGCAGTAAATAACAATTTCTGACTTGTTGCACCTCCTGCAGTTTGATTTCTCTGGTCAGATGCAGCCTCCTCCAAAGCTTCAGCCCACCAGCCCACCACCCTCTTCGTACACAATAAATCCAGGGAATTTATCTTTCCTTGTCTTACAGCCAAAGAAGAGTAGAGATGCTCAGAGCAGAACTTCTCCAAACAGCCCATCCTTAAATAATCCAAATCAAACTTAGAAGGAAACCCCATTTCCTCTCCCAATTCAACACGTTCTTCTCTTTGTTGTTTCCCAATGAATCCTTCGAGAACTAGGACGTCACAAGTAAATATCTGGTCATCTCTGCTTCTGCATTCCTGACTGATGTAGCTGTGTGGATTGCATAATGTTGCTTTGGGTTTCTTAATTGTGAGATTAATTGGTTTATTTGAAGAGAATACACTTGAAGTAATAAAAGAAAGAAGACGAAGAAGCAGCAGCCTATAAAATCATTATATCCTAGTAGTTTTATTGATAAGGATTAGGAGAAATAGCTGGAAGACAGAGAAGGAATCATATTTTGCTCAGATAATAAAATTATATGAGCTGCCATTTTCATAATGTTAAACAAGACCTGAGGGAAGCTTAACTTAAAAGATTACACAGGTGGATTCTTTTCCTTTGGAGAACATGAAAGATTATTGTAAATGTCTTTTTACACAGCTGCCTCTTCAAACACAGCCACAAGAAATTAGCCAAACACCCATTTTTCACAGGATAGCCTGACACACACAGCAGTGTGGGGATGGAGCCCTTACTGCTGCTTCTGCTCAAAGCAGGGCACAGAGGTGCTGGTTTTGCACACTTTAAGTTGTACATTATAAGCTCCTTGCCACTGTCCTGCATCCCAGGGCTCAGGCACTGCAGAGCCTGGTTTAGGAGGCTCCAGGGGCACCCCCAGCCCTGGGTGTCGTGTGCTGATGGACAGAGCCAGGGGATAAATACGTGATGATATATTGATATATCATGTGCCCACTGCTCTCAGAACAGGGTTCTGCAAGCACCCAGGTACTACCTGCAAGCAGGGGTCTTCCTTTTCCCAGAAAACAGGAGCGCCAACGAGCAAGGCACAAACGAGGAGAAAGGAGAAAGCAGTTCTCCGTGTCCTCCCAACACATGCTGCTCTGCTGGCTACCAGGGGGGTTTGATTCATATAACAAAGCCAGGACAAAGGGTTGAGTAGAATGTATCCAGGCTTGATTGAAATAAGCAGTTTGCCCGCCCAGAGACTTTGCTGCTCAGTAACACACATTTTTGGGACCATATTCTGTCAAAATGCTCCAGCTGAGCTCTTGGTTTAGGTATTCTGGTCCTTGGTTTAGCAGAAGTTCAGTCATATACCAAGCTTGGGAAGCAAGCAAGTCTCACCGAATCTGAGAGATGAAGCTTACAAATTTAAAAAAAAAATGAGGTGGAGAAAAATAGCAACTTTTCTGTCCTAGGAACAGGAGGAATTCCCAAATAGTCATTACCCTGGGCTGGGGAATTTGTTTTGATTTTTACCTTGATGTTCACTAACTGAAAGCACGAAGATCCAAAGCCTATGATGAGAGCAATAACCATTCCAAGACATTTACAAATGACCCTCTTAACTGTTTATGAGACATTATCTGAGGTAAAGCAGAGTAGGAGAAATAAACTTGAAGTAGGAAGAGCTGGCTCGCCTCCCAGATGGAGCATGATAAAGCACCAGTGTCAGTGTTTCTTCTCAGTTTTATGGCAGCCTTTAACTGCTTGGTGTTTAGGATTTTTTATCAGAAAACGGAAAGGAGAAGGAATGGATCCAAAGCAAAGAGGTTTTCACAAACAATATTCTCCAAATGACTTTATGTGAGCAGATACTCTGTTATCTGGCTATCAAGATAACACCATTTATTTTTTTACTTGCCACAGCAGCCTGCTGCTCAGATTCCCAGTCCTGGGATGTACTAGGAATTCCTGAGCACAGCAATAAATTTTCAAAGGGATCTGGATGACCCCACTGCTTCTTTCCTATTAGAAAATATCCTGAACAAAGTTGATCTCTGGTCAGATTTACCTCATCAAAAAGATTTCTATTGTCTCTCTTAAACAGTGTGTTAATTGTCAGTTCCCATATTTAGCAAAGCTCTCTGGACTTTGTTCATCTCCCCCAAAAGGTTAATGAATGGCTCTTCCTGGAACTATGAGAATGGGATCATTTTTTTTTGCACAGAAAGCTCTCCTGAAAGTTGAAATTGCATAAATACTACCTCACTTCTTGCTTTTCCTTAGCCCAAAGTATAAATAATCTCAAACCACAATTTTTCACTGTCCATTCCAAACATTTTCGATGCTACTTCGATAGAAAAAGAGTAAAACTCAATTGTTCCAATTTGTTCATTATATTGGACATATTGGATGAAAAGCTTTGTTTTTCTCTATTCCAGTTTAATAAAAATTTTATTGAAATGGTTGTCAAATTTACAAAATAAACAGAGTTTTGACGAACAAAAATGCCTAGATGCATTTAAATAACATTTTTCTCATGCTTCCTTGCTTTCTCATGCAACTTGGAAATGTGTCAAGAAAATTCATTAAAGAAATCTGGCAAGCAGGGGAATAAAATAAAATACTTCAGAAATAGAAGATTTCAGATCATACTTTACACATAAACAGAGGGTTTGGGTCTTCCACCCCACCGATGCTCACTACACCTCCTCTGTCACACGCCATGGGATGCCAGCAGGACCACGGGATGGGCCCTGGGAGGAGCAGAGCTGAGGGAAGCACTGGAAATCCTTCTATCTTCTCTGAACGGAGCAGAAATCAGTTCATGAGGACGGAGCCAAAGAGCTGAGGAAACTCCATGTCTCGGCACCCCTGGAGCCAATTTTTGGTTGGATCCAACAGCACAGGCTTCTGCCAAGTCCGGTGTAAATTTATCATCAGCTCTCTTAAAACCGGTTTTCTTCTCATCCCCCATTGATTGGTTGGGTTTAGCTCCCTCAGACCGAGCTACTGTCCGTGGGCAAAAGGGGAAACCATTTCTCCTGGAGAATTTACCTGAGGATAAAGCACTTTGTGGGCTTTTACAACAAATGATGGGTTAGAGAATAAAATAATCAGCCACCCCCATGTCATTACTCTCTCAGTCACTCTGCTGCATGACACACTCCCACAGCTGATGCCTTGTCTTTCTCTCTCACGGATAAACTACATCCCTCAGAGCAGCATCCCTCCTGATTTCCACCAGGACAGCTGAGCTCAGGCTCTGATCCAACAGCAGCTTGTTTTATCGGAGTGGGGCTGCCCAAAGTGAGCCGTGTGCTTTGTAGCACGTGCTCCTGGCAAGCTTTGGGTCACCCACACGGCTCCCGTGGGGGACAGGCGCACACAGCCCACCCAGGGATGGCATCAGGGTGCCCCAGGGCTGCACAGCCATGTGGGAGCACTCGGGGTCTGTGTCAGTGACAGGGCTACTGCTCCAGCCACACACCAGATGCTGGAAATCCTGGATAAGTATGTAAAATCCCCTAATTCCACTGGTATAAAATTTCCAGGCACAAAAAAAAAAGAAGACGTGTCCAGGGAAACCGTGCAACAGCCTGAACTTCAAGCTTTCAGTTCCAGGGATTCCGGAAAGCCCTGAATCAAAATTTCCACTAACACCATTTAAAAATATACCCTCCCCAGCCTGCAGTAACCCAAGTGAAGAGCTAAGGATTACTTCAGTCCACGGCAAGGAAAAAAATGTCCCAGCCAGGTCCTGAAGGATCAGAATGGGTTTGGGCATCAAGGAGAGGAAAGGGATGCCATCTCTGCAGTGATGGGATTTCCCTGCAGAGATACAATCCTGCTGGACTTTGCATCTTCCCCACACACACAGCCTCACCACCACACCACACATTTTACCTCCAGTTTCTCTCATGCTGAACCAGAGCTGCCCTAAGTCATATTGCAGCACTAATTAGGTTTACACTTGCAGTACGTTTGACCCCATTTTTCTGTTTTGCTTTCACCTCCTGGTTGCGTTTTTCTCCAGGTGAGAATAAAGTTCATGGAAATGCTTAGGTGAACCACCTCTTCAAACAGGAATGACTAGAAATGTTCATCCATTGCGCCCCTTTTAGCTGCCTAAGCAAGGAATAAGGGGTTTTTTCAAAGTAAGAGGTTAAGAAACAAATTTCTCTAAGATTTTAAATTGCAATTCTTCTGCCTTCATTATTTACTGGTAGAATAAAATACAGCATCCAACTGTAAGGAAGGCAGTAAATCCTTACACTTAGCACAATCCCATTCCAAGCAAACCCCCAAGATCTGCATCACTTTTGAGTACAGCCTAATGGCTGCAAACATCATTTTAAGCATCTCAGCACGTCTCCACTGAAAAAAAAATTACCTATTTTGTTTGAGATCTGTGAGTTTGCACCAAGCAAGCTGATGCCTCTATAAAATATGTCCCACTGCCCAAAGCCCATTGTTTGGGTACCAAAAGCTCAGTGGCTCCGTTAATGCAGGGATAACGCATTTGGAGCAGCAACACACTGTCCATCTTCGCTGCCTCTGACTCGCCGTTCACTTGGGTAGGTCTTGCTCGAGGGTATCTGCACCACAGCCCTTTGCACAGACTAGATGTCTTTCCCAGACTACACATCTTTCCCAGTGCAGCAAACTCAACCTCGGTAAAAAGGAAAAAAGATTGGAAAATCTCTTTCACGACACGGCGCAACTTTACAATTTTTGATTCCCGTCATCCAGTACGAGGTTTTTTTGGACATGGAAGTGCTATTCCCCATTTGCCTCTCAGGGCAAAATGAAAGGAGAGCCTGTGATGCTCACAGTGTGCTGCTCACGGATTAATGCTGAGAAGAGCAACTTGTAAAATAAAAATGGGGGCTTAAAAAATAGAATAGCTTGACAAGGAAATACTTGAGCTGCCTAAACCAGATTTATTTACACTTTTTGGCAAAGACCACGTTTTAATTGGGGTTATTATTCACGTGAGCCTGGAACTATATAATATTATCCAATAATACAGAGAATCTGACACCAAAACATGTCACAGCACATATTATATTTGCATTTGCCAGACACGGAATCCCATAAATTGTTGTCTGATAAAGGTCTGCAGTTCAATGGACAAGACTTTAAACAATTTGCAGGGGATTATGGATTTCGACATACAACATTCAGTCACGGTTATTCGTAATCAGAAGGTCTAGTGGGAAAGGGAATTAAGCCTCCAAAGCAGAGCCTGGCCTGAGGCTCTGTTGAACTTGAGAACAGTGCCTTCCAAACCTGGGCCATCCTCCCCGAGAGCCTGACAGCCTCAGCTATTCAAACCTCCCAAGGAAGGTGAAGCTGATCTAGATGTCTCTGAAGATAGGACACAAACCATCTTACAGCTCCAAAGATCCAATAGGATGTGCGAGTTACTGCATCCACGATGCCATTCGGGGACAAAGGAGATTGAGATTTTATAGCAGTTGCTCATGTTTCCCATAAAACTCCAAGCTCACACGGGGTGACTCAGGAGGAAGCAAGGGGCAATTGCAAGTTATTTCCCTGGAAACAGGGACCTGAACTGGAAAAGGATTCAGCAGCGCCACTGCAGGACCAAAAAGCAGCAACAGGGATGGAAATGCTCCTCAGGGCATCAGCCCAAATACCCAGAACTCCTGAAGGGTTCAGTAAGCTCTGATACAATAGTGTCACCCTGCTCCCTACCAGCACTGCAGCACACATGGGGCACAGTGGAAAATTTTCAGGCTCGTTATAGAAAAGGAGGGTTGAGTAATCCAGCACTGGCGCCTCGCGCTGCAGCGTGGGAGCTGATCCCAGCCAGCGTGCCCCGGGCTCTGCCACCTCCCTGCAAGAGCGATGCTCAGCCTCCCTGGGGCACCTTTTTTCCAGGTCATGTCCCAGACTCTGAGGAAAAATGTCATGGAACTCCCTATTTTTTCTCATGCTTCATTTGCTCTAACCTAGGCTGGGTCTTGTGGACCTGGTGGCTGCCCCAAGGGGGTGGTCGTGGGGGAATGGGGACCAGCGTCACCTTGGAGAAGCACAAAGCCTTGGCAGCCAAGCCTACTTAAAAATGTCATGAAATCATGGTTCCAGGCAGGAAGACCAGCTCTGGGGCTCAGGTTGTGAGTTCAGTTGTACTGAACCTCTGCTAAGAGTCGTAATTAGGGATTGTGGATCATTGCCAGGAACACGTGCAAAGAACCCAGTAAAACCCAAGTGTGTCAGGGTTTGGAATCGTGCCGTCATGGAGCATTTCAGGAAAGAATGCATTTAATGGAATGAAATGGTAGAAAAGGAATAAAAGCAGGTGTTTCTTTCACACAGGTCTCTGCACACATTGAGGGCAATAAGAAAAAACAGGGATGAAAAGATGGACCTGGGTGTGCAGGTGTACTTGGAAATGAGGACTAATCTAACTACAGCTGTCTTTGCCTTGGTCTGTTCTCTTGGAGCTGCTGAAAAGAGCAGCAAAACATACAACCTTGAAGATCTCGAATGTCAGCCTGGACACCAAGGTTATGCTCAGTTCTTTCCAAAATTTCCATAGGATCATTATCTTTCCCCCTTCTTTCTACAGGGAGTGCTGGAAACCACTTAAAAGAGTGTGTGTGCTGAATGTGTGCAATAAGACCAAAGGTTTCCAAGTGAACTGAGTGCTGGCAACGCAATCCAGGTTGGGAGCAGTGAGAATTGCTCTGCTCCATTTAGTAAGAGTAGAAGAGAACCACATCAGTAGTACAAACAGCCCTGCATCCCCCTGCCAGGAATCTCTGCTGGCTGAGGAAGGAAAAGAAAGCGGGGCTCAAAAGAAGCCGTGCACATGCTTGCACCTCATGCTATGGCAATATCTGGTTCAAGATATTTTAATCTCTTTCATGATTAAGAAGCATGGTACTCACAGGCTGATCTTTGTTTTCTCCTTGGGGTCTTGTTCTCTCTCTGTCTTGCAAACAAAGGTACCCATTATCTTCAGAGGGACCCTGTGAGTTCCCACACAGCACAGAGCAGAGCAAGTGAGGAATTCCACAGAAGTCCATGGGTAAAAAGTCCAAAAGAGATTGCAAGTCGAGGATGTTCAACCTCCCTCTGTACTTCTAAACATCAAATCATACTGGCCAAGCTTTAGAAATTTTCTTCAGTCTTCTGATTTAAGCAAAGGCAAAGTTTGGTTTTCTGTTCCTCAGGGTGGATCCAAAACACCAAGAGCTACACTAAGCCACAAATTCACATGGAAAGGGAGCTCCTGCTTTTGTACTGCATGACAAGAGCAAAGCAAGTATTAAACAAAAGACACTGACCTGCTTTTTCCCAGCAATAGTAAAGTCATGTCACTGCTGTTCAGATTGCGTTGTACACGTATTTGGATCCTCTGATGTGAGAACTGATATCGTTCACCGGGACAGCTCAGATTTGGGGCATGGCAGGGGGTTGAATAAAACAATAAGAAATTAAAGTATATCCTGAGAAACAAAAAGATGTTTCCTTTTATCATATGAAAATGAAATTAATCTGATATAAGAGCTGCCTGGAACAACTCTTGACAGCTACCAACAACCCCTACAACTGCTACTGCAGGGCATCTTGAAACGGGATACGGTGACATCCATTTTACCGATGGGCTCCTGAGGCAAAAAAGGCAAGAAGTGACAGTCCACAGACTCATCCTGGAGAGCAACAGAATCTGGGGGCTTTGCAGGTGTAAAACCACCACAGAAGATTGACACATCCTCCTCACCTTACCAGAGCTCCATGGAAGTTTTCTGGAGCAGAACAGACACCTGTGTAACTTCTATGGCATCAGCGATGGGAATGAGGCCATGTCAGTATAAATTAGTATTAGAGGTGTGAGTCAGGCCTTGTAGGTAAAAGCCTTGAAATTCTTATCTCTGATCTACCTGTCAGCATGAAAAACAAAAGAGTCAAAAAGCATGAAATCCAGCTTCTTAGCTTCTTTTGGCTAAAAGTGTGAATTTAGAGTAAGGAATACTATAACTATTAAATGATTAATGTTGGTCTTCCAAATAGGCATGGAGCTGGAGGCCATGAGGATTTTTTAATACTGCTCGAGATTTTTCTCTGGAATTTTAAGTTTTCCTGACTATTGACTTAAAAGTTCATTTAATAATTCCATTATGCAGAAAGGGCACTAAGGAGAGGTGCACACTTCGCAGCCATCCACTTGCCTGGACAAGGGGCAGGGGTGACCTTAGTCCTGCCTGGACCAGTGTTGGTCCCTGAAGGAGGGAGGACACCCAGGAGCTTTCACATCCCTGATGCTTCCAGCCATCACCCATCTTCTTATGTGGCAATCCCCATTTGGGGCTTGCAGTGAGCCTGGGACACAGAGCTCGTTTCCAAATTGGCTCCAATACCTGATTTCCTCACTGGTGCCATAACAGCCAGGCATTCCTTACGGTGCACTATTCTTCTTCTTGTTTTTTTAACATTATTAATTGTCCCCACTGACAGTTCTAAAGGATTGGTTGGGGTTTTTTTCCCCTCTGATAAGACAAACACGTTTGAATCAAACAAGCCTTGACAGATGCTGGAGATACACACTGTGCTGAAATAATGAGGGAGCTCTTTAACACGACACCACAATATGTATGGGCAAGTTGTTCCACTGGAGCAGTATGAGCTTGTCAGATCACAGTGGAACGGTATTCATTGAAAGAATAGGTACAAGGAAGAACAGCAGAAAGTATTCCGCTGTACAAACATGCAGCTAAGCAAAACGTTTGGAAAGACAGGACACAAGCAACACTGAACCATTTTCTTTACAATACTGCCCGGTGTCAATAACAATGCCCACCAGAAACTGAAATCTTTTCCTGCAAAAGAGAAAATCACAAATTAAGTCTCAAATTTGGTCAGGCCCAGATACACAAAACAGAGAGGATCAATAGCTGTCAGTGGCTGCTGCTCTGCAAACCATAAACCTGAAATAAGCAAACAGAAAGGTGATGCTTGTTAAAATACATGAGTTTACAGCAAATGTAGACAGAAGTATACAAAGTTTCGCTTCCTAAATCAGTGAATCGACTTGTGTGTATTCCTAATAATGTTAATTTCCTAAAATCAGGGAGGAAAGTGTGACAGTCATCCTTCCCACCTCGCATGAGCTTGAGCATATGTGTACGTAACATGGGCAGCCACAAAGCACAGGGCAGCCTGACTCACACTGTCAACAGAACTCCCCAACTTCATAATTATAAGGAGGTGCCAGTTTCATGCTATTCAAAGTGTATTTTGAAGGGTAAATACTTTCTGGCCTGACAGCAGACCTGCCTGAGTCACTGGCCAGGCTGTGCCCAGCTGTGCCCGTGGTGCCCACAGCTCTGCCGTGGGCTGGCTGCATTACAGGAAGGAGCAATGTGCCATGTCCGGCTGGGAGCCTCCTCTTCCACCCCTGTACCACCACAAGACTGAGCCCAGGCAGCTATACCCCCCAGCTGGTGCCCCTGGCACTGCCCTCCCCCGTGTGACAGTGACAGCCAGCGATGCTGTGCACAGCCCTTGGTGGGTGTCTCAGCACGAACAGGCTTGCAGGGAGCTCCTGCCCTCGCTGGAGGGGTTAGAGAAGGAAAGCTGTGAAACGGGGCTTGCCGAGGGCGCACCTTGTCCGGGGTTCACACAGGTGTTTAGTGCAAGCAGCAATGTCACCAACGCCCAAGTGAGAGCTGGCTGCTCTGCTGCAGGGGAGCTTGGCCACTCCATTTCAGTGGAGCTATGTATGTGTAACCACCCGCCTCAGGAGGAGGTGCTGGCAGGAGGGATGGATTCTCCTGGCGGGAGCTCCTGTCCAGGACACTGGCCACAGGCATTAGCTGTCCTGTAATGATTTGCAAGTGGTGGTTTGCAGTGAGTCCTTCCAGGCTGGCTTGGTTGGACCAGAGGACTCCAACACAACCTGATCCTGCTGGATTTCTGTCTCCAGGTGGAAGGGCAATGCCCCACAGTCATGACCAGGGTGATTCTGAGTGTGAGCTGGCCACTGCTGCTCTGAGGCAGGGCTCAATCTCCCCTCTCAGCCCAGCTCCCCACTGCCTTCATGCAAGACACAACAATCTCACCTCCAGAGACTTTCTGGAGGGCAGAGAGCATCATCCATAGGCACTCAATATGTGACCTTGCCCTTGAGCATCTGCCTGCCCCAGCAGTCCCTCCTGTCGCTGATAAGGTGCTTCTGGATCCTCCTCACATTCTGGAGGAGGAGAAAGGCAAAAATCCTGCTGCTGAGACTTACAATCCAGCATTGGCACAGCAATCCGGGGGGAAAGGGCTTGCATGGAAGCAGCTGCTCCACTGCCACCACCCAGGGCTCCCAGTCACCTCCTGGCTTTGCTCTTGTCGTTGCTGCAGGCGCTGCTGGTCAGGGGAAGATGATACTGCAACCCAACACAGAAATAATTAACGGCGGGACACCGAGGGGAACATGCCACGATGATCAAGAGCCTGCAGCCCGAGGCAGGCCAGCGTGTCAGGAGAAGGGAGCAGCATCCCTGCGAGAGATGCCACTCAGCGCTGTAATTTGTAGTGGCCGGGCAGCCCTCGCCGCCCGCGCTCCGCCCGCTGTCAGAAAACAGCTCCGGATGGGAATTTACACTGGGAGGAATTAGCAGCCAGCCTGCCCTGGGCTGGGAGGAGGCGTTTCGGGTTTCAGGGCTGCCCATGGATGATGGGAGCCGAGTGCTGGGAAGGGGGCACCTCACAGCATCTTCCCGCGGCCACCGAGCCCGTGGGCAAACTGCGGGAGGGCTCCCGAGAGAGAACTGCTAGGTAGGTGCTTCTCTAACTGCAAACACCTTGGGATTCTTCCCCCACCATCAGCTTTGACCCTAATAATCCTGCAAATAGCCAGTGGGGTTTAACTTCTGCTCTGGGTTAAAAAAAGATGCAAGAAAATGAAAGCCGTGTTATCTCTGCAGCAGCTCGGCAAGTCCTGCTGCCTAGGGAAGGGGGAGAGAGTTGGTTTCTGGTTCTCTTTTCCCTGAGATGAAGGAGAGGAGCTGAGGAAAGGTGTGGAAGAAGAAAGGCAAAGCAGGCTGAAAACACAGTTTGGTCCAGGAAGCTGCAGGAGATGGGAGAGGAGCACCAAGGACAGCCTGGCCAGGGCATGGGGACCCGTGTGCGTCCTGAGGGACACCCCACAGAGACACCCCTGCCCGCCCAGCTCTGCCAGGAGCATTCCACTCAGAGACCCTCATGGCAGAACACTGGCAGGGAAGGGGCTGGAAAGATGTTTGGAGGAAAGCAGAGGACCACAGTAAGGCAGCTGGGGTGGAGAGCATGGCTTGAGTTCTTAGGGGAGGATAAAAGAGCCAAATAAATATTGCTCAGGCAGGGGACAGCAAAGAGGACATAGCAGCCTACAAGTATCTGGAGGCTGTAAACATCAAGGAGGGAGAGGAATTATCTGCAGTTGTACAGGGGGCATAACTAAGAGTAATGGGATGAGATTAAGAAAGGAAGGGTTTAGGCTGAATATCAGGAAATATTTCCCAGTAATGAAGTGGGTCAGGCTGCTGAATAATCCTTCCAGAGAAGCCACAGGAGCACAGCAATTCAGATGGTTACAACTACCCATGACTAAAGCCTGGGTTATGTGCTGCCAGGCATAATGGACAATGTAATTTCTGTCTCTGGCCTCCAAGGCTATTTCCTTCCCATCTCTACAGGAGGAATAACTTATCAAGTAATATAGGCTTTGAACATGATGCTCCTTTTGTCAGAGACAAAAGAGACTCCCAGTTCCCAGCTCTGCCAGGAGTGTCACTGCAGTCAGTGGATTAGGGATGCTCCCTGCTCTGCTGGTCACACCTCTTGCCTTGAGGGCACAGTCCCTTCTCCCAAATTCCAACCAAAACAAACACAACTCGGTTAAAAAAAAAAAAATGTGGAGCTGGTTTATTTTGAGTTTGTTTTAAATTTGCAGTTAGATAGCATGAAATGTACACATTGAAAACAAATTGACCCAAAAGAAGTGCTGGAAAACAGGGAATGGAAGCTCACAACAAATACCTTTGCTCTTTTGCCGTCTCATTTGCCATGAGACAAATCTGGACTGGCCTCAATTCAGCATCAAACTACTCTCTCAGTCAAATATAGGAAGCTTTTGTACCCCACAAAATCTGTACCTGTGCAGAAAACAGGATTTCCAGTCATTTTCATGGGAGAGTTTCCATTCAGCCTTAATGAGGAAGAGTCAGTCACCTAAATAAGAAGAAGGCATCAGGGAAGAGCCGTCCACTGAGATGTGACTCACTGCATTTACATCTGTAATTAGGGGACTGGGAATGCTCAGCAGCAGCGTTAGGAGACAGAACTAGAACAGTATCACCTTTCACAGCTCTTGTGAAAAGCATCAGGTAAAATCCCTGAGTGGGGTGGCAAGGCTGGGACGTGAGGGCACAGGGGATGAAAGGATGGAAGCACATGTTTCCTGAGGATAGGAGTGCTAAACCTTCATGGTTGCACCATGTTTCTGCTGGTTATTAAGAGTGGACAGCAGGAGAGCAGCACAGGTCTGAGCTCCGGCTTTAAATGGAGATCCCTGGGTGCTGAGCATCAGTGATGAGGCAGTCAGGGAACTGTGGGATTTCTGAGTCTTTAAGAGCCCCAAGGCTGGGACATGGTGGGAGGAGGAGGACTAGGGAGCTATAATAAATAAACACTCTTTAACACTGGATCTCAGGGATAATAATCCATCAAATCCTAAAGGTTTGCCCTGAGCAACTCCCCAGTTTATGTACAGTGGGTTACTTCCTTTGTACAAAATCTTTCATGCATCCTGATTTCCCATATACTGTTTCGCCTCATGTTATACCTTGTAATCTTGGCTTGTAGTGCACTTTAGAGTTATTATATGTCACATAAGGGTTGAAGTTTAAAGAAAACAAACCACAGCTCGGCTCAGACTCACCATAGCGCTGGGAGGAGTGCTTATAAACGCTGAAGTGAACCTGGGAAATGCTTTTCCCACCTGCAGGCTTTAATACCAGCAATTTCTCTGTGTGTGAGCCATGGCCCAGGACTGCAGCACAGCAGGGAGGAGCCAAGCAGGGACGTGGTGGGATGCAAGAGCAGAATCCACTGGAGGTTTCATGGCAGAGTGCTGCTATGGCCATGGCATGGAAGAGCCACGTTCTGCAGGCACTAGAAGAAACACTTTAGGGTGTTTTAACACTCATGAAGATGTAACAACATGATACCAAAGGCTTTGCTGCTCAGGAGCACACAGTGCCCAGCTGGTCCTCACATCCCAGCACACAGATCCCACCACACCTCTCCCACTATCAGATGTGAGTCACTGCCAGAGGCAGAATGCCAGACCTGATGAACCAGAGGTCTTATCCGGTCTGGAGGATCTGAACTTCCAGTGTTTACTTAAGAATGAAGCAGAATAAACTCTGGTTTTTAAAACTAAACATCTAAGTGCACTCACTAATCTGAAGATGTACGGTAAGCAATTGTACAAACACACCTTAAATGTTTCTTGGCAATTTTTGCAATTCACACAGAAAGATTTGTCATCTTTCAAAATCCAGCTCCCCTGAGTCCACAGGGAAGTGCTGTTCTGCTCTTCTCCTTTGCAGGTACCAAAAGGTGAAGCAAGAAAAGCTGCTGCCAGGTACATCTTTGCACAAAATATTAACCACTGTGAGCAACACAGAGGCAAAAACACCTCTGTGAACAGGACCTGCAGGTGGATTTTCTCTGCAAGCTGCGGGAAACAGAGGAGGATTAAAATACCTGACACCCTCCAGCATAGAGCTTGGTCTTACGACCAGGAGCCTAAACTTATAGTTCTCCCAAACAGCCATGTGTGATCCCTTTTTTAAAATACTTCACTCCAGCCAAAGCATTGAAATATCATTCAAATACATTCTGAAAGGTTGGGGTTTTTTCATTTATTTTTTCCCCTGAAAACATGGTCAGTCACTGAATTTAATGTTTTGTAGAGTAAAACCACAAGGTTTCACTCAGTCCTCATCTATAATTGTGGTAGACACTAAAAAATCCCTCGAGAGCCCCAGCACGCACAGAGCCAGACCAGATCCTCCGAGTTCCCTCCGCACACAAATCCTCCTGAATAACGAATATTAATATATAGTAAATAATAATTGTAACACTTAGCACTTCCCACCCATAGATCTCACAGTATTTCACTGAGCTGGACGAATGCCTTTAATTCTCTTGCTCCCAGGCAAAAGAGTACTTCTCTTCTCACAAACACTTTCTGTGTGGGTGTTTCATTTTAACCTTACAACTAGTTTTGCTGATTATGTTGCGGTCAGCCCAGTTATTGGGAGAGCTCCAGGTTAGTCTTCTTCTGTACATGTTCCCCCTGGGAGAGCAAAAAATGCTAAAGGTGTGAATGGATGATTCATCTGCTCTCTAAGCGCCAAATATTTGCACTCAAACTAGACGGAACTAGATGGTCTTTAAGGTCCCTGCCAACCCAGATCATTGTATGATTCCATGCTTCTGTGATCTTCGGCAGGGTGATGTCCTCCGGCACGTGAGGACAGCCAGGGTGGGATGGCAGGAGTAGCACTGAGAATGCACAGGAGACAGCATGAGGAAGCTCACGAGATGCAAAGCTTTAGGGATCCAACAGGATCCAACAGGTCTTTACATGTGCAACTACCAAATCCACCTTGGGCATCCTCACCCCAGTGCCTCGCTCTGCTGTAAAATACATGAAGACATAGAGAAGATGTTTTGTCACATCAGCTCCACCAGCCACTCTCAGGCTCCCTCTGGAAGCCACCTCTCCTTCCTCCTCACTGAATTCAGCAGACCTCAGGGATAGGTTTGGCAGTTAAAAGATCATCTAAATACAGCTTTGTGTGGTAGATCCATGAGAAATGAGATTGAGAAATTAGTTGGTTGTATCCTCCCTGGAACCCCACAGAAAGTGCAAATTCCCTCGGAAATGCCACCTCTAGTGCCTCTAGTGCAACACCAGCCTGTGTTTAACCCCAGCTTCATCCACCGGTGGTGGGGTGTGCTGGTGCTCAGCACAGCCAGGGCAGAGATTGGGAACAGGAGGGGATCCCGCTGGCCCCTGTTCCCCGGGGGATAGCTCAAGGCTAACACACGGCCCCCTCTCCCAGAACGAGCCCACTCTTCCGTTTAATCCATCCCCGCAATTAGCAGGTAATAACCCTGGTGGGAAAAACGTAACAAAATATCAAGCCATCAGTTTTCATTTGTATGAGGCGCTGTGTCTGCTGCCAGAAAGCTCTGTCCGATACAGAGCTCCTGCCAAATAACATGTATTTACCTCATTTCCACCCCAAGCCAGCGTGGTCACCTCTAAATATTAATGTCTGGGACCTGCGCACAGAATGGAGATGAGTTTCAGATGGATCATCAGGCACTTAAATAGTTTTAGAACAGTTTTGGAAGTCATTAATCTTAATAGATACAGCAGTAATAATACAAGACAGCGAAGGTCCCACGGGGCTGGAGAGAAGGCAGTCCTGGCTCTTAGAAAATCTTCTTCCACAGAACTATTTAACGTCAGGAATGAAGACTGGCTGGGCCCAAGTCCCCTCTCCTGCCTCTCACCTTGGCCCAAAGCCAGTCCCTGGGGAAGAGGGAGGAATAAAGTACATACTCAGTGACACGTATATGTAGTGCACATCTCTGCCCTCAGCCACCTCTTCAGGAATGAGCACAAATCTACCCTTAAGTATAAACTCCATCTCTGTCATGACCAAAGCTAAATGCTTCTCAGCTGAAGGTAGACTTGAGTATCTATATCTGTATTATACCTGGATGGGTTTTTTTCCTGCCAAGGTCTAAGAAGCTGGTTTAAATAGATGCCAGGGTCTAATGCATGGTGCTTTCAGATCCAGTGTTACGTTCACACAGCACATGAGCTGAGACACTGCTCTGCTGTCAAAGCACAACAGAGTATTTGAAGTCAGATGTCACAACTACCTTGTGAGAGCACGTGTGGCAGTTTGAAGGTATATGGGCCATTTATCACTTTCATCAAAATCCATAATGCATGGAATAAACTGCAGTGGAGATACTTGGATCCATGTCTAGACCTTAAGTAACTTTTCACTAATGCCCCAATCCCCAAGATTCTGTTCTTTGGCAGTTACTCCTCAGACAGATCCCTAGAAAGTCATTAAATGTGTTGTGATTTAACTGGCAAATAAACAGCTGACCACAAGCCTCAGAATCCTGCAAATGCAAAGATGAGAAATACACCAATATTTCATTGATGGAGATCTACTCCCATTAACGTCCACATTGTGTAAGGAAACATCTCCAAATGTAAGTCCTGAAGAATAACAAGCAGTTTTATTGGAGTAAATGTGGCCTTCCCAGTTGTCCCAAACAGGGCTATAATTATTTTTAAAGAGAATTAAGCTAAGTATTACCACCCTCTACAAAACTCTGTTTGTTTGTTTCCGTTTGTTGTGGGTGAACCTTGGTTTGCAGCTTGTTAGCAGCATGTCACCAGGGAATAAACACAACCACACGCACAAAAGAAACCTCTTTCCCAACATCTTTCAAGGCTCTGCTAATTGCTGACGCACACAATTGCTGCAGCCCTTTCTGTTGTTGCATAACTGTCACCATTCGGGGATGCGTAAATACCGCGTTTATTTATTACTTAAAGATGGCAATGATGATAAATTCAGTGATTTAAAAGGAGCGAAAGGATTTCCTTGCCACAACAAGTGTTTTCTGTGTTTGCACCCAACCACCAAGGCGGTGATGCACCCCTCGTTTTGTCCACAAAGAATTCGGGTCCAGCGTTATCGATCCAGTGCAACTACAGCAGACTTTCACAAGCATGATCAAAATGCCAATAAACTCTCCTCTTCTGCAGCTTCTTCCATTTGTCCAACACCTTTTCCTGCCTTAAGCTGCCCACGTCCTGGGGGGAGGTCGGGGTAGTTCTTTGCAGGCGCATAAACCTCATGCGACTTGCTGGAGTCACACCAGGAGGCTGGGCAGGGCTGGAGAAAGGACTTCTCCCAGTCCTCATAATTAATTTTCCTTGCATAAACTCATGGATATGTTTTTTTAAGGAGCTGCTCTGCCTTTTCCTTCTCAATGGATGGCTTTTTTATCAGCAGTGTTGGGCTGTGGATGAGGTTGGGAAAGACAGGGACAGCTCAGGGTCCCATCCCTTTGCTCTTCCCATAAATCTGAGATGTGGATTTCTTTCAGTGGCGAATAGGAGTGAAGAAGGGAGGGGACTGAAGCGCTGGAAATATTACCCAGCATGGATGATCTTGCAGGGCTGACTCACACAAACCTCCCAGCGGAGTGGATGGGAGGGCTGCTGGGCTCAGATATAAAGAGAAAATTTCATTATTGACTCCCTTCCCCCCATATGGTTAGGTCTGTCTTGGGAAGGACAATATTTTCCAAACAATTTGTCATTTCTTTTTCTGAGCTCTCCTTTCCATTTGGCTCCAGAACAAATGTGCGTGCATAGAAATAAGCTTATTCCTTTAAAATTTGCCTCTTCTGCGAAGTTTAGGAATGTTACAATCCGGTCATGTTCCAAACATCCCAGTTTCTCCCAAAGAAGCAGTGTGGCCTTTCAGACAATATTCCAAGGATGGACTAGCAGGGAAGGCTGAAAATAAAGGAACAGATGAGCTTGGAGAGTCATTTCTTCACTATATTTGGAAATACAGAGAGACATTCTTTTAATGAATGTTTTGATGATTTAAAAAAGCAATTGCAAAGGGTTCTTCTGTTTGTGTAGGAACAATCTGTGTCACCATCCTGCAAAATATGAGCTTGGCTGCGGAAACAATACTTTTGGCCAGTGGCTTGGCTTGGAGATGATTTGGTGCTGGTTTGGTTGGCAGCAGGAGGGTCACCTGGTGATGAGGTGCCCTTCCCTCCCAACCCCCAGCAGCACTGCACACTCCTCAGTGTCTTTTGGGCACAAGCTGTCATCTGAATCCATCCCTGGGGGAGAAGCTTTGCCACGACCGCCTTTTATTCTGGAAGCTGAATAAACAGACACTGAGACTAATTAATCCAACTCTGGATCAAGTGCAAAGGAAATAACATGACTTAAGCACCTACAGAAAGATTTATATTCACGTCTTCTATTTCCACCTTATTTTTAGCTTCTGCTTCCACCTTATTTTAGGCACCACATCTCAAAGTTCACTCCTACATCTTGCCCCAAAGCTACATGTATTTTCCTAGTGCCTGGAGCTTGCTGTTAGTGCCTGTTCAGAGGTGTCTCGGTCTGGCTGACCTGTGTGACTGAGGAGCTCAGTCAGGCTTCCAGCCCATAATACACATGCAGCAAGGACTGTGTCCTAGGCAAGGAGGGGTGGAATCTGTGGATAATCTGCCTTGCAGCCCAGAGGCCACAGGCCAGCCCCACTCCTCTGCTGGGGGCTCTTTGACCAGTTGTTTGCCTCTCCAGAGCTCTTTTGATCCCCTCTAAAAGGGGGATCACTCTGAGCTTGTCCTCCAGAAAGAGATGCCTGAGCTGGGAGATATTCCAGCATCCACACCCGATCTCTATGGAGGAAGGATCCTGCCAGCCATGACCTATGCTGAATGTGGGCAGGACGTTCTCAACATTTGCCATGTTCACCTGCTCGTACTCGTGACTCAAATTACTTGCAAACCTTCACAGAATCAGAATCCCAGACTGGATACAGTGGGAAGGGACCACTGGAGATCCTCTAGTCCAACCTCCCTCCTTGCAACAATTCAACATCCCAGAGGAGTTTCCTCAGCACCCACCCAAAGACTTGGGCAAAGCCTCTCCTGGTGCTGAGTGAGCTGTGCCCCAGTGCTGGGGACATCAGGACCATCTGCAAGACTGGTGGGACACGGGAGGGTCTCCCTGTCATCCCAGGCAGGGAGGCTGGGAAGCTCCCTCCATCCTCAGCATGTAAACATCTGCTGGAGGAAGACTTTTCTCCTAATAACACATCATTAAACATTGATTTAAAGACAATCATCTTCCCTCTCTTCAGTTTCACAGCACCTTTAAAACAGCTGTTAGGCTGCAGCAGGGATGATCAGCTGAACAGGAAACACATTGTTAGCTCCCAGCATTAAAACAGTAGAATGCATTAATTTATGAGCTCTTACTCGCTCTCCAAAAGTTTTATTATGTAAATATCACCTTGATGTGCTGGTAGGCCCCAGTGCCAAAGCCTCTTTCACACAGTATGTGCCATCCTAAATTACAGGCTGGGCGCCTCCTGGAACTGCCTTTGGAAAACTGGAGTAAACCAGCGAGCTGAAGTTAATATTATCTTACAGACTAACAACCAGCTAATGCTCAACATGTGAATCCCATTTACTTCTTCTCTCTATAACAAATGGCAAGTGTGGGACTGGACTGTTCCTGATTTTATGCTATTTATCTTTCTGATCCATTCCATATTCGTTGTCCTTGGTTTTCAGCTACAGTTATAGTGTGAGTGTGTGACCTGCTCTACTGAGGGAAGCACAAGGCACGTCCCTGCTGCTGTGTTCACTCGGTCACTGCATGACTTTCATGTTTTTCTCTTGGGAGGGAAACTTCCAGGGGGTAAGGTATGAGAAGGGAAGTGTCTGAAACTCCAGAAGCATCCCTGGAAAATTAAAGTGGACCAAGGGCCTGGGGATGAGCAGTGAACTCAGTGTGCCTGCATCACCCAGGGAACCATCTCCCGGAGTCCTACATCCTCCAGCCCGGGCGGCTCTGGGCGCTGTTCGCTGCTTCCCCCGAGGTGCTGGGCGCTGCCCTGAGGTCCTGAAACAGGAGAGTAACTCGGGGGGGGGGAAAAAAAGGAGAGAGAGAGAAGAGTGGCCTTTCCTTGTCCCTGCCCCCTCGGACAAGAGCCCCAGCAGGGAGGAAATGAAAAGGGCAGGGGCCGTGTAAGCAGGAGCCCGAAGCCGCCCCCCGAGGGAGGCTCGGCCGGGCGGGAGGGGGGCCGGGCCCGGGGACGCCTTGGGGGACAGGACGGACGGAGGTGCGGGGCTGCCGGCGCCGCCGGGCTCCCGGTGCGGGGCGGCCCTGCCCCCGGCCCTCCCCCGTCTGCGGCACCCTGGGACGGGGCTGACGTCAGGAGGAGACGGGGAAATCTCCCAAGAAAACCCTGGAGCGGCGGCCGGGGCGCGCACAGCGCCCGCCGGGCCCGGCACCCCGCC
>VZRE01001699.1:222402-288901 GCA_013396775.1 Cephalopterus ornatus
TTTTTTTTTGTTAGTTTTTTTTTCTGCCTTTAAAAAAAAAAAAAAAAGCTCCTTGTTCCTTTCTGTGTGGAATAAACACCTGCAAACTCCCCCAGGCAGCCCGGCGCCCCTGCCATGGATTCCTTTAAAGGTGGAATGAATTTGGAGAGACTGCCCGAGAGCTTGAGACCCCAACCCTCCCATGACATGGCTTCCAGCTTCCATTTGCAAAGATCCTCGGAACCCAGAGACCCGATCGACAACTCAGCCAGTGAATCCTCCGACACGGAGGTGCCAGGTAACCCTCCCCCCTCCGCGCCCCCCGCGGCCCCGGCCCGCTCCCCCCGCGCTGCCTCCCCCTCCCCACCGCACCTTCCCTTCGCGGGGCGGCCGCGGGTGCTGTGCCCGCACCCCCCGGGCAACTAGGGGCGATGGGGGACAAGGGGGAGAAAGAGCTGCCGGTGATTCCGGAGGCTCCATCCCGAGCGAGCCCCGGGAGCCGGAGTGGGGGTCAGGGGCCCTCCTGGAGCTGCCGCCCCCGCCGTGCCCGGCGCTGACAGCCCGCCGGGAGAGCACACATGGCTCCTCAACTTCCCCAAACCCATCCCAGCAGCTGCTCTTTTTTTTCTTTTTTTTTTTTCTTTTTCTTTTTTTTAATAAAAAACACAGTTATTAATTGATGGGGTCGGGAGGAAGGGGGACTCTTCGGGGAGTGCGGTTTTGGCGGATGTTTCTGAAATAATGTCAGCTTTTGCCCGGGTTTATTTTCCAGCTCGGGTGGTGCAGAGATGGAAAAAGATCTCTCTGTCAGAGAAAAAAAAAATTAAAAAGAAAGAAAAGGCCGGCAGAGCCGGAGAGGCAGCGTGAGGCCAAGGCAGGCAGCGCGGGCCGCCGCGGAGGGGATGTGCGCTGCCGCGGAGAGGTTTCCCGCTTGGGTTGCACCCTTTCCCTGCGGGAAAGGAGCCCGGCAGGGAAAGGGAAGGGTCCCCGCGCCCTGACCACCGTGTGTGAGGGCTTCAGGGAATGCTTTGGTCTCCCAGATTGCATTTAATTAAAATAACAACATTTCTAGAATGACAAGGGAAAGGTAGAAGAAGGGAACAAAAGCTTCAGGAAGGAGCGTGATACCCCTTCTACAGCAAGACCTATTCAGAGGGTGGTTGTGTTTCACGTAATTTTAATTTTTTAACAGCTGTTGTTGCTCTTTGGAGTTTTAGCAGGTCCCATAACCTAGAGAGTGGCTGTGGCAAGAGTCGGGCCCGAAGTGGCACCCGGTGATAAAGAGGGTTTGGGTTGTGCCTCTCAGCCTGATTCGCAAACAAAGTTAGGGACCGGCGTCTGGAAGGGACTCTGAGATTAGAGGGGATTACTGGAGATTAGAGAGGGAGATTTGCTCCATTTTGGCCTACCCCTGTGTGTGACCCCTCGGTGCTGCAGGAGGGCTGAGGACCTGCCTGCTTTTCTTCTCCGAGAAGCTGCAAATTGCATTTAGATTTCAATAATTTTTTTTAATGGAAAAAAAGGTACAAAAGCCAATTAGAGGTGCCTTGCCTTACGGTTTGGAATTGTACAGCAGCTCTGCGTGAAGGCCGGATTTTTAGGGAAGATTTGGAGGGGTTAAAGTCGGCCCTGGGCGAGGATCCGCGGCCGGAGCCCATCGGGACCACCGCTGCTTGCCGATCGCCCCCCGCTCCCTTCTCGGCCCGGTTTAGCCGAGCTATTCCCAGCCGAAAGCGGGAGGATTTGTTTTGGCGGGGGTTGTTTTTGTTTCTGTTTCCCCGCCGCCGCCAGGCCGTGCGGCTCGGCCGCTCTTGGGACCGGGGGGGCCGGGGGCGATGGGGTCCGTGCTGCAGAGGCCTTGGTTGCACTGCAAACCCTGTAGACCCATCGGCCCCTTTTGGGGATCCACTGAGCTGTTTGGGTTCGCTCGCACCCTCATCCCTTTCCCCTTGGAAGGAGCCCCGTGAGGAGCGATTCAAGCGTGACTTTGCAAGGACGAGTCCTCCCGGGCTTTGGATTCAGCCCGCGATTATTTTTAGACTCCCCCTTACCTCGCAGAGGTCGGGGCTGCAGAAATGCCCACGGGCCCGCCGGCGGCGGGAGAAAATCTGCGAAAAGGGGTTTAAAAAAAAATTCTTTAAAGGAGGGGAAAAAAAAAAAAAAAAAACACCTCCCCCTAAAAGAGAAAACTCTCGGCGGAGTTTCCCTCCTGCAGCAGCAGGACCGAGGCCGGGGTTGGCCGCGGCCCCCGGCCCTGAACCGCCCGGCCGCACCTTCCCCGAGCCGCCGGGGCCCAGCCCGGGAGCACATTTCGTTCAGGGCCTTCAGTCTGTCTCCGAGCGCTTCAACAGGGACAAACCAGGCCGAAACCAGGACTGGGAGAGCCAGAGAGCCCGTTAGGAAAGCGGAGCGGGGGTTCGTCCCTCCGTTGCGGTGGGGCCGGGGCTCGATTCCTGTTTCCAGTCCGCGCAAATCCCGGCCGAGAAAACCCTCCTGCAGTTTTTTTTTCTTTCCTTCTTTCGGTATGATTTTTGCGGAAGGCTTCGCTCTGCCCCGTGTTAAAATAAACACCAAAATCCTAGAAGAGGCAGAATAAAATAATAATAATAAAAAGAGAATGAAGCGGGAGAGCGGAGAGGGGCCTTTTGCAATTAATTGCTCATGGGTTTTCCCCCCCTGCCCTTCCAAAGTTTCCTGTCGCGGTCGAGCACAACAAAGACAATGGAGCAAAGATCGCGCTTGGGGTTGGAGGGAGCGAGAAGGTGCCGTGGAAAGGAGGAGCGGCCGGTGCTGTGGGACCCCGCTCCCCACTAACGTGCTCACCCCTCGGGCCCGCTTCGAGACGCTCTGGGGGTCCCTCCCGCTGCCTCCCTGGGTGCCCTGCGCCCGGCAAGGCTCCGTGCTCCTTCCCCAGCCGCCCCGGGAAAGGCCGGGATGGGCTGCAGGGCGCTCGGTGGGCTCAAGGCCCAGCAGAACACGAGCGGGTGCCCCCACGCTTCCCTCCGGTGGGGCGGGCAGGGCTGAGTGCGGGGAGGGGATGCCTGCCTTTGTGTGTCAAACAACCAAAGCAAAACAACACAAAACTAAAAAAAGAAAAACAAACCAACCAACCATCCCCATCCCGACCCCCTGGCAGAAAAGGAACGCAGCGGCGAGCAGAAAAACGAGGACGGGGCCGCCGACGACCCAGCGAAGAAGAAGAAGCAGCGGCGGCAACGGACCCACTTCACCAGCCAGCAGCTGCAGGAGCTGGAGGCCACCTTCCAGCGGAACCGCTACCCTGACATGAGCATGCGGGAGGAGATCGCCGTCTGGACCAACCTCACCGAGCCACGAGTGCGGGTAAGAGGGGCGCCAGTCCCATCGGGATCGAATGGGGGGCTCGGGGAAACTGCCCCGGCTGGGAGCGCTGAGGCCGATTGCAGCAGCGCCCGGCCGCTCTGCGCTGGGTTTTAGTGACCAAAATCGGGACCCAGGCCGGAGAAGAGAAATTCAGCTCGCGGCCGCGGGGAGATGCCGCCTGGAGCGGGCCGCGACCGCCGGCCCAGCACCGGGGACCGGCTTGAAAAGTGGGCGGTGAGTGGTGCAGGGGACAGCGAGAGGCCGGGGTGGGAAAGGGCCCGGCTGTGCGGGGAAGAACCCCCCAGGCAGGACGAAACCCCGTGCGGAGCAGGAGCAACCCCCATCCCAGCAATTTCCTCTTGGTCTGGTTATTCCCAATAATTGCAAAATATTGCTCCACCGCTCGATGCTCTGGCGGCGGCCGGATTGCGGGACCCAGTCTCCGCGGTGCGGGTCTCGGTGCCGGCCCCTCCCGATCGCGCATCTCCCGCAGCCGCGGGCGGAGCGGATGTTTGCGGGGGCCGAAAGCGAAGGGCAAGGGCTGGTTTTTACACGAAAGCGAAGCCGCCTGGTTTTTACACGTCTCGGAGCCTGTGCCACCATATATATATATTTAGTGTAAATATATGCGTATGGACCGTATAGATATTTTGATATTTTTACATATATGTGTGTGTATACATATATATGCGCCCCTCTTAGCTGGACTCGAGGCTCGGTGATGTTGGTCCACACAGATAGATAGATAGATAGATATGTATGTATGTATGTTGTGTGTGTATATATGCACACATACGTATATATACAGCCTCGGCAGTTCCTTTTAGAGAATTATGAGTGAACGATTTGTCAAAGAACGACCGGGCCGAAGTGGCCCGGGCTCTATCGATCTACCGCTGTGCCTGGGGTTCTCCATGTCCCCTTTGCATTTTTCCCCCCGGGACATTTCCCCTGGCGGTTTCGGCCGTGGTCGCACACCCCGGGACCGTGAGCTGAGCAAGGGAGAAAACGGCAACCTCGGAGCGAAGCCCCGCCGCCCGAAAAATCCACTTCTTCTTTTATTTTTTTAATTTTTTTTTCTTGGCCATTAAACCTCGAGTGACCAAATCGGATTATGGAGATTCTGTTTTAAACCTTTAAAGAGTAAACACCCGTCTGAAACAAGGGAAATGCGTCTGAAAGCATTGTCTTAATTGAGTTTAAACCAAAACAAAGCCCAAGCATTAATACTGGTGGAATATTTCAGGGAGCAAATAAAACTAAAATATGAGTTGCAATTAACATGATTTCGTTCTCCCTCTCTGTGGAGATGTTTGGGTTTGATGTTCTGAGATTGGAGATTGCAAATCTAACCTTAATTTGCTATGAGGGCCTTCCTTTAAAATGTCTAGGAGCCATAATTAAAACTATTACCCTCATTTTCAGGAAATTCCTGTCTGGAAGCACCTTCCGAGGAGTATATTACAGGTTTTGAACATGTTGGCTTTCGTTTCCTATTTATACAGGATTCTTTATATTATTGTTATTTTTTAAAATAGACTCTGCCATCCGTTCCCCCACGAAGTTTCCATCCTTGAGACCGGTGTTTAATAATAGTTGCGCCATTTCTGTGCTGGGAGGGGAGGCCCCAGGAGCGGCCCCCCGCCCCCTCCCCGGCTTCGGAGGGAGCGCAGCCTCCGGGGCTGGAGCCTGGTGTCCGCGGGGAGCCCGTGGGCCCCGGCTCGGTGGCAGAAAGCCGGGGTGCGGTGGGGAGGATGCTGCAAGGGAGGCTCGCAGGCTGGGCGCAGGCAGCTGGCAGAAGGATGCTGGGTTTTAACCTGGGAAAAGAATTTTGGGGCTGCCCGGCTTCCATCACGAGGGGTTCAAACGCTTTTCGAGACCTAAAGAAAAAAAAATAAAATAAAACAAAATAATAAGAGAGAAATTGGATCATGTTTTTGCATCAAACACCAGGAGCGGCCCCGGTCTTCTGTTCCTTGGTCAGGGCTGTAAATTCTCGTTAGATATAAAGGCAGAGGCTGCATCTATCCGAGGGCTATGCGGGGATTGATTTTTTTTTCCCAACCTAAACATACTAATCCAATCCCCTTTTTTATGATCTGTAACAGGGGACTTTTATTACACGGCATTAGCGTTCGGAAACGCGGCAGAGCCGGGGCGAGCCGGCCCTAATCAGAGCGGGCCGTGCCTTCACCCCCCGCCTGGCTCCGGGAAAGGGGCGGCGGGGGGGACCGAGGGGACCGGGGGGACGCGGACACCCGCCGGGCACCCAGCGCAGAGAGGCGGCTTCGCGCATCCCGGCTGGAGCATCCCGGCTGGAGCATCCCGCTGGACAGAGGGATGCGCGCAGAGCCCGGGGTCCTCGCAGGCACCCTGCGGAGCGGGATCTCGTCCCGCGGGGGCGGGGGGCTGCGGGGAGAGGCGGTTCGGGGCGGCGGAGCCTCCTGTNGGCATCCCGGTGGGACGGTGCGGGCCGGGGGGGAGCCGGCGCTGGGCTGCGGGTGCCATCCCCGCACCGCCGGCGGGGAGGGGGGGCTGCTGCGGCCCCGCACTCACCGAGTCGTGTCGGTCCCCCCTCTCCGCGCAGGTCTGGTTCAAGAACCGCCGAGCCAAGTGGAGAAAGCGGGAGCGGAACCAGCAGATGGACCTGTGCAAGAACGGCTACGTGCCGCAGTTCAGCGGGCTGATGCAGCCCTACGACGACATGTACGCAGGGTACCCCTACAACAACTGGGCCACCAAGAGCCTCACCCCGGCGCCGCTCTCCACCAAGAGCTTCACCTTCTTCAACTCCATGAGCCCCCTGTCCTCTCAGTCCATGTTCTCTGCGCCCAGCAGCATCCCCTCCATGAACATGCCCTCCAGTATGGGCCACTCGGCCGTGCCGGGCATGGCCAACTCCGGCCTCAACAACATCAACAACATCAGCGGCTCCTCGCTCAACTCGGCCATGTCCTCGCCGGCCTGTCCCTACGGGCCGCCAGGCTCGCCCTACAGCGTCTACCGGGACACTTGCAACTCCAGCTTAGCCAGCCTCAGACTGAAATCAAAGCAGCACTCCAGTTTCGGCTACAGCAGTTTGCAAAGCCCCGGCTCTAGTCTAAACGCCTGTCAGTACAACAGTTGACGGACTTGACACAAACCACCTCCGACAAAGCACCGCCGACAAAGCAAAGCAGAAGCAAAGCGACGTTTAACGGAAAAGAAAAAAAAAATTAAACACGATGATGATTAAAAGCAAACCCCAAGCAAGTGAGAGAGGGAAAAAAAAAATAAAATAAAGCACCACCCCCCCAAAAAAACCCAAAACCCAAAAACAAAAGCCTCAAAAGCTCCGCGGACTTCGACCGTCTAGAAAAAAAAAAAAAATACTGCAAACTAACGATGCAACCAACAAAACAGCGCTTTAAAAATGTACAACATTCAAAATAATAATCAATAATAATAATAACCCCATCGAAAACCGTAAACGGACCAGAAAACTTTTGCAAGAGACACCGAAATCTGGTACATGGATGAGTTGCAATTTTTTTCTCTGGATTATGCGGGTTGTATGTGTTTACTTGAACTTGCACAGGAGTCGGTAAGGCGGCCGCTGCCCCGCGGGGAGGGCGGCAGGAGGGGACGCCTCGGTGGTAAGAGCTGGTGGGACGGTTCTTGGCCGCTTGTCGCACGGGAAGAGTTTGGTTAATGTTTACCACTGAGAAACAGAATCACACTCGGAAAAAAAAAAAAAAAAAAAAAACAAAACGGAAAAAAAAAACATAAAGAAAAAAACAAAACAAAACAAAAAAAGGTGGGGGGAGAGGGGGGAGTTAAAAAATATAAATCGCAGAGTACAATCTGCGGGGAAAAAATGGTTAAAATATTAGGTATGAAACTATTAAAAATAATAATGACAAGGGTCAACCACTTATATAAGGTTATATTTATATCTACAGTTGCATTGTGCCGGATCATTGTCCTTGGCCGTTGAATAAACTGTTTTTAAAATGCATGATTCTTGATGTTTTTTCTTTAGTTGGAAGCTATAATCCAGTCATTCCTGATACTAAGCAGCTCAAGGTTCCTACCTCTTCATCCTTTCCAAAAGACTGCAGTATCCCCGGCTGTGAGAGAGCACAGAAACCCTTCAGTGATGCGAAAACTGTTCATCTGTTTCCCCATCCAAAGTCTTATCCTGATAATGAAATTATCATTCATCTTTATTTAAATGCAGGGGGTGTTTTTTTCCTCTTTAAAAAGTAAAACCGAAAACCAACCCCCTTTCAGAGAGTCTAGAAAAAAAAAAAGACGAAAAATGGTCTGTTATGAAGTGATTTCAGATACTGCATCTCTGCTAGAGAAACAGCGAGCCTCGGCGTCAGGAAAGGTTCTTAGCAAAGCTGAAAGAGTTCCTTGCTTTTCTAAATGTGAAGGAAAAACAAGGAACCAAAAAAAAAAATAATCTTAAGGTGTTATTATCTTAAGGTGTTATTATGTAAATGTAGATACTTTTACAAGTGCTTGTTGGCAAAAAAAACCCCAAAAAATACAAAACATGGAAATTATAGATATGATTTTTATTATTACGCATAAAAACGCATATAAAGTTTAATTGCAGGCATATTTGTTGCTTATTTTTGTCGATACTTATTACCTGTAGGTGACAAAGAAACATAAAATGCACACGGTACTTCTTTCCCAGTGTATTTCACACCTGTGGTAAACGTTACGCTGGATGTTTCAATTATGCTGTTGTGGATAAGGATGCAGTATATATATTGTTTTATAAGTTATGTTTTGTGATTTTTTTTTTCAAAATTAAGAGCATGGGAATAAAAAAGAAAACTTTAAAAAAAAAAACTAAACCAAAACGAAATCTAGAAATGCCTTTAATGTTCTTTTCTGGCTGTGTTTAAGAGAGCGACTAAGCAAGAAGAAAAGAAGCTTTCTGCTCCTCGACCCGTGGTGGTATTTTGGGGAGGGCCCCCCACCGCTTCCCCCGGTAATTCCGCCGTCTCCCCGTGTCCCCCCCAGCGCCCCGGCAGGGAGGGACCCCCATTCCCTGCCCCCCACGGGCAGCCCCGGCAGTGGAAACCCTCCCCACCTCTGGTTTTATGGCAGACTGTTCCCGCTGTTTGCCGGGGCTGCGAATCCAGCTCTCCTTGCCGCTGTATCGCTGCTCCCACCAAATCCCAACGCTTCGAGTCGTGCCTCGGGTTTTTTTCCTCCCCAAAGAGTTAATCCCCTTATCCTGGAGCACCCCCGGTGGGTCGCAGCCCTGGCAGAGCTCCTTCCCCCCGGAGCCGTTCGTCCCGGTTTCCTAAGGGGCGTTTTTCTCTTGTTCCCCCAAATTCTCTGGCATCCTGAATATTAAAGGTTGTTCGATTTGTTTTTCTCCCCTCCAAGCTTTCACAAGCACAAACCCCTCTACATTTCATTACTATTTAATTACTATTTCTCTTTAATGACTACACATTTACTATTACGATTCCTATTAATATTTTGCCCCAAATGCCGTAATTAATATAACGAATCAATGAATTAGCCGGACCCAGCGGCAGGAATAGCTACGGCCGGGGCTCTCGCCCGACCCAAAGGCGCTGTTTGCGCGGCCGCGGATGGTCCATTCCCCAGGGATCGCAGTTCTCTGCGCCTCGGGGGGTTCCGCGCCCGTCCCGGGGCTTTACTCCCAACGCGGATCTGAGTCTCCTCGGCTACTCCATCCCTTCCTATAGCCACGGGAGTGTCGCCAGAGCAGCGCGAGGACTGATTTTCCCCCAGTCTTTCCAGGTGGGAGGGGGTCTGCCAGCCAGCCCTTCGCTGGGATTTCAGCCAGGATTTTCCTTGTTCGTTTTCTCCTGTTCCTGGAGGTAGCACTGTTAGTCCTGAGTCAGAGCAGCGGCGCTCAGGTTTAGCCAAACCCTGTCCCAAGATTCAGTTGTTGTCGGAGTCCTGAACCACCCACCCCCTCTCGAAACTTAGGAAAGAGTTGGAGACCAGGGACACAGCCTCCTTGGGCTTCTGTGCTGCTGTCCCTCACTGGTGTCCCCTGCCCTCTGAATAGACCAAGGAAAGCTGATCTGCTGCTGCTGGGCGAAATTTGGGCATCTTGACACATTTATGGCTCAGGGAAAGGAAAATTCCAAGGAGACACTGAGCAGAAGGGAGCTCCTACACCTTCCCTGTGCACTTTCACGGATGCCCTGCTTCCAGCAGGCTTTGGGTCTCCCGCACAATGGTTAGAGTTTGAATTACTTGGGGGTTTGGTGTGTTGGAGGCATGACTTGGAACTGCCTTGCCCAAGCACATCTTCCCTAGGGATATGCCCTTGGAGGTGCCCAGGTGTTTGCCACGCTGTGGCAGCAGAGGATGGCTGTCATTTATGGTCCCTCAGCGCCCAAAGTCCCCAGAGGGGGGTCCCCGGTATAAAATGCCGCTCCCCATCACCCTGCTGACTTTGGTTTCTGAGCTCCCCTTGCCGGTGTCTGGCTGGTCGGTGCTTCCACACACCGGAGGCGATGGTTTTCCATCCCTCGCCCTGCACATTCCTCCCAGTTCGTGAAGCTCAAACTGGGATTTCCGAAGCTGCATCGCTTCAATCCGACATTGCTCCATCCCGGTGGGACCCTGCCTTCCAGCGGGTGCTGCAGGGAGTCCCCCAGACTCCAGCTGCGGTTTGCAGCCTTGCCTTTGTCGAGGCAAGCAGATACTCGGAGCCAGAGAAATACCCGCATCAAGTTTTCCATTTGTTCTGGGTGCGCTGGCTTACCTATTAGCATTTCCAAGGCAAAGCTGCCTGGGGAGAGCTTTGCTTGGGTTTGCTTGGGAATGCTGTATGGTCCTGAGAGGTCCCAGACGACCAACCCAGGAGTTGCTACACTGTGGAGGCTCCGGTTGCACCAGCCCAGATGAAGTTCACAAAGACTTTGTGCCTCGGTCTGCGCTGTTCGCTCGAGATTAAATGTCTTGCAATAAAAAGCTGTGGTCAGTTTAACTCCAAATTGCATACTTCTCTTTATCTGTGGCCTGGAACTCAGCAAACCATGCAAAGTCCCATTTAAATTAATGGGATGCTTCAGTACTGATTTTAATGGGGTTTTGTATAATAAAAACAACACTTAGAAATGCCCTAACGTTTTGCTGCAATCTTGCAACAAAAGTCAGTGGAACTGGGATAATAAAAATACAGGTTTTATATGAAACCTATGAAGGGTTTGTCATTAACTTCAGTGGCACAGTTTCAGGCCTTATTATTTCAGTATACCCTTGTATAAGTAAAAAATTACTTTATCAATTAAACGAGAATCTGTGACTTTTCAGTCTGGCAACTTCTTTGTGAAATACTTAGTCTGATATTATCAAAACAGCCAAGATATTCCAACTTATAAACCAGCCCGTATACAAGGACTGAGAACAAATAAAAATACGAAACTACACATTGGTTTTTGCCCATTTTTTATTTTGCCCATCAAACAAAGCCAAGTTGTTCCTTCTAAAAAAATACTTCATATCCCTCCTTTAATCTGTCCAAGAGAACAGTTTTCTGCTCAAGCTCATAGAAAACAGTAAAAACCTCCTTCAAAGTAAAATATGTTTTAATTAACAGAGCTGCAAAATAAAATCCACAGCTATGCAACAAGCCTCTCTCTGCAGCTCACCACTGTGCAAACTGCTTGGGCAAGCTGCTCTTATTAACAAGCTACAGGCTACACTCTGCTCCAAACTGATTAAGCAGGAGGGCTGCAGGCAGATTTTCTATCAAAAATGTTTCAATGGCAGCCAGCCTGTTCTTTTGCTGAATGATTTTTTAATTTATTTTTTTAAACAGGAAAAAATAACTTGTTTATCTCCAACTCCAATTTCTCTAATGAAGAAAGCACATGCACAAAAATTTTATTTACCAAATAACTTCCCAACAAATAAAAATTCCCACAGGAAATAAATAAAATAAATAAAAAAAAAAAGAAAATGAAAGAACACATGTATTTGATTTTTTTTTCCTCCCCTTCTAAACTCAAGTAATTTCTTGCAAAAAGCCAGGTAACAACGCTCAGTCTCTGCGAGGGATGAGCAGATTTGCTCACAAATCTTCCCAGGAGATCAGTGGAGCTGAGGGAAGGCTTGTGCCCACGGGCGAGCCCCAGCGATGTAAATGAGGAGCCCAGATCCAGCTCCTCCCGACACCTCTGCCGATGCAGCCCTACAACCCATGGCAGCCCGCGATGCCTCCCCGGAATTACATGTAAAACAGCTCCGAATTGCTAATTCAAGTCTGGCACAGCAGCTTCAGACCACCCTCCTCCCCCAAAAAATTACTCAACAAAACCTATGTGTTAATATGCAAGAAAGAAAAATCTGACCTAGTGCGAGCAGGGACAAAGTAGTGGCTGTCCCCCAGAAGCACAAAGCAATTTGTATTAAGTCTTCAAAGTGATACATGCCCGGGTACAGGAGATTAGCAGTGGGATTTTCAAATCCCTACGTGTGAGTGAGGACCAGATTTAAAAAAAAAAAAAATATTCAGAGAATCAGTCGCGGTGTGAGATTTTCCTAGAAGTGAGTTAGGCACCTGGGATTTAGATACTAAGAGTGAGACTTTTAGAGGGATTTAGATGTCTGAAGATACAGCTAAGTACACAGTGGGATCTTTGAAAGCACCCAGTACCAGTGTCTACCAGAGGTGTCTGCTCTGGCTCCTTCTGAGGCTCCTCTAACTTGCCTGGGTGAAACTGTGAGAACCCAAATCCCTTCCAAAGGCTGGCTCTCAGCATTTGGGCACCCTCAAAAATTCCCATTCTCCCTCCACTCCCTTCTTTTCTTTTTTTTCCCAGAAAGCCTGGAAGGAGGGTTCACTCTTTAAGAGCTAATTCAGGAAAGCACTTAGGCACACAAGGAAACTACTCAGAGAAATGCTTCTGGGCAGGAGGTGAAGCCCTGGTCCCAAGGAGGCCAGCTGGAGATCTGCCTCTGGCTGCGGGGCAGGGGGCTGTGGTCCATGGATAACCACAGTGCTGCTCACACCCCACTGCTCCACTCTGCTGCTAAAGTCAGCAAACTGCAGTGGCTTAAATTTGAGCATAAAGTTAAGCAAGGTGCTGGAAGCATTTTGGAGAGTCGTACTCTCACGGTCCCTATTTCAAGTCAGATTCCAAATTTAATCTTATGGTCTCACAAAGCAAGACCCCACTCTCTAAACCTTTACAGGGGCAGGTTTGGCACCATTGACAGAAAACCTGGAAAGGCAGGTGAGAAGTTTGAGGGCCAGCCCCTCCCAGGGACCAGAGAGCACAGGTAGCAGCCTCCCCTCCCTGCCCTGTAGAAGGCAGCAGCTTTGGGGAGCATCCCCAGCAAGGTGGGTTCAGAAATGGAGACCAGGGCTGGAATGTCCTGCACAGGTCTCTCCACATCTCCTGCAGCCCACGGGCCAAAGTTCACCAGGCAGGGGCTGGCACCTCCATTGGGCACATTTGCAGGGGCTAGAATTTGAAAAAGCCAGAAACTGTCAATCCATGGTCCTGTCTGACCTGATCCCAGCCCGTTATCTGTCCTACCCATACACACCAAAAATCTCTGATGTCACACATTCCAGGGCTCCCCCCTGCTCTGTGTGTATTCCCCTGTCTCACATTTCCACCCCCCTCTCATTCCTCACCTGCCTATCCCATACCTACACCTGCCTACCTCAAGTCTACCTGGATATGTGATTTAGCCACTGGTTACATACATCACTCTGTTTTATGTATCTTCATCTATCTGATCTCTGACCTGTGAATTTCTTACGTCCACACACACTCTGAGCTCTCTGCTATAACTTTCCTAGAGGCACATATTTCATTTGTTCATCCCTACCTTGTACCCACTCATTCAGCCAACCCTCCTACCTCCCTGTTGCCAACAAAAACCATATAACTTTATAATACATAAACCTGACAACTCCGTCTCTGACATCTTTACCTAATCTTCTTCCTTATGTTTTAACGCAGTTTAGTATCAGCTAAATACAAATGTTTCACATATTTCTCCCTGTTTCTCTAAGATGCAAGGTTAATCTTGAGTTAGAGACAGGGTTAAGGCTTACTGCTTAGAGTTAGGGTCAAGATTTGGTTAGGGTTGGGTGGAGATTGGTTTGGAGTTAGAGATATGGTTGGTTCAGCATTTAGGATGATGTTTGGTTTATGGCTGGGTTCAGGTGAGGCATGGGTTAGGTTTAGGAGAGGATTATGGTTGGTATCAGGGTCAGTGGGAGGTCTCAGATTCTGTTATGCACTGGGTGCAGTTTTAGGTGAGGTCAGGGTTATGGGTTAGTGCTGTGTTCAGATATTTTTGGGTAAGGGTTAGGTTTGGCTTAGTGTTGTGTTAGGAGAAGCTTGAAGCTAAGAGTTGGGTTTCTGTCAGAATTTAGAATTAGTGTTAGTTTTAGGATTGGTCTGGGAGTCCTGTCAGCCCTGATCACGTAACCTCTCTAGGTTTATTTCTTGTGTAAACAGATCTGTTCCCTTTCTGTCCATCTCATCACTGAAGATCACCTCCTTTCTCTCCCACACACCCCCGTAGGTGTTTGTACGTGAGTTTCATAACACTTAATAATCCATTTTCCCCACATTTTCTCATTTACCTGACCTCTTTGCCTATTTTGCATGTATTCCTGTCTCACACATCTAATCTATCTCACTAATCACTCTCACCCCTTCTTACAGCACTAATGTATTCAGCCCTTCTGCTTTTGCCTGTCGTGCCCAAGACATCAATGCAACCAGTGCCACGATCAACGATACCTTTTCACAGTTTCTTTTATACATACTCATTAAGCTAGAGCCTGAGACTTCTTACCTATTTAATTAATCTAATGCAAATTTCAATTAATCTCCCTAGATTTCCATAGTACATCCTAAACTCCATATTTTCATCTCCCTCCTTGTTCCATCCATATTCATCTCTCTTCTCACTCGTACCCACTCTGATGAACTTCCTGGTACCCACTCATCTGTATGTGCACCCACATCCTTCATCAATCATCCTGTCCAGGATTTACTCTGCCATTAAACATCCCCCTAATTCGTGCCATCAGGCTAATTTCTCAACACTCCCAGCTCATGAATACTCCTCTGTCTCCTTATCTACCCAATATCTAGTCCAACCTGTTAGCTCACTAATTGTTCCAAGCTTGTTTTTTCAGCATAATCTCTTTGTTCTGCACAAATTTTATACGCAATATATTTACTCCACTACTATTTTACCTCACTCCTCCTTAAGTGCTTTTTTGCTTTTTCCCATATGTATTCTCATGTCTGTGCACTTTAATTTTTCTCTGTGGATTGACCCAGTGCTCCCTTCACTCATCCTCCTCTTGTTCATCACCTTTTCCACAGCTCTCTGCCCGTGTTTGCAGGGGGGCTCAATGACCAGATACCCTCTCTGTGGGTGCTACTGCTCATCTGCTATTCCATTCACTACTCATCTATTAACTCTGCTATTGTTCTTCTTTTATCTGTTCCTCTCTCTATCCACAGTCCCCATAATCAATGCCCTGTTCACCCCATCAGCCCATATTTTCTGCCATATATTTATTCCGTTCTTCCAGCTATCTTTCCATCCCTTTACCCGGACAACATACGTTCTGTGAGCTGTGAACTTGTCCGTCTCAATCTAATCTTTCTCTCTTTTGGCCTTTCATTTTTTCATCTGTTCTCTACAGGTTTATCTAGTCAATCTTTCTGGCTAATACGAGCTCGGCTGACAATCTCTTCAACCAGTATAGGTATCCATCTCTCCATCCTCCCAATTTCTACCCAGCTGATCTAACCCCAGAATATTCACAGTATTTCCAGTGGATCGCCTCTTCTTCCTTACACCCGTTTTCCTGTTTTAGATCTGCTAGTGCCACTGCTGCTCGTGTCACTCTAAGTTTTGTAGCCAAACATGTCTCTACATACCTGAACATGTTAATTGATGCAGGTATCAGTTTATGTCTCCACTTATTCCCGACATTCCGCTAAGTTTTCTCCTATATCTATACTTATCTCCTTCCTACCTGTTACAGCCACAATACTTACAATACCTCCTTGCAGTAGTTCACATTTCCATATTTTAATCTATCCATATTACATTTACTCTGCTTAACTCCTCAGCCACTCAGCAAGTACTTTACCTGCCCAGTCCAGTTTTCTTTCTTCCACATTTATCTGTTCCACACCCATTCAACAAACCATTACTGACACACAGACACCTATTTGCTCATTTTAACATGGCCATCAGGCTCAGGTGTGCTGCAACCCATCCCATGCATATTTGTTGTCAAACTACTGTCAGGCTTTTTCTAAGCTTTTCTTCCTTCCTTCCTTCCTCCCTTCCTGCCTTCCTTCCTAGTTGTCTCATACCTTGCTCTGCATTTTAAAATATTTCTATTTTGTGGCAGCCCCTCTTCTGTCCATTATTTGTCCCATGGGTTCACCTCGCAGCCCATCAGCCACCTCCTCCCTCTTCCACTGCTCAGCTGGCCAGCCAGCTGCTATACAAACTTTCTGCTCACCCAGGCAGGACCTGCTGTAACCCAACACATCCCACTTCTCTTTTACTTCTCTTGATGTGCATCAACATCACCCTGACCACACCAAACCCCTGGCTAGGCCGCCTAGTCCATGTCAAATTCACGTGCTTTCCCTCCATCATCACGTTTTCTTCATTAATATCAAATTATCCACCCTCTGGATGCTCCCTGATTATTCTAATCCATCCATGTCCCATGTACCTGTGGACCTCTACTCATTTATTTATGTATGTTTATCTAAACTGTCCATCAGTTTACACCATAAAAGCCAGCCACCAGCACGTGGGGCCATTTGATCTGGGTGCCCAGCATGCTCTGCCTCATCAGATAAGCTGTAATTCATATCCACATAACTTCAGCAGTAATGATTTTATCATTCTCACTGACCCAGCCTTGTATCAGACTGATGGGTACAGGATACAGAGAGCAAGAATAGGTATTGTCTGAGTAATGCCGTGTAACTCCATGTCCCAAAGCAGAAATAACAACCAGCTGCAAACAAGTAGAAGTGGTGAGGGGCTCAAGATCATTGTGCCAACAAGAGGAAGAAAAGTGGATGTTGGGAACAGACAAAACAGTCATCTCTGCATTGGTGAAAAGTGTGATTTTCATAGTGTGGGACTGATTTCCAGCTTCAAAATCCTCATTGATGTAACAGCTGCAGTGGTGTTATGTCGGTACCACTTTCGTCATCACGTCTATCAGGTAAGAGAAGTGGTGCCAAAGGTTCTCACCTCACCTTTCCATCTCCTTATAAATTTTGTTTCCTGCTTTCCTTTGGTACTCAGAATCTTTCCCTGACCAGGCGAACCCACACCTGCCTGCAGCTGTTCTGGGGGAGCTTCTACACAGTAAAATCTCTTCTTAGTCTTAGACACCTTCTTTCGTCCTGCTCAGATTCTGGACCCTGCCCTGGGTTCAAACAAGAGCCAACCTGAATGGCTGAGTGGGGAAAACCCCTCTGAAGCCCTGAGTTTGGAAGAGTTTAGGCCCTGGAATTTGGATTATCAGGATGCTGAGCCCTGGGATTTAGTTTTGAATGCTTTGCTGTTGTTTTATCTATTCTCAATTACACTCCGAAACCAAACCAGTATCACTTGATGCCAAAGAAAATTTGGAATCAGTCAACCATCAGGTGGCAACGACTGACAAAGCAAGTTTGGAAGTGTGTGGAGTTACAGTCCCAGGTGCCATGGAGGGAGCTGAGGACTGGGATGCCCCGGGAGGCTCTTCTGAGTCCTGGCAAGTCGCACACGTGGCAGGAACCGGGGGAGTGGAGGGCAGGAGTCGGGAAACTCTTGGGAAAGTGTCATAAATACCTCTCGGTATTCCCTGAGATAGCAGAGCCCGAACATGCACTGCTGGTTGCAATCACCAGCCTCACTGAGAAACTGTTTGTCTTGGTCTTTGCATTAGGTAAATGCCCAACCCAAATTCACTGATAAAAGCAGACACTGAAGAAAAAAAAGGGGGGGGGGGGGAGAAAGAAAGAAAAAACAACCCAGAGACAAGGTCTCCTTGGGCCCCCAATCAACAACAAAAAAGGCAGCAACCAGACAGCCATTTAGTGAGCATCTCAAAGCTATCTACCGTCTGCTGGAGGGGCTTTAAAGGCATCAGATTTGTGTGTTTGGCTCAAGCCAAGTGAATTGTAGTCTAAAGCTTTTCCTTGAATTCAAGGCTGTGTTTACTGCAGTCAGGGCGAGGGGAAGGAGGCAACCCCAAAGCCCTCCCTCCTCCTCTTCCCCCACCCTGCAAGCCCCAGGCTTGAAACTTGATTTAAAAAAAAAAAATACAAGATTGAATTTCAGTTTGCAGGATTAGGGAGATGACTTTTAGGGGCTGCTTGTTGGAAAAAAAGGAAAGCAAAGCAGCTGGGAGGGATTAGGCTGAGCTGGCGTCTGCACTTTCAACTGATTCAATTTTGCTCCACAAGACATTGTATCTGAGCCTTTCTGGAGACTATTCAAAGCAAATCATTTTCATTTTACCATTTGGTAAGTGATCAGAGTCTATTTTTAGTGTCTTGGAAGCGTCGGGCTTTTTCTCTCTCTCCTTTTCTCTTTTCTTTCCATTTCTTTTTTTTTTTTTTTCTTTCTCCATTTTCTTCCACAATTGAATATCTGCATTTGGGGTATCAAGAACAGGCATGTTTGGAGAGAATGTTTACCACAGCCAGCAGCTTAAATTTATTTTATGCCTCACTTCTAGAAGAAAGGGCACCAGAGAGAGGTTGGAGCTGGCAGGGCTGTCAAGCCACTCTCTCAGAAAGTCTCCCAGAGCCCAGACTCTGCATCAGTTTGGGGGGTTTTTTTTGGTGATTCCTTACGATTTTAACAAATCCAGGCTGTTATGTGTGGGTCCTGCAGCCTGTGGGGCTGTGGGCAGAGGTTGGGGTCCTTGTGCCCAGTAGGAAGCGAGCAGGGGGTGGGGGGGGGGTGTTACTGGGGTGCAGTCGAGGGTACAAGCTGTTTTTCCAACTGATTCCCACCCCTCCCACTCCCTCCCTAAGGTTAGTTTGGAAACTCGGAATTTTTTGCAAAATCTTTGGTGCCTTGGTTGCATTTTTCACTGAAAAAAAAAAAGCCCCCAAAATCAGAAAATCCTTTTGAAAATAAGAAAAGGAAGAAAAAGTCTGACCACTTTGTAAGGGGGGGGAAGGCTTTTCTTTCCAGTTTAAATGTTTTTCCATTTTTTTAAAGTGTTTTTCCACATTTCTCTTTTTTCTTAATTTCACTTTATTGCAAACAAAAGGACTTGAAGGGTGTTCTCTATCTCTTTCTTTCTTTCTTTTCTTTCTTTCTTTCTTTCTTTTCTTTTTCTCTCTCTCTCTTTTTCTTTTTTTTTTCTTTTTTGTCCTTGGAGGGGTTTGGGCTGGTACAGTACTTCACAAACTGAAACCCTTCCAACAAAAGGGAGGCACAGGTTCAGTGAGAGTCCCACAGCATCATCCCCTGCACCTCCACAACCACGACTGGTTAAAAGCCTTTCCCTTGCTGGCCTTGCCACAGATTCATTGCGTACCTTTAGGACAAGTTATTTGTTGTCTTTGCATCTTCTCTTACATAAAATGCCTGTAGCAGGGAACAGAAAATGCTGGGGCGTTTTCCACCTCAGACTGTGTTGCAAAACATCCCTTTGCTCCAGGAGCACAAATGCCTTCTCTGCTCCCTAACCCAGAGATGGCAGGTAACTGATGCAATATCAAACGCTGCATTTCCAAATCAAAAAGCCAACCTCTGGACGAGAGTCCCCAAGGAGGAATGTTTTTCCTTCTTCTACTATATTCTCCAGGAGGTGTTTTTCCTATTAGTGATGTCTATAAAGCACTTGTTTTGCGTAACAGGGTGCAGATTGCATCCCAGATCGAGGGGGCGAGTTTATTCAGTTTAGTTTGTGAACGGGGAAAGGCGCCATCAGCCCCCGATGGGCATCCCCGTGGTGGTGTGAGGGTTTGGAGGGACAGGGGCAGGAGCCCTGCTGGGACCACCAGCCCTTTGAGAGGCACAGGGCCACTCACAGTGAGCCCTTACCCTGCGAGATGCAGCTCGAAAGGATGGGGTAAAACAACAAGGAGGAATCTAATAAAACACTCCCTCTGTGCTGGGGAGAGCAGCATGTAAAGCCCTAACAGCACCAGATCCAAAAGAAGAAGCTGTGGGTGAAGGCAGGGAGACCAGAGACCGCCCCCTGCCATGAGAAGATCTTTAGGAAGGCTTGGTGAGATGCCTAGGATCAGCTATTCCGTAAAATCAAGGGAAAAGCCTCTCCTGCCCTGTTCTTGCAGTCCTGGGCTGGGCCTGCAGCCTGGCCGGGTGTTCTGGCCAGAGCAGTCCCCCACCCCCGGGGCCAGGCAGCAAGAGCTGAGCTATTGTAACAGCAACAGATCTTTGTTCACAAGCTGGAGCAAGAAGGAATCTGCAAGCAGTGGGAGAGAGGCTGGGGAGGGGGCAAAACACAACTGATCTTGTAAAAGAGACCCTTAAAAAAGTACCAAACATGGAGGCACAAGCCTTTTATTTATCAGTCTGCAGTCAGAAGAGGAGGATGCAATAAGTGCGTGGCACACGGGGAACTGGGGGTAGGAGGGTCTCTTCTAATAAAAAAGAATGGGCCTGAACAAAGGGAAAGGTTTCTGCTAAACTGATGGTGGCAGATGGCATCAGCCCCACCATGTTCCCCTTCAATTGCGGGAAAATATAGTAAAGCAATTTAATGAAAACGCTTAAATAAGCAAACAGTGCAGTTAATTGAACCCATATGCATTAGGAAGGAAATCTAAAGTATACTGATTCATTAAGTTTTATATAACTGTAAACCCCCAGAACCTAAGACAGAGTAAGAAGCCATGATGAAGTGCCAACTAGAAGGGGACCTTCTACCCAGCTTCGCTTCGGTCTGTTTTGTTATGACAAGAACAAGTGGTTTTAACAAGTACACCATAAATCAGGAGTGTGCACTCCAGCCTGTAGTCTTCCAGGTACCAAACTGAGCTGCAAACTCACATTCCTTTTCCTCTGGTAGGCTTTTTTATTTTCCAGGACAGAAATAACTGGAACTTGGATGCTGCCATCCGCAAAGAAAATAAGCAGTGAAGAGCTGCTTTGAGATCCTCACTAAGTTTTTTTTTTTTAATTCAAGTAAACTTGGTGTTGTACCTGGGTGACACTCTCTGAGACACTTTTAAGTGAGGGCCACATGTCCCTCACACCTGGCTTTGAATGGGAAACTAAACTCCTCCCTTTGGCTGTGAGCACGACTCTCCAGCTGTGACTTTTGGGTAGAGTTGGCATAGACAGAAAGCTGGGACTGGAAAGGCAACTGCTATACCCACAGCTTAAAAACCATCCAGAAATAAAACCCTGGGCAGAAAGCAGCTCTGGCACCATTGAAGCAAGTTTAAAAGTCCCCTTTGATTACAAGAAGGGCAGAACTCCAGAAGATCAGGAAACCTTCGGAGATGCTTGGTTCGGGATTTGCCTTGTGTGATTTGGGTCTGGAGGTATCAGCTTTGGTTCCTGCTTTTGCTTAACTCTCCTTGGCTTATGAAACAAGATCCGTTCAGTTTTTGGAGAAATCTGGTTAACTGCAAATAAAAGCCAACATGTGATGATGAATTGATCCCAAGGCACAACTCAGAGCTGGGGTTTTGGTGATGTTGATTCAAAGGGCTTTTGCACTGACAGGATAAGACCTTCACCCTCAGCAACTTGGATCTGAAATGAGCGTGACTTACAGCCAAGGGAAGAGTCTAAAGCTAATTGGAAGGGCTTCTCGGAGCATCCAGGCTGGTTCAGGAGGTCCTCAGTAACTTGTGAAGACACTGAAGCCTTTCCCATTTATATTCACTTGCTGATACGTCCAACTCAGCAGATGGGGGATGTAACAGGAGAAAAAGCTACAAAATTAATTTTCATCCATAAAGGTTGACCAGGGAGGCCAAATCCTTGCACAGTGCACTTCTTGCTGCTCAGAACTTAAGAAAAAACCCAACCACCTGAAAACAAGCATGAAGAAAAGAAGCATCTTTAATGAACATGCAAAATATTATGGAAAAATATTGATCTAAAAAAACCTAATAAAAATAAAGTCACAGTAGGCTTCTAGGTGGGGTCTTCATAGAGACTTAGAAATGTGATGGTTTCTCGGTCTCTCCCCAGGTTGTGTCATGGGGGTCCCAAGGGATGGGGAGTGATGGGGGCACGGCAGTGCACGGGGTGACCTGACCCTGCCACCCAGAGCACTTTGGCCGTCCTGTGAAATAGGTGCAGCCACTGTCTGAAGGGAAAAGTTGTGCTGGTAGGTGACTACAGCAGCCCCTGCTTGAATTTCCTGGATGTCAGGCACAGTTAATGTCAGGGAGACAGAGGGAGAGCTCAAGTGTTGGCCCCAATTCAACAAGGCACTTAAGCACGAGCTTAACTGTAAGTAGGTACTTAAGTCCCTCCTTATATAGCAGAACATATGTTAACGCCTCGCTGAAGCCTGGGCTAAGTGCATGCTCAAAGTTAAGCGCCTGCTTAAGAGCTTTGTTGAATCGGGGCTGTTGTTTACTTCCAACAATTGATGTCTCCTGGAATATCCACAGTTCTGGTTGCAAACCTCACCCATCTGTTTTCCCTTAACATGATTAATAGAGTCATTCTTCAAAAAACACACGGCGACGAGATCCCTGGAAATCTGGGATTTCTGCACTCGGGAGAGCGAGGGACCAACGAGCCACGAGCACTTCCAAAGAGATCCCTCACGCTCTCTGTTTTCCCATTTTACTCGGGGAGTTTAAGGGAAAGCAACACTGTTACAAAACACTGTGGGGAGTCGCCCACAGCACAAATAATCTGGATTCGTCTTGATTACAAAAAAAATATGTTTCCACCTTTAAGAACCACAGGGAGTGCTGGAATACAAACTTGTAAAGGACCAATCTTTTATGTAAATGTGTGTCAGGTTGGTATACATACATGTAAATGACATAAATAAAAATTGGTCCTATAAATAGAATATCTATGTCAGGAAATCTTGAGCGTTGGGAGATTATCAGAACATGGCTTAACTCCACCATCAGGTAGCAGGAGGGGCATCTTAGGGAAATGAAGGTAATTCACAATTTGGGTTCTTTACAATGATTCCCACTCCCAAGGTGATTAGTCCCGTAGAAATAACACTCCTTGTTAAAATTCATGTGGTGAGTCTAGCAAAACACTATTGGGGTGCTCTCAGAGCTGCCAGGACAGATGAGGCACAGAGCAGAGTTTAAAATTTATTTACTTTTGCCTGATTGTTGGGCATTCCTTCTGTTCCCTTTGGGAACAAGACTGTTTGTTCTGTTGCTCCAGGCAGGTACCAGCATCTCCATGGAGGCCCCAGGGAGGATCTGGGGACCCACTGAGGGCTCATGGTGTCCCCAGAGTGGTGAGTGACCATCGCAGCCACAAAGTCACTGCCCAGGGCTCGGGTCTGCTTCCAGCCCTCCTGGCCCTGCCGGGCAGTTTCCCAGCGATGCTGGAGACTGAGACCACAATAGAAGGAAATCACTAAAGCTGAATTGCTCCAAGTAAGTCCTCAGCAGGGTTTGACTGGTAAACATTTAACAAGGAGAACTCCCTATCCTCTCCTGGTACGTATTAAACTAATACATTTATTTTAACAAGGGAAACGGTTTCCCCAAGCTCCCGCTCAATTTGAGCCCTTGACTTCTACAAAAGCCTCAGTAAGGTTGGCTTCCTGGGGCTCAGTAATTCACTGGGACTAAACGAGAGATGGCTCTGAGCCATGAACTCGGAGTCTGAAGGCGACAGGACCTCCCCAAGGTTGGGGAGAGCTTGGTACTGGGGTTTCCATTCCCATCTGCCTCCAGACCGGTCCAACACCCACCTCAGGACATCCCAGGTTCTGACCATTTCAGCCATCCTGGGGAGCCAGGTTGACTCTGTCCCATCACGGTTTCCATGTGTTGGAAGCAGTTCACACGTTAAGTCCTCCCCACAGAGGCTTTGCAAAGCTCCAGCTCCACGAGCACCCATCCCACACTTCCTCCATCCCCAGTCCTTTTGCTGCCTCTCCCCATGCTCAGATGGAGCTGGGTGCCATGAGCAAGGACGTGGTGCTGGGAGAGCAGCTCCCATCCCTTCTGCCCAGGCTGGTGACGCTGAGGCTTTATTCCCCCTCAGCTCTACTCTTTGCTCCATTCCATAGACCAGAGAGGGACTGACAACACCCCAAGAGCAAAAGTGTTTCACTACTGATGATCCTCCAGGGTGGCCAAATGCAGTTGTCCTCAGGAAGCCCGACTGAGCCATCTCCTCACGCTTTCTGGCCTGAATAGGGCACACTCACATCTGTAACCCCACACATGGGGCATTGGTTCTCCACGAGACCTTCCCACACGACCTGGGGCTCTGTCCCTCTGCTGGAGCTGGCTCTGTGCCCCGAGCAGGATGGTGGCTGCCAGGCGAATGCTGCCTCTGCAAAACATGCCCTGAACAGCTCATGGGGCATGTCACTGGTGCCAGGGCTCACCCATGGGCACCACAAACTGCACGGCTGCCCTCCCTGCTGTGGAACTGCTGTTCCCGGGGGCCACAGAGATGGTCCCATCCTCTGTGGGCAGCTCTGATGCTCTTCCAGCTGGAAGAGCCCAGCGCCGCCCCGGTGGGCTGCAGGCAGACTCTAAGGCTGCTGGAATCTCTCTCCTTCCCTCACTAATATTTTTCAGGCTTTCTCTCAAGGAAATAAAAATCTCTGAAAGCAACTCCCAGCTTTGCATCTTTGCTCCGAGCCATCCCATGACTCCAGCACTTCCATTCTGACTCACGGGCAGAGGGCAGGTTTGAACAACTGCGGCTGCCTCTGCCAAGGCAATTATGACTCCTGGCATCACGGCCCAAAAGCCTCTGGGAAGCTTTCCCTGCTCCACTTACCCCACTTGCAGTGTGTGTGATGATGTGTGACATTCCCAGGAGGGATGCAGGCACGGCACTTGTGGTGGGAAATGGAAAATGCAAGTCCTTGGTGCATTGGGAAGAGCTCCCTGGTACCATAAACCATCCTCTGCTCATAGTCCCCGGAGCAGAGACTGCCTTGGCATCTCCCTCTGTGCCCACAGTGATGTAGTGCTTGGAGATCTTTTCAGGTGAGGCCATGAGTGTGGAAATATCTAACAAACACCTGCCGTGGCCTGAGCATCTGATATTTTTTGTCCTGCCACTGTGATCTGACATCATGTTCATCCTTCATCACCACCAAAACCTAACCTGTGAAGTACCTCTCCAATATTCCTTCCCCAGGTATTCCAGTCTGCCTTCAGTTCTTCACAATATTTAGTAAACTCCCCTCTTAAAAAGGGCAGAGGAGAAACAAGGAATGTTCACCTCCCCTTCACAAGCAAGCAGAAGGTCCATCCCTGTGCCTATCTCCACCTGTCCCAGCCCACAGCAGGCAGTGAGGTCTCTCCCACTACCAGTAGGAAAATCAGTAGGAAAATCCTTTCCACTCTGTCTTTCTGGGACTGTGATTCCAGCAAGTCTTACAGCAGCTTGGCAGTACAGTAAATAAGAAACAGATTTCCAAATGTTTTGATTTACCTTTTTTTTTTTTTTTTGCTTTGTAGCATGTAAGCCCAGGGGCTCAGGACCTGACTCCAGAAAGTGGCTGTCCTGTACCCACAGGCGGGCACCCAGCGTGGGCTCAGCCTGGCAGGGGGGTGTCCTGGAGGGGAGCGTTCCATGTGGAGCAGCAGCTCGTCAAGCCAGGGGAACTGCACACGAGTCTGTTCAGAAGTGCCCAATTTCAGTGCAAAGTGGAAAATTGGACAGAAAAGCAGGCCCTGGAGCGCATCCCATGCTGAGGGTGGTAAGCGATGAAACATTCGCTGCAATGGCTTCTGCGCTGGTTCGAGGTGTTGTGCTGCTGCCTCTCACAGTTGTCCCCAGTTGCATTTTCCCCTCGTGTTGTCTCACACCTGTGAGCATTAATGACAGGTCTGAAAGCTCTGGGACTGATTCTCTTCCACATCAGCATCAGTCCAGAATAACTTCAGTCCAGAACAACTTCCTCAGCTGGAGCTCGCCCTGGTGCACAGGAGTGCAAGAGGAACATGAACTGAAGGATCCAGGTAAGGATCCCTATTGTAACAGAAAACCCATTTTCAGGACTTTTCTTAATCTCCTTCTAACTGGACTCTCCACTCCTTGAACTCAGGGAAGTTCCCACTGAGCTCAAATCCTCCCCTACAATGTTCCTTGCTGTTGACACAGGCAGAGGGGATGGCTCTGGGTAACGTGACTTTTATGTATCAGAGCATGCTGCTACCTGTGAGTGCCACATCAAACACTGCATCCACCTAAAGATCACCTCTTGTGCGGGGTGAAGCTGGACTCCACCCAGTAGCATAATTTTGGAACTAACTTTGCACCCTTTTTTAAGGAAAATCCCTGTAGGATTGGGATATATTGCAGAATAAAGGCTGTTCTCCCTGTCCGATTCACCCAGGTGATGATTAAGCTCACAAAACATTCCCCAGCCTGTGTGTTACTCACAGATCTTTCATCCAACACTTTCTCCCAGCACAGGAAAATAATGTACTGCAGCCCAATGATTGCAGAGGGAAATCCCTTCTCTATCCACTTCTCCCTGTCATGCAACCACATTGTTCAGGGTCTGCAGCCTTGGAGAAATGTCACAACACCTCAAGGGAGTCCTCTGGCAAAGATCAGTCTCTGATCTGCATGTAAAACTTTAGCCTCCTAAATGAATTTTTCTCTTTTAAATACAAGTGCAGATTTGGGTGCAGAATACATGAGAGCTGGGTAATGAGGTCAGGTTAGTGCTAGCCTGGTTTCAGCCAGAGCCAGAGTGGCAGCAGTGGGTGATCCAGGCTCTAACACCAACATGCCTTTAAGCATCCCCATCATCTGCTGGCAAGGCTGACTTGCAAAGCAGGCAGATGAAGTGCATGCTTATGCATCTTGTAATACTGGCACTCTGATGCCATGGTACTCCGTAATCCCAGGGATCACAGAGGTAATATTTGGAGTGGAGAGCTTCAAAGCAGTGTCTAGATGATGCAGGAACTGATGCTGGCATGGATTTAGTTCCCAACCATAATTTTCTCTACTATTTTCTTTGCTACTCCAGAGCTTGTTTCAAACTCAGCTGGCAAAGCAGAGCAAAAACACATCAGAGGCAGCCAGTGACATGGCTAGAGAGGGGATGGTCCCTCCTCCCTGTGCATGTGGGAGCTGGACACACCGGGAGTGAGGACCTGGAGTTTGTCACCCTCCAACCCAGGCTCACAGGCACTTCCCAGGCTGTTACCCCTCGTGCAAGCACCTACCAACCTGCCAGACCCCCACAGCTCTGTGTGGAAGTGCTGCAGTGTGGAAGGCACAGGCTGGAAAACAAAAATGACATGGGCAGCCTCCACGAGCAGGCCAGTGGTGTCCAAAACCCAGGCACGGACACGTGCATGCAGAGTATGATCACACACCAGTACACACAGACAAGGAAGTTATGGTGGGCAGTGGTTTGTACTAAACAAAGTCCTAGTGGAGTATAAGACAAAATCAGCATCACCCTGGTGAGTAACTTGGGAAGTAATTAAGAGCAGTTTTATAGGTGCAAGGTCCTGCTGTGCCATGGACCAGTAAAACCGTGTCTGAGTCTTCTGATGCACACGTGTAGGGATGTGTGTAACACACAGGCCAGGCTCAGGCTGCAGGTGTGCCAGTGCCTGCTCATCCCACCTCCCTGATGGGCTGAGGGAGCTCAGGGCACTTCACGTGGGATCCAATCCACCCACTGCACGTTGGGGAATGGCTCCTCCTGCTTTGGAGCTGACTCACACAGTGTATGAACTAAAACTAAAGGGCCATGGTCCCAAAAGGCTGGACCAAAAAGCTTTGAGAAGTTGAGCTTTGAGGGAGCAGTGGAGGAGCAGTGCTGAGAGGTTGGAGACACCTCCCTATGATCTGGTCACCCAACATCTCCAGGCTGGGCAGCCAGAAATGGAGGCAACCAGGAAGAGCTGGGTGTTTCCCCAGATTCAGGCTTTGGGTTTTAGCAGTTCAGCATCAGCAGAATGGGCAGGAGGCTGATTCCCAGATGGCAAAAGGGAACACAACAGTGGGACCCACCAAGCCATTGGGTCCTCGCTCCCCAGAACACTCAGCCAGTGCTTGGCTGACCCGGCACCAGGGGCTTGGGATCCAGCTCATGTTCCCAGACCAAGGCAACATTTGAACCATGCCAGTTCAAGCCATTAATAGTTGTCTTTACAAACCCTCCCAAGCTTCCAATGCTATGTAAACAGAAGTGAATTAAAATTATTTTTTTCCATCACTGTTTGAAATGTGTGATGCTTTTCCTAAACGGCCCCACGAGCAAAAAAGAGCGGGGAGGGGGTCTGAAATGGTTCCCTGGCCTCCAGCCAGGTCCCAGAGAGTACTTTATATCTCAGTTCAAGATGGTCAGACAGGGGTTTAAGAGGCTTTGAACACAAACAGCGTTAGGTTGGTTAAGTCCTGCTTTGACCAGTGGTGAGCGATGGAGACATAAACAGATTTCATTTGAACCGGGCTTAATGTAGCTGGGTTCACAGAGGCCCAGCTGATTTCGACATACATCAGGAGTGGTGTATATTTAGGGTGGCAGCGTGGTCCAGCAGGGAGGGCAGCCACCAGCGTGGGTGCCCCGGCGCCGGCGCTGACCCCCCGTGCACCTCCCAGCCATCCCCTCCTCTCCTTTATCTGCAGCATGGAAAGAGCTGACCTACTTCACAGAGCAAACCTGGAATCAATTAATGTCTAGCCTGCATTTAGGAGAGGCAAAACACTATATAAACATTATGTATCATTTAGCTTCTGAGGAAAAGCCATGGCCTGACAAAAGGGGCCTCTCCTTTCTATTTTATGAAGCCCAGTTCACACTAGCGCAGCCCTCCTGACTTTTTTGGCCTGGTCCTTATTTACACCGGCACAAATTGCAGGAGAATCGAACTCACAAAGTACATGAACATCCCTTATTAATAAGCAGGAGTGTCTTTGCTGAGAACCCCAGCTGATAACTGGCTGCTCTGTGAGTCTCCCCAGGACAAAGCTGAGGGGCATTGTCACACTGTGTGTTGGGCACCAGCAAGGCTGTTGGCACCTCCCAAAACCAAGGTCACCATCCAGAGGGCTGCTTCACACTGCCCAGCCTGGCCAAAGGGGTCGAGCAATGTCCCAACACACAGCTTCTCTGAGCAACCTGTGCCAGGATCTCCCCACCCTCACATGTAAAGATTTCTAGAAAATATCCTCTCCATCACCATGCTGTGGCTTCCAGCAGTGAGACAAATGAGATCCTGACATGAGCAGTATCTAAGCAAAATTATTGATGCACCCCTACAGAGATGAGTGGGTTGATCTTGCAGAGCTCTCCCTGCCACTGTTGAGGCCCTGCCTGCCTCTGACCAACCCCAGAGCTCGTCTCCATCACTCTCCTAAACCTGCCTTTCCAATGCCAGCCCTGGGTTGCCATTTGCAGGGTTTTTGTGCCTTCACCCAAGCTGTCTGAGGGCTGCTAACAGGAGCTCCTTGTAAAAGGCTGAAGGAGAAACCAGGGACAATTCAGCTCCTGCTGAATTTGTTCTTCATGTTCTCATTTGTAATCATTTAGTGTTTTATGAGGGATACTTCCTAAAACTTTGCCAACATGATGGAAACATATGTGGGGCTCTAATACATGATGTGACAAATTTGGTGGAGAGATGAGATGAAAACCTGCTTTTCTCCAATAGCTCCGTAGCATATAGTCCAATGAGATGGAAAATCAGTGGGGCGTGGGGGGTGTTCGACCTTCCCCCAGCCATGCCCATCATCTTGGAGCAACCTGGTCTAGTCGAAGGTGTCCCTGCCCAGATGTTCTTTAAGGTCCCTTCCAACCCAAGCCATTCTGGGATCCTATCTTCCTCTGGCAATGCTGAACTCCCACTGACTGTGCAGGATCACAGGGAATGGTCATACAAAACTGTCAAAACCGAGAAAAACTCACCTGATGTTACGCCAGCAGTGTCATCAAAGGCACAGCTTGTGGCTGCCTCATGTCCAGGTCGTCGAAGGCATGAGCCCGTTTGCACAGGAGCAGAGGAGCAGCTGCGAGCCCCCAGCGTTCCTGCTACAAGGCACCCACTCCTCTAACCCCCATCATCCATCCAGGAGAAATGCCAGGTCCCCTCCAGGCACTTTCACCCCTTTTGTCACCCCCAACACTCCCTTCTGGGTTCCTGCCATAGAACAGTAACAGGGGATTGTGTCGGGGGCAAAGTAAAGCTGTGCAGCCAGCCCTGCTCTGCTAATCCCCGGAAGGGGGTCAGGGTGCCTCAGTCCTCGTCACCTCTGGCACATCATCCTGTGCCACGGTGGTCACCCAGCCCTTGGGGTGCAGCTCTGTGCCAGTACAGCTCGTACCGGCTGCTGCGCACAGTTCTGCCCGTCCCTTCTCCGGTTACTCCGAGCCGTGTGGGTGTGCTTGCACTCCAACTGCCAGACGAAGCCAAGCGGGTTGTTCCAAGGTGCTAATGAGCATCAGAGCCCAGAAACAAGCTGCTTTGTTCTGAGGCATCACAGCCTTAGTGCCGGTTGGTTTGCCACGACTCCGAGCAGCAGCGCTTTCGCTGTGCCAAGGCTGCTCGATCTTAGAAAGAGGGAGCTGGCAGGGAGAGCACTGCAGGCCTGGGCTCTAATCCCAGCCTTGCCACAAGGTTTCCAGGAAAAGGACCCAGGCTGTGATGTGTTCCCAGCCCACAGTCGCTCCAGCGCTCAATGGCAACGTTCCTCCCTCCATCAGCAGCTGCCGCCGCGCAGGGCCAGAGCGGCTGCACTTCCACCCGCTCCGAGCACAGAAGGGAGAGCAGAGATCTCCTGAACTGTTTTCAGTCACAAAGGTTTCTGCCTTATTTTAATGAAGGTTGGAAGCACAGGTTGCAGGCAGGGCTCTGACAGCCGCCAAGGGTCCTGTTCTGCCTAAAGAGCTTCTAACTTTTCATCCTCTCGTGATCCGGAAAAGATTTTGCTTTCATGACTTCCACAATCTCTCCCAATATGCCAGTGTGTTCCCAGTAGTGATGCTGCAACCTGCAGTGAGAGAAGAGCATGGTAAAAGGATCCCAAAATGCCATGCCAAATGGGAAGGGCCATATTTAGGGCACATGGAGAACAGCACCCTTGGCCAAGCACCCCTCCATCCACCCAGCAGGGCAAGGAGCAATGGAGAGATCCCAAGTATTTGGAATCATGTTGAGCTTCCTGATTCTGCAAATTTTCTTTCATATCCTTGAAAATAATTTTCTCCCAAAAGATCGGAGGACAATGGCAGAAGGGTGACACAGGAGGGGCTTCACAACGTGTGCCATGTGCACACAAAACTATTTGCAGAAGTCCTAGTCCTAGTCCTGATCAGTGGTAGGGAGGAAATAACAGAGAGATTCCTGACAGTAACCACAGTCACCTGGAGTCCAGGGTAAAAGGGAATTTTTGATATCCAGGGATTTTTTTCTGGACTCCAGGCCAGACTGTGGGTTTTTTAAACAATAGGTATCACGCTGTGATCATAGGCTTGTACCACATTAAGGTTAACCCAAGATACGTAAAACTCGGCAGTCTCCATTTGGGGGATTTGTGGGACGTTTTTCTGGTTACATGGTTTAGACTTGCTGCCTGGGGTTAGTTGTTCCCCAAATAAGACTCAGAGAAGTCCCTTGCTGAGGGAAAGCCCAGGCCAGCCTGGACTAGTGCTGTAAGAAGGCAAGTCACTCTCAGCAAGAAGGAGGTGACCCTTGGGACTGTCACTCTGCAGAAGCCTCCATTTGCTTCACACCAGCTGTGGGTTGGCAAAAGGGATGTCTGGGATCTCCATTCCTAGTGCACTTCTGGAGAAGGCAGATGTGCCAGGCAGGGCAGGAGCTCCTGGGCTCTAATTGAATGAGGGTGCCTGTCCCAAGGGAGGCAGCCTGGGGTCTCCCCAGTGCCCATCCAGGCAAGCAGGGACCCAACCATTGGCCCACTCAGTCTAGGACTGAAACCAGTGATTCTCCGGCCCAAAGACAAGAACACTCTCAACCAAGCCATCCTGAACTGATTATTTTTAAATTACATTTGCTAAAAGCAAGAATGAGCAGAAGAGTTGCGGGGAAACAGGGAGTCTCATTGCTCTAATCATTTACATTTCAGTGACAGCTTTACTGCATTTATTTCAAGTCAGCTTTGCAAAAGCCCTTCATCAAGCAGTGCTCAGCTCTCCTGCACCATGTGTTTCAAGTCCATAGTAGCATTTTGGATACGTCCCATCAATGGACTGCGAGAGCGCGGGAAGGAGCACGACCTCCCTCGAGCGCTCACAGAAAGTGAGTCCAAGCCATGCTGGACAGGGCTCTTGATGTGACCCAAAAGGATTTCTTTTTAAATTTCTCTTTGAAGTTAAACAAATTCAGGCAAAACACATCAAAACCCATTAAGAGCTTTTCCCCACCTCTGTAATACTTTAAGCGCTCTGTGCTGCCGTAATACTTTTAGCTGCACATGTGGTGGGCCTACCAAAGAGGCCTATAGGATATACAGCCTGGATCATCATAACAATGGGCAGGGAAAGAACAGGAAATTTTTCCTCCACAGAAAGCTTTTCAGCCATGTCTTGCCCTGCCAAACAACATCTGACATTTGCAGACGGTGCTGTCGGCCCACAGCCCACCTGCTGCAGCGGGACTTGGTTGGTTGCTCATGTTCTTCCCCTGAAGATCCCCAGAAGACCTTTCAGGATCTTCTGTTTCTTGGACCAAAAAGCAACTTTCTGCACAGCTTTGCAGTCCTGTGCATCCTCCTGAGTCAAGCCCTGCCAGTGCCAAACCACGGGGATGTGAGTGAGCCCCTGAGCACCACTTACAGCTGGGGGGTCAAGGGACCAGTCAAGGAGACTTGGGGCTCACAAAACCCCTGGTCCAGCCCCAGAGCTGTGCAGCAGGAAGAGGTGTCCAGGGGGACACCTCGGGGCTGGCAGCTGACAGGTGATGGGAGCAGATGCCTCTTGCATGGGATTTTCCCTTTTCCCCCAGCACAGCCAGCTGGCCCTGGGTCCGTGCAGAGACTCGCTGTGGAAGGGCCAGAGGCAGCAGCTGAGGGAGATCTTGGCAGGGATGAAGGCTGGGAAGTGTGAGGTGACAGCCTCCCTGGATCACCTCTGGACCAGCTCCCTTGCCTGCATCCATGGGGCTGTACTGGGAATTAAGGAGAAGGAAGGGGCAGTCACCACAATGCATGGAAGCATGACTAAATCCTGTGGCTGTGGATCAGCCTCCGGGACTGGGAAACAGCCCTTGTAGCGCTCTGTGGTAAGTGCTGCAGAGTGGGAAGACCAAGGGCTGCTTGGCCCCAGAAGCATCACAGCCACCACACAGGGCTTCTCCCTGCCTTTTGAAATATGGACAGGTTAGTAACAGAGTAATGGATTCCTCTGGATAAGGGATACAGCTGTTCCCAACCTCCTGCATTAATAAATTAGCTGAATAAAAATGATCAGGGCAATTAACCCCCGTGCCTTGGGGTTTGAGCACAAACTGATAACGTCTCTGCTGCCCTCAGTGTCTGGCTGCTCCTTCTCTGCCATGCAGGGTGAGAGACAAGAGACCACGACCGTCCCTCATCTCTAGACCCACTGAGTTTGGAATGAATTCCTGGAGGAAACAGCAGAGCGTTTTCCTGCCTCCCTGCACACATAGGTCTCTCTGGCAGGCACAACCCGCGACTAGCAGGGGAACAAAAGCCATTCAACACCCCAAATCAGGTGACATTTTTGCCAAGTTACGTCATGGGGTCGGGCAGGTTTGGGCTGGGGCATGTGGTCATAAAGAAAACCAGCCACCCAGAGCTGGGGGTGGCAGGGGGGCTGTAAAACACTCCCAGCAACTGCAGGCAGGCCAGTGCCTCCCATGCAGGACCATCGGCTCATTTTGATTCGCCAAGGCTTCTTCTCCTGCTTCAGGAACCACTGCAGAGTCCTGTGAGCTCTTATTAAGAAGGAGCTTTGTGGCTCACAGTCTGCACAAGCAGTAAACTACATCAGAATTAGTCCCGAATATATTTTTTAAAAAGCAGAAAAGTAGGTTTTGTTTTTTTTTTTTTAGTTTTCTTTTCTTCCTATTTTTTTTTTTTTAATAGAAAAACCTGGCATTTTGAAAGTTTATTTTGAAATTGAAATAAGGCCGAATGGGGCCTACACTGAAACGGGGACTGCAGCTAACAGAACGTCTCTGTATGGAATACAACAAGGAAATTATTTCCTCAAGGTGGAAATTTATTGCTCCAAGGTGGAAGGCAGAGTGTTTTAAAGAGGTTTTTAATTAATAAAGGGAAACGTGCCAAGAATGTGTTGCATGTTTGAGCTCTCTGCGTTAAATACTGCTAACCTGTTGAGGGCTAATTTAGGCTTCAATTAATAAATAACAATACACACAGAGGCATAAACAGCCTCCTGCACCTTCAGCAAAATGCATTTAGATGGTTCTATCGCATTTTAAACAAATTTTAGGCAAAGAGATGTTGTCTCTTGGGATGCCAAGTGGCTCAGGTCCCTTCAGGTCAGTACCAAATGCCAAGTACCAAATGCCCTTGGAGTTGGTGGGGCTTTGCAGGATATTTACAGCATCCCTGGAATGGGAAGGGACTGTGGGACCCTGAAGAATTTTTCTCTTTGGCATGTTTTCCCCCAGCAATGCCATTCTAGGCATTCTCACCCAAACCCAGGCTGCAATTTCCCAGTGGTCCCAGTCCCTCAGGTGTTAAGTCCCACTGACTTCCATCAAAACCTGGTGCTGCATGGGCCAGGTTTTCAAAGGCATTTAGGCTCTTAAACTTGCATATTTGTGCTGACTGGGATTTTTTTCAAAGCAGCTCAACACTTTAAGTGTCTCAGGGGGCAATGGTGCCAAATCTTATCCTACAGGTTTTCTTCCTCGTGGTCCCCAGACAAGGCATCTCCTGGCAGTGAGTTCCATGAGTGCACTGTGAGGCTCAAACCAACAAACACACACTTACCTGGATTTAAATCTCCTCAATTTTGCCATGCATCAGTTTTCTCTCTTATAATCAGTCAGCCCAAACTGGAGCATCTGATCCCCCATGCCTAAATCATTCATTATTCCATGCACTCCTACATGTCCTCCCTTCTCCCAGCGACACAGAATAATTAACATATAAAAGTCTGGTGATAAGTGAAGTTTACGATGCAAACTAGAGGAATGAAGGCTCAGAAGTGAACATTATAAGAGCCCTGTGCCAATAAACATCCCACTTCTGGTGGGCTACCCAGCCAATTAATTACAGGCAGAAATGCTGGCTGAGCATTCATTGCCCACGTAAGCTCCTTGCTGAAAAATAAACCTCCGGAGTCATCAGGAGAAAACTAAGTAGGAGATGGTGTGCTGGAGAGAAAAATACACGCAGACCAAGAATAGGACATGACCTATGTTTTATAGGGGGTTTTTTTGCATGTGTGTCTACTCTGCTGGAGTGAAAAAAGAAAATCTCCCCCCTCCTTTGGGGAAAAAGAAACTGCGGGAAAATATAATGGACAAGTCATGGGCTTCTTAAAAATTCAGGAATTATTAATTTTCACCTCTTCTCATGAGCTGCCACAAGCATCAGCCCCTCTTGGGGCTGACACGTGGGTACATGAGAGTCCTGGGCTTGGATCCCCCCTCTCTGCTGTGACTGAACTATGGAGTAATGCTCCACACTCATCCCACTGCTGTCCTTGGTGAGCTGGAGGACGTGGAGGGTCTGGAAAGCTCTGGTTGTCCCCTCCAGTGGGTGTGCGTGGTGCTGTCCACGGGTAAGACATGTGGGAGGAAGGCAACGAGGAGGATGGTGGCATCTGAGATCACAGAATCCCGGAATGGTTTGGGTTAGAAGGGACCTTAAAAGCCACCTCATTTCGCCCCCCTGCCATGAGCAGAGATGCCACCCACTAATCCAGCTGTTCAGAGCCCCATCCCACCCGGCCTCAAACACTTCCAGGGATGGGCCAGCCACAAATTTTCTGGGAAACCTGTGCCAGTGCCTCAGAGTGCCAGGCACGTGCCACCCACTTCCCTGCAGGGAGCCTGGTCCTGGGGCCAGAGCTCTTGGAAACCTCTGATGCTCGTGCCTGGGTTTCTTGACATTAGCCAGGCCTGGCTATATATTACTGGGATGTATAATTAAGGCTCAGAGGTTTGCCTACAGTAGCTGGCTCGTGTAAGACAAGGAAATCAAGGAGTATGACCAAAAGAGATTTTTCAATGTGAAAATTGAGTATTAAAAGGGTGCTTAACCCAGCTGAGCCAAAACCACCCGGGGGAAAGGGCTGCCCTGGAGAGGACCAGACAATGGCATTAATGTCAAATAGGTGAAGGGATCTGAAGCTGAAATGCATTTTATCAGATTCTGAGCCGGGGTAGGCAATGGCACAGGGGAGGACAGTGGCCTGACAGCCGCCCCAAGCAGCCACAGGGGGCCAAAGCCCCATCCCCTCCTGGCCAAGGCACATGGGAGCACACCTTGCAACAGCCTCAAATAGGTGCCGCAAGGATGTGGTAAAAAAATTGGAGCCAACTCATCCTTCCTAGGAAGGATCTGGATGCTCCATGTGCCACTCGCATGATGACTCCATGACAGAATTGGGTGCTTCTTACCTTCCCCAAGTGACTCTCGGCACGGTTGGGAGGGTGGAACTTGCTGTTTGATGTCACCACCTTACGAGGTCACTTCCAGAAGAAGAAACCACACAGGGCCAAGTCCTGGCTAAATCAAATTCCTGCATTAGCAGTGTAACAAGCAGACACTGATTATTCTTAATTTATTGTGTTTGCATTGCTGAGCCGTTTAGGCACCCACTCGCTCCTACCGGGGGGAGTGGGTGAGCTGGGTGAGGACATGTCCTCCTTAGCCTTCTAAGGTCCAAACTGCTCCAGATGAGAGAGGTTAATTAACAGAAAACCCACCTCTTCGTCAGCCACTCCACCACCACACCTCGGCCTGCAGTTTGGGCAGCCAGGAGGAGGAGGAAGGGCAGGAGGAATCCCTGTGCAGCCAGACCGAGCCGTGACTCACACACCAAGACAGACTTTTGCTTTCTAACATGTTCCTGCAGAGCTGTGGGAGCCCATCCCCAGAGTCCCGCAGCACATCTGATGCCGCTGACTCTCCTTTCCATATGACTTTTGCAGTTTACTGGACCTGAGCTCCCACTGTGGGGAAAGGAAAGGCTTATTTGCTGGCCCCGTTTCAGAGACAGTCCTGTGAAGGTCTGATCTCCAGCCTCACGGGAGCTGAGCACCAATCCCAAGCACACAGCACACTGCAAGCATCTCTCAGCCTCGAGTTTTTGCTTTTTAATTTCCTGTGGCCACGGAGCACCACTGCAGGGTCTCCCAGGGATGGCGTTTCCCATACACTGTGGACAAGGAGGGTGGAGGGGACACAGTGAGTTATATCAGTCTCAACACAGGGAAGTTGCCTGCAAGAAGGTTGTTTCTGACGGATTATCCAAATATTTCAATCCACAATCAGTCTTAAAAGCAAAAAAAAACCCCAAAACTCCAGGGGAGTATTTAACCTGGAGGCTGGCAGCCATGAGCTGAAGCTCTGATTAGTGATTAGTTCGCAGGAGCAGCAACATGCTGGCTTGGGGTGAAACCTTGTGGGCTCATGGGGAGCAGGTAACAGGTTGACCCCGAGGAGAAGCCAAGCACAGCAGAGGAAGCTGTATTTTGGGCAGCTGCTCGGGGCTGTAACACCACAGAGCAGCACAGCTCCAGCAGTGCCATCACCTGGGAAGGACCCAAACCCTGCACACCGGCTGCTTTGGCTCAGGGCTGGGCTGATGATGTTCTTCACAAGAGAGGGAGCCTTAGGCTGAGTTTCCTGGCCCAAATCCAGCGCCTGTCACTAAATCCTTGCTGTCTAAATTTGCTGTGAAGTTCCAGCTCAGTCAGGGAGGCTGTGTACCCACTCTCCTTGGCCCCCGGCACCCCGCACACATACTGGGGGGGAGAGCTGGGCAGATGTGGGAGCATGGAGTGGCTGGGAGCTGGCTGGCGTGGATTCAGGGAGCTACAAAAAGGTGGGTCAGAGCTCTCCAGCATCAAGGGACTCCCCTGCCCAGCTCTGCAGAGAACTGAGGATGCTGCCAAGACAGGGTGGGAGGTGAAGTTCAGTGCAGTTTGGGGCTGCACTCCAGAAACGCCAGGCAACCTGTGTAAAAACCAAACCAGCCCCAAAATAAAAGCTGCTTGTATAAGGAAAGATCCTCTTTATGGCATCTGCAGGGCCAGGATTTCACTGTGAGACTGCCTCCCAAGTCAGAACTTACTGGAAAAGAAAGTGGAAGCTGTTTATTCCCTGTTTTTATGTCATTTTTATTAGTACTACACAGCAAAGCTCACCTTGCTTGCAGGTCTGTGGGATGCTCCAGAAGTTAACAAGAAATTACTAAATTATGGCTGAAATTATGGCTAAACAAACACTGGTGATAAAACTTCAAGCATTTCAAAGCCATCCCTCCGTTTCCTGAGTATTTTTGCTTCCTTGCAGGTCAGGATTCTCAACACCCTCAGGACAGCTCTGTGCCTTAGCCAGACAGTGCAGCTCTGCGAGCTGAATTAGTTGATGGGGAATTTTTTGCCTCAGAGTATGTAAATAAATATCAATATTCTAAACCAAAGACCTCCCAGTAACTAAATATTATTTATCTTGAATTTATCTTCAAACTAAACAGCTCTGTCACATATGTACAATAATAAAGAAGCAAATTACAAAAGAGGAATTTGATTTTATTGGTTTTATTCAACGCACACACAGTCATATATCAATTCCTAACAACAGGCTTTTCACAGTTCATTAGAAACATTGTCAAAACTTTGGGTGAAGCTCGTTTCACTTCCCCACCAGTAACAGGAGCCATCACAGCCTGGTTGTTTGCTTTAGTTTTATTCACTCCTCACAACAGTGACCATTTTCAAACCATATCGGGGAAACCCTCCACTTCGCTGCGGGAAGGCACTTGTGAGAAAAGAACATCTGAGCACGCAGCCTGAATTTGGGTCTTTTTAGGTATTAACTCGATATCCCAAGTAGGCTTTCTGACAATAAACCCCAACATCTTGCTTCCTGCAACTAATTAGCCCATGACAGTGGTGCTCGCTGAGGATTTACAAAAAATACCTTTCTTATTTTATCGACGAGAGTACACTTGGGTGGCAGCTCGTGGCATTTTGCAGCCCGAAATATCCGAGAGACCACACACCTCGCACATCCCCCTCCGATACAGGTTTTGGCACTCACGTCTCAGCTCTCGGTAGCTGGTGGCTGCGCCGCCGGTGTCATCCGAGCAATGCGCTCCGGCATTTCGGAGGTGTCAATCTCCCGGGAGCTCCGCGCCCGGAGCTGCTCCCAGGGCATGACAGAGCACGCTGGGGACACTCAGCAGCGGGACTGCAGGGCCGAGAGGCCCTCCTGGGAGCCTGGAGTGGGATGAAGTCTCCCCGCCGGCACTGGGAATCTGTCTGGGTGAGGGATAAAAGCAAAGACTTCGAAACCACGGAACACGCGGTTTTAAACCTTGACAGTGGGATCTGCAACTCCCGCAAGAACGTTTGCGATGAGTAATTGTAGCTACAGCAAAAAAAAAAAAACAAAAAACAAAGGAGGGGGTGAGCATAGGTTCAGTTGATCCCAGCTTAGCAAGAATCCTGCTAATGCCGCTTCCTTCACCGCCGGCAGCTCTGGACAGGGCTCCGGGCACCTGGCCAAGCTACCCCGGCCTGAGCACTACAACACAAATAATGGCTCAATCCTGCAAGGTGCTGAGCACTGACCTGGCCAAGCACTTAAGCCAAGCAGGCTTCATTTACTGATGTGAGTGCCGGGAGCTCAACGGGATTTCTTTGTATTTGCTGTTCCAGAGCTGAAGTTTTCAGCAACTGCAAGATCCACTCCTGCACCTGGAAGTGCCCAAGGCCAGGCTGGATGGGGTTTGGAGCAACCTGGTCTAGTGGAAGGTGTCCCAGCCCATGGAGGGGGTGGAATGAGATGAGCTTTAAGGTCCCTTCCACCCCAAACCAAGCCAGAGGGGACTGACCTGGCTGAGCTGCTCTTACCCCGTGTGAACTGCAGGGAGGTAAAAATCTATAGGAGGCAAGTGGCCAGCCACGGGGCAAGATCATGTGGCAGCTGCCACAAGCTCCCCTAGGCTTGGGGAACACTGACACACATGGCTGGGCTCCCGATTTCATTCCAGCTTGGTTTAGTTACTAAACTTACTTATTTGTATGTTCAAAAGTTATTTATTGCTGGTTTATCTGCTGCATCCTCCTGCAGAGCCAGCAATGGGAAAGGACAAGCACAGGCACCCAGAAGGGCCTCAAGACTAAGGTCAGCAAAGCTAAGCCACTCTTTTTACAAAATATCTTGTCTCGAGGGGTTTGTGACATCAGGGTTACAAGGAAAGAGCGATACCATTTAAACACAAAATATGGGTGTACACTGCATGAGAGCAATTTACATCTTGGTTAAACTGAGGCAGCAGCTTTGTCAATAAACTGAGCCAGCTTCACGTCTCTCTTGCTCAGCCCACCGCAGTCATGGGAAATCAGAGTTATCTGAACCTGTCAGAAAGGAAAAGAAAGGGGTTACAAAGTCATTTTGATCTCTGACACGTAGGCTGAGTTCACTGGGGATGCTGTGTGTCTCCACAGTGAACTGGTTTCACTCGGTGCTCCTGGCAAGGACAGAGCTGGACCCTCCCTGCCCAGGCAAACCAGAAGATGCTGTAGGTGAGGAGGTTTAACAGACCCTGGAATCTCACCAAAATGAGCCCCTTCGCAGAATAACACAGGCTTTGCATTCCTGGGCTTCATCCAAGAAGAGGTGTCCGATTAAATCACTCGGTCTTTACAATTAAATTCCACGGATCGGTTTCATGGAGAACCTGGGCCAGTGACCAAGCTGCAAGAGCTGGGTCAGGGGCTCATGTGTTTTGTTAAAAACCAGCACCCTGAAGGTGAAGAAATTGTTAAGCTTGTTGCAGATTAATTAAAAAAACAAAAACCAGACCAGTGCACGTTGCTGTGACGTGGCTGCCTCGCGGGTCTGTCTAGACTGAGCCAGATGCCAAGCTGGGCATTAGTTCGTCTTGCCTTTGATCGAGATTTTTGGAAGACAGGAGAGGGAAAAAAAAAGAAAAATTCTGAATATTCTAGAAAGCCACGAAAATGATGAAGAGTTGGCGATCACGACTTTGTCCAGTGATCATTTAATGTCCCTTAAACAGGGTGACCTGAGGGGCTGATGAGGAAGAGCCTGTGCTGCGAGCCTCAGCTGTGTGGAGAAGGTGGGATGTTCTGCTGCAGGCTGCTCATCCACATGCCCTTTCTTTTAGTATATTTTTAGGGGCATTGCCATATATTCACCAAGTGCTACAACAAAGAAAGTGATACAATGCAACGAGAAGTATTAGAAAATAAAACCAAAGGGAGAGCAATAATTTCCCCCTTCACACAGCACCTTTCATTCGAGGTCTGCAGTAATCCTTGCGACCCTTGTAAATATGAGACCACCCTCAGCTAGGTAATATTATAAACAAATTTTATAAGCTGCTATGTTGAGACATAGGAGCCTACAATTTTTAAAAAATCACACCTAAAATGAGACTGCCAGGCTCCCATTTAGGTACCAACACACCAGCAGTCTGCTGCCCTACACCGCTGAGCTCCCGACCTGCTGCACAGAAAGGAATGAGAGCTGGTGAGTAGTTTCAAAAGAGTGATTTATTCAGGTTGGCTAAATAAGAGTTTAAAGGCTTCTGGTTTATTTTTAGGTCTCAGCCAGAGAGGTGAAGCCACGGGCCCAAACCATACAGTTGGCAGCAGGCGCAAAGAGCTTCATTCTCCATTCCTCACCACTGCAAATCTCAGCATCTCCTTAAAATCCCAAATCTCTTCATAAAGACACTTCTCATTCCTGTATCTTGCAGACAAGCTACAAACAAGGCTGAGAGAATGGGCCAGTGGTTTCGTCTCCTTAACTTGCCTTGTGAGTAACTAGGGCTGGTGAAGCCGTTACCTTGTTGTAGACATTGAACCATTCCGGGTGGTGATTCATCTTCTCTGCTTGCAGAGCAACCCGGGTCATGAATCCAAAAGCCTAGGGAAAGAGAGAGCAAAGAGGAAAATACTCTTCTACCTGCCAGGACTAGCAGCAGATTGGCAAGATTCACCCAAAATATCAAAAAACTCCTCGAGATGCCACAGAGGCAGCACCTCAGTGTTAAAGGAGCATTTCTCATGCCAGTGATGCATCTCCCAAACTGCTGAAAACATGCCCTGCAGATCCTGGTAAATCACTCTGCTCAATGTCACTCACTCCAGGACTCAAAGCTATTGCAGAAGAGCACTGATTTTACCTTCAGCATCCAACAGGGATTTTAAACATCCAGCCCAACCCCCTCTCCCTCGCTGCATTTTAGAAACATGCCATTTCTAATTAAGCACCGTGCCACAGTATTACCAATACTGCTTCCAGAAACACATCTTTCTGCCTAACTATCTTGCTATTTATTTTACTGGGGAGAATAAGGCAGCAGGTGGGTTTGCCCCTCTGCTTTATGAGAATTATTTTCCCTTAAAATGAGTTAAAGTAGGTTTTCCACTCCCCCGTCCCTACGCTCTGCACAGCACACTCCCCCAGGACACAGGTTTTATCACAGGTTCAAAAAGAAAACAATAACAGGCCCTTGCCAAAATACTTAGGAGCAAATCACTGCATTATAAAGAAAATTAGAATGTCCATGTAAATTAAGAATGCAATTATGCAGCGGGGCCCAAAGAGCCCGGGAGCATGAGCAGGACGCCTCTCAGCAGCGAGCTTTGCTCATACCGAGCTCCATCCATCAGGTTCAGGACCCGAATTAAGATGCAGAGCTGGAGGAACATCCGCGTTACAGTCTGGTTCAGATTATAACACAACAAGCTCCACAAAGCCCTACCTGATTTAGGTAGTTTTTCCGTGCTAATTTATGGAAGAGAATGTATATAGCCCGCATTCCACCAAGCGATGGCCATTTCAAACAAACATGTGGTCCATGAATAACATATAATGGTTGATAATAGTTTCAAGTCTTTTTTCCTCTCACAAATTACAAAAACCTTTAAGGAAAGGAAAAAGAATCGGTGCCTGGATGAAGTATGACTTTGTTGGTCGCTTTGCCAGTCAAATGAATGCAAACGTTATAATCAGAGAAAATCACTCCAATGAGGTTTGTCATTTGGAAATCACCAAACTGTCAGCAATTAAAAAGCTTTTTCTCTTTGACCCAGGAGCATTCCAAAATTCAGAAAAATCCAACTTCCCTTGAAGCTCTCGCTCGGTTTAGTTTTACTTGGAGTGAACAATTACTTTTAAAAAACTGCCCATGTTTCAGCAGCACGCTTTGAGGCAGAAAGCTGCAAGTTGTGCATCAGATGTTAGCAATGATTTGGAAAACTTCTGCATTAATAGTGCTGAATGATAGTTGATTTAAATGTTTTTTTAGAGGGTCCATGGGCTTGACAGGAATGCTGTTTCCTACACAGCAATCTATACCCAGGAATGTCCCCAGAAGTTTAAATTAGTGATGTGTCTGCAGCCAGACTGCCTTTGTAGCAAGGGAAAAAATAGGAATAAATCTATAAAACCCCCTACCAGGTTGTGTATGCTCTCCTGGGGTCTGCCTGTGGATCCCAGGAACTCAGACAGCCACGTGCAGACCCAGGTTGCACTGCACAAACACAGTCACTGGCTGTGGGACAGCACTCATCGCCCCAGCGAAGGCTCACAGAGAGAATTACACAAGCAAAAGAGTCTGCAAAATTAATCTGCTCTGTAGACCTTCCTTCAGACTTCGGGTGACAAATCCTCCCCATCAGTGGCTCGCCAAATCCTCCCAGTCTGTGCTCCAACACAGCACTCCACCATCTCATCCCCGCAGTCGGTGATGTCTCCAGCTGGATAAAACGCACATCAGTCTCAAAACTGTCCCTCCTACCAGCACTGCTCAGCTTTAGGGTGTCCAACTCATGGAAAGGAATAAATTCCAGCATGGAGAACCCTCCCCAGGACAGGTCCTGCTGCTTGTTGCTCCAGCTGCCCACGACAGCCCCAGTCTGGTGTCCCAGTGAAGGACGAAGCCCCCCTGCCGTCGTGCCCTGCTCTGCTCGGAGACCTTCTCCCTCCTTGCACCCACAGCAACTTACTCCTTGCATTTTAGTTTATTTTAATTACACACAAAAAGCATCTCTCACTAAGAAAATGAGCTACGGAAAATGAGCTACTGATGCAACCTCCAGTAAGGTCCTAAACGCTTCCCTTGCTAATTAAATGAATCGGAACGCTATCGTTTATGAGCCACCTTTATATTTGTAGAGCCTTAACCTTTCTTGGGGAAAATACAACTGGCTCTGGAAGGAAAAGATATTTAGGTTTGATTAGATATGAAAACACTATTACATAAAATCAGTTTGGACATTTCTTCACGTCTTGAAACTTGATCGGTAATTTGGTCTAATTGGTGATCAAGGAAACTATCTTGTGATCAATTAAAGTAATTACCGCATTCCGGCAACACAACCAACCTTAATTTGAGCAGGAGTCTGCACTTCTTCAACTTTAATTAAAAATAATGAAAATTATTATGCAGTCTGCAGTGCAAGATCATTGTCAAGACTGCACTGGTGGGCAGAGTTTATCAGACCATCACACATTTCTTGATGAAAGTGGGACAAGCACTTTACTCATGACAGTGAGACCCAACAAAGTCTTGACTTTCACTGTATTATTAACAGGGATCTGCAGCCCATCTGCCCCTAATGAGAACTTTTTCTGTTTTTTTCCTTCAAAAATAAAAAGAGAGGAGAAAGAAAGGATCTGTGCATTTTCTAGAAGCCACAAAAAGGTATTAAAAGAGACTTTGATGTATTAAATATTATAAAGTATTCTGGTATTTCAGTAACAGGCATATTAGACAGACATTTTCAACCTAACCCTTTTAGGACATTTGGGCTAAAATAGCATCCAGACAGGGTGCTCTACATAAGTCCAACACATCACCCAAATGATGGCAGAGTGCAGAGTCCTAAAATGAACCACAAAGAGCAATAGAATAAGTAAGGAGGGAAGCAATTCTGCATGGGCAAGGTGCCTTGGGTGCACTGCTACACCTCTTCCCTTCACATCTTTCAGAAGGAACTAAAAACTAATGGTGTCTGTTAAACACTACCAGCCATAACATGTCTCCATGAGATAAAAATCAGGGCTACTCTTAGAAGAACAAGTTAACCCCATAAAGTGAAAAAAAAACCCAGGAGCAAACTTTAAAAAAACCCCAGCTATCTCAGAATGTTTCGTGACTGGCCAAACCGCTTTTGGAAGTGATAAAATCCTCCATCACAAAATAAGACTTAATGTGACTTTTGTTGCCTGAGAATGGGAAAACCAGGGCCAGACAGTTCGCTGTCAGAAGCGGGAGGAAAGATGAAATTCCATCCTGCCCCGCGCGCCGCACAGCGCTGCATGGCTCCGGGAGAACCGCGGGATCCCGGAGCTAATCTGCTATTATTCTTCCTTTCACACTTCTTAAGCAAGGAATCCATTCATCTTAATACTTTTTAAACATGCTGCTTTTTGTACAATGCTTGCCAACATTATCTTGATGAGTTACACATCAAAGGCCCACAGGTCGCTGTGTCGTGCTCATACATCACCCACCGCGAGTCCCCCGTGATGGATCACCCCCCGTGCATCTCCAGGAGAAAGCAGCTGACAGTACTTGACTCAGAAGTGGAGATATTTAAGAAAAACAGCTGAAAGGCTCAACAATATAACCACACACACTTTTTATTTGTTTGTTTTAAAATGAAGTGTGCACTCGGGCTTCTTAAATCCTTTGGACACCCAGCCAAGGAAAGCATGTGCTAATCGCAAGTACATTAAGGTTTCTGCCTCCCATCTGTCATTGTAACGCTGGAGGTAGCATTAACCTCGACCTTCTGCAGTGTAAGGGCTACCTGTCTTCCCTTCCCCACCCACCCAGGCTGCATCTGTACCATTTATCAGAGGGAAATTAATAAATTAGGCAAGTTACAGTGACACTGTCATGCAGGAGATGACCACGCCTCACACGTTTCCTCTCCACTCACCCAAGTAAAAAATACCCAGGAACACGTGTTCTCCTTACCAGCCTGACACTAAGAACAATAAAGTTAAATCATTAAGGTTCACTCCCAGACTGCAGAAGCTTTCACGTATCCAGCTGACATTATTACCTAATAGTGAGCTATGGGCCAGCAGATAAAAGGAAAAAGCTCTTTAATGTCAAGGTTTAGCTTGTCACAAGGGTTGTGCTCTCATGCAAAAAGCAGGGTTTATTTTAATTCTATTGACTCCTTTACTAAAGACTTTGATCATATAAATATGCAAAAATCATCTCACAAAGCATCTTCATCATCTGATCATCTGTCACATCTCTTCATATGAAAGTGACAATATGGTTAAAACACGCAAAAAAGAGGAATCCAACTAGTATTTAGGAGGGTCATGGCAGCACAAGAGGATAGGTATTCATTCCCAGAATCATGTGCCCATTTTGGGATTCTTCCCCGTTGGCATCATCGGTCAGCCTGAACCATCCTCAGGGATACTGGATCCACGTGGCATTGGGTATTTTCCTCTTCTTTTTTGTCTGTGTCTGGATTCATCCACAACATAAATCAGGTGAACACCTTCCCATTGCTCTTCCCCTTTTTAATATCATTCCACAAACAGTGGGACAGTAATTCAGAATGCAACTAAACCAAGTCCCAAAATAGAGCTAAACTCAGGTTACTCACGTCCCTGTCTCTCTGGCAGTTCAGGCCTGCAACTCCCTATGCCCTCCATCTCACCCCATCCTGGCATGGGCAGCCAGCAGGGGCTGAAGGTGAACAACACCTGACAAACCACTGCTAGAAATTTGGTTTTCTCCTCTTTAATAGCTCAAGCAGCAACACAGTGTGAACAGAGGCAACCGTCCCATTCCCCAGCACCGCTCGTGACTGGGGAAAGCGGTGCTCCGAACTCTGAAGGGTACTAATGAGGGGAAGGGATGGAAGAAGAATACTCAGACATACTGGCGTGGACTGAGATGCCATTTCTGTCTTCATAGCAAAATCTGAAACTGTGAAAACCCCCACAATTCCCACTTCCAACTGTGCTTTTCTGTGTTTACAATATTCTTTAAAAATCCAGAGCTGACCACTGTCATCCCCGGTACTTATCTGCACACATCATTTACGCAGAAGTTTAATGCTGCTTTGCACTCTAAAAGAAGTTACCTATTTATATTCCTATTCTGGCTGTAAACATTGCTCTCTGTGTTAGATCTGCAGCAGTGAATGTGCAAACCTTTACACCACGTTCTCCAAAGAACGCCGTTTCTGTCTCCCAACACTTGTTTACAATTATGTCCGTGAAGAAACCAGCTTGCCAGCTCTATATCAAACATTTTTGACAGCAAAAGCACAAACACTGATCTATTCTAAGTAGTTTGCCACTCTATGTAATCTTGGAAAAGGCATTCTTGCCTTTGATTCTAAAAATGTTTATACTTTGTACATTATGCAAATAGTTTTTATATATTAAGAAATAATGCAAGCAAAGCTCAAGTTAAATTAAATTCTTCAACAATAACCTTGCCAAAGCACTGATTTTCCCATTAAAAAAATTATTCCAATTTGTTGATCTTACATTGGATGAAACATACTGTAACAATCTTCATAATTTATGTCCTGTTGGGACACTATGATTTAAAGTAACATAATACAGACCAGCATCACTGCTAATCTAAACCACCTGACCAGATAAACAACAGTTTCCCCTTCTCTCTTCACTGAGGGTATTTCTGTTTATTGTCATATGATTTACCAATTTGAAGAACATGAAGAGTAAGTGGAGGCAGAGAGGAGCGGAGCTGGGAGGCAACGGCCTTGCCTCAGCGGGGACGGTTCTCACACAGGTACCAGTACAATGTCAAGAGCTGCAGGAGATGACAGAAGGCAATTCCAGGAATGCTGACCCAGGGAAAGCCCACGCTGCTTGTGGCAAAGGGAGGTTTGCACTCACTCAGCACCATCTAGACCCAGCGTGGCTCTAGACACAACGCAGCTCTGATGATGCTCGAGAGGCGACTCTCTGAGTCCAAGGCTTCATCTGCCCAGCTCAGCAGTGACCTAAGCTAGGACATCACAGAATCACAGAGTGCTTTGGGTTGGAAGAGACCTTAAAGAACACCCAGTTCTAACCCCCCTGCCATGGCAGGGACACCTTCCACTAGCCCAGGTTGCTCCAAGCCCCATCCAACCTGGCCTTGGACACTTCCAGGGATGGGGCAGCCACAACTCCTCTGGGCAAAACCTGTGCCAGGGCCTCCCCACCCTCACAGGGAAGAATTTCTTCCTAATATCTGATATAACCTACTCTCTTTCAGCTGAAAGCCGTTAATAATCATACAGCAGGTGCAAGTGCCGTTTGAGATTCAACTGGTCCGAAAAGCAAGCTGGAAAATTTTGCTTAGGCGAGGGACACGGCTCAGTGCAAGGGAAGGGACTGTGAGGAAGGCAGAGAGCACTAAGCTGCACTCAAATCCTGCTCCTCGCTTTGCTCTGCTCTTCCTCTCGAACTCCAAGCGTCTGAAAAACCCCCGNAGACCTTAAAGAACACCTAGTTCTAACCCCCCTGCCATGGCAGGGACACCTTCCACTAGCCCAGGTTGCTCCAAGACCCGTCCAACCTGGCCTTGGACGCTTCCAGGGATGGGGCAGCCACAGCTTCTCTGGGCAACCTGTGCCAGGGCCTCCCCACCCTCACAGGGAAGAATTTCTTCCGAATACCCGATATAACCTACCCTCTTTCAGCTGAAAGCCGTTAATAATCATACAGCAGGTGCAAGTGCCGTTTGAGATTCAACTGGTCCGAAAAGCAAACTGGAGAATTTTGCTTAGGCGAGGGACACGGCTCAGCGCAAGGGAAGGGACTGTGAGGAAGGCAGAGAGCACTAAGCTGCACTCAAATCCTGCTCCTCGCTTTGCTCTGCTCTTCCTCTCGAACTCCAAGCGTCTGAAAAACCCCCGTGTGCAATCTGCACAAGAAACCTCAACTTGATCTTTTCTAAAGCCTGTTTATATCAGGATTTTAATAACTGCTGAATTTAGACCTTTTTTTTCTCTCGCTGGTGATAATATAACACCAAATGTGTCACCTATTGCCTTCTTCATCACATCTTGACTTTTCCAGCAGCCTCAGTGCTGAGGATCTTTTTTCCTATTCTCCTTTTTGTTACGGTAAGTGATTGCACCTGGGTTTCATGAACAGAACACAGATAATATTCTTGGCGATTCAACAAACAGACTTCACACCAAAATTAACCACCTATTCCACCCAAAAGATTTATAGACTTGGTGGAGCAGAAGTGACAGATCGCAGAGGTGTCTTAAGGTAGCATAAAAACTTCTTCCTGGGAGTGACAAAAGTTTCAGTGTCAATACAACCATATTACAAAATACATTCATTTGGTTACAGGTAGATAAATATGATTATAGTTGTCCACAAAGACTACTGCAAAATAAGTAGATACCCTAAATCCCAACCAAACCTGGAACAAGGTATTTCGGGCACATCACTTCACATATGAATATTCAAAATAAATGCTTTTATTTTTCCCTTTTTTCCCCAGTCACTTAACACTCTAGGTAAACAAAGACTCATAAATATTTTCTTATTTATTAAAAAATGTAGGTATCTAACTTAGATTTTCCAAAAAAAAAAGAGGGAAACAATCCCAGGTTTCAGAACTGAACTAGGATATGGAATAAATCCTCCAGCTATGTCATCAGCTAAATGTGGCTCTGCACCTCCCAAGCCATTATTGCCTGCTTTGTGTTAAAAAATGGAATACAAAGGTTGCACTTAGGAGGTTTACACCAAATAAAATAGCTATTTCAAGAAACATGACTTTTTAAAATGAGCTTTTTGCACCCTACCTAAAAACATGAAATAGCACAGTGAAGCCCCCATTAACTGAGCACCTGCTAAAGCAATCAAGCACTTAAAATAATAAACTCTCTTGGCCGCACAACTGAAAGAGCAATGATAATTTGACTTGTTAAAGCAAATGTTTGGCCCAGCAAATCAAACCCCTGGCTGTACTGTAATAAAGCCATCACACAAACCACTATAAAAATAAAGTAGTAACAAGGCGCAGGGAGTCCCCAGCTCCAACCTTCTGGATTCAGGCACCTGAATCATCCACGGTGCCAGAACATGACATTAAGGTGCCGGAAACCAGAGCAAATCAGAACTAATATAAGTGAATGCTCCACTCCTCAAAGGTGCTCAAACCCTCTGACTCCGAGTGCAGGTACAGTGCAGAAGAACAGAGAAGTTCTTTATCTCATCACACCACATTTTGGATGAAACAGATCTGGCTGGAGCAGAACAAAATACTACACTATTTCCCCCAATGTTTCTTTTTACTCACATGCAAAGGAATGATTTCATTCTGCAGACATGAAAGAGAAGTTCACGTGCCATCCATGCTGTTGATAACACCAGGAACGCTCAGACAAAATTCTCCCTGGTCTTTTGGCCAAGATTACACATACTATCAGTTTAATATCCAAGATCTTCTCTGCTGAATGTCCAAGGGCAATCATAACCTGCCTCTGATAATCCTCTAAGTCTCTGCCATTTATGACCCTAAGAACACATCAAAGAGTGGTAAGAAAGGCTTTGCTTTATGATGGATTAAGAGAAGAAGAAGCTGGTCTCATGACCATTTCATCTTCCACTATCCTGTCAGCATTTTTGGTTTAGTTTGTTTTTTTTAAAAGACAAGTTCAACGATTCAAACATGCAACAGAGAAATCACGATGGAGACTCGGGGAATTTGGAGAGGTCTTCCCATCACCCTCTTGGCCAAGCCAGAAGCTAAAAAGACCTAAAGATGTGAAATAAAGCAAAGTAAGGATTTGCTGCAGATCCAGTCAGGGGATTATTTCACTAAACTGAACTTCTGAGGGTGTCCTACTGTATTGTAATGGGTCTTAATGTTTGGACACCTCCTATAGTAGAACAGTTTAGGTTATACACGGGGGCAGTGAACTCAGCAGGAGACTTACCTGGGCCAGCACTGCCAGGCTGCTCATTTATATTGCACCCTAAAATTCAAATATTATTTTGCAAACAGACATTTCAAGTCTAGAAGTGATGGATCCTTGGGGAAAAAAAAAAAAGAGTGGGAGAGACCAAGCGTCTTCCCAGACAACATGGGGCGTCCTTGAAGCTCCATGCAGTCAGGTCCCTTGCCTGGTTTGCCATGCCCACTGTTCCCTCTGTGACCTGCAGGTCACCTCGACCTCAGCTTCATCTCCTGTCTCTGGTATTTGGAAGAATGGCTGGAGCAGGTCATGGAGAAAAGGACAAAGGCAGCCACGTTAAGCTGTATGGTTAAGGACAAGGCTCGCCTAAGTGGCAGAGCATGTCCGATGAGCAATATTTTGAGAAGTTCCACAGTTGCTTTTTTTTCTGGGGTTTTTTTTTGCTAAAACACAGAAGTTTCTCTGGGCCACCCACACCACTTGTACATCGGTACATCTGGAAGTGGAGAGACGGGCTCACGAGGGGAGGCAAATTCTGAGTCCTCCAGTGAACATCAAATTTCTTTCAGAAATTCATACGAGCACACCACAAAGGGAAACCCTTTGTAAAACTCTGGTTTTTTATTAGAGTGAGCATGACAAGACCCGTGCATAAACACAACATTCTGGGCTTGTATTTTGCTCACTACAAGCACCCACCCGCTGTATCACGGAGTAAAGATTCCCTGAACCAGGGACACCCTTGGTCACACACAGACGTATATTTAACCGCCAACTGTTGTTCTCATCACAGCCCAAGAAATATCATGGTAGATCATGAAATCAGCACTTTTCCCTCTGATCCTAGGAATAAACAACATTTTCCTACAAAGCATCCTTAGCAATAAACCCAACAGTGCAGTGCTGACTCAGCACGGGACTCCCCACACATTCAGTGCGCTCCCACCAAACCCCTCCAAGACATCACAACCGACCTGAAGTTTGTCCAAAAGTGACTCTTCCCCTCAGCCAAACAAAACTAAAGGAATAAAGGGCACGGAGAAGAGGAAGAAGGGCAACTCTCCCCACAAAAAAAAAAAAAAAACCCCAAAAAAAAACAATCCACGTGAAGCAGCTTTATAGAAGAGGACTGAAGAAAACCCTCCACTCGCCTCGCCCCGATAAACCGCGGCCCTGCCAGCGGCTTTGCAGAGCAGATGTAACGCTTTAGCCAAAACGTGATTGTTTGTGAAAGAAACAATTCTGATCAAAACCCGAAATTGCAGCCAGCAGAAGCGCTGCACTTCGTCACACTAATCCGGGCTGACGGGGAGCGGCGAGCGGAGATTCCTACTGCGAGAGGAGCAGATGCGAAAGGTCAGCGCCGGCCCGCGACTTCAAACCCCTTAACGTGTAAAACAGGGGGCATTAAGGCCTGGAGCGGCTCACGGCGGGATTAACGGATGTCCGCTAGGCGGGTTTGATGTGCTTTTGGTGAGTAATGGTTAATTTGGAGACAGGGGCGTTGCAGTTTCATTTCGGTTTGTTCCGCCAGCCCGAGCCCATTTTTAATTGCGGCTGCGGAGGGTGACGTCCCAGAGCGCGGCGCTCCGGGGGAGGATGAGAAAGTGAGAGCTGCTGCTGCTGCTGCTAAATGCAATTTATGGTTTGAAACCGTACCCAGGCGTTGCTCCAAAAGCAAGGGCATGCAAAAGGTTCAACGAGTAAGACCGCATTTAACCAAGATCGCCCCAGCACCCCCATAAAAGTAAGTTTTAATGCATAAAGAGTTTCAAGACACCAGTTGTCCTTAGGTGAAAAGATAAAAAATATTCAGCTGCGTGGCCATCTTCTTCAGAAAAGGCAGCAGCAGTCATACCAGTATTTTCCCAAATGAAGTTCAACTAAATTCAAACCCACCGAACTTTCCCTTCATTTTCCAAAGGTGTTTTACCAAGGAAAGTGCCCAAACTGTAGCTAAAATCAAGTTGACCATTTGCCCTCTTTCGGTACGACAATACAGCAGCCCTGCCCACAGGGCTGACAGAACATTTGTTCTGTTTAATTCAAACAATCAATCTGTGCAGCTAAAAAAAAAAAAAAAAAGGAGAAACAGCTTGTGAGATCCAAAAGGCATTTTGACAAATAATTTCTTTCACACTCTCAGATCAATGCATGCAACAAGCATAAGGCAAATGCCGTAATAATTTTTACTTGAATGATAATAAATCCATCTTTTAAGGAAAGCAATTTGTATTTGAGTCAACTGGAGAGCAGCCCAAAGGTCAACTGGGAGGATTTTAAGCAGTGGCCTGAATAAAAGGAGATACAGCAGGTCTACTGGAGGGGAGGGGGGAAACTCAGCAAGTAGAAACGCCACACCCCAGTAATTATAAACTATAAAATAGCAGTTTATTATAGGGAGAAATATCACTTAGCTCATCAAGAAAATGAGCATCCCTGAGTACAGCTAAGTCACAAGAAAAATTAAACTGATGCAACTCCTACCACAATGGGGATGGGACATCTTGCACGATGAAGGAGATGAAGAACATACATCCAGTCTTGAGTCTTCAATTTAAATATAATTTATTTTATTTAAGTACGATTAATGTGATGTTTTAAATACCCCTGCTGGCTGATACCACTGGTGGTGCCATGATGAAATTATAGTGGTGACACAGGTACTGTAACAGCCCTTGTCACAGGCAGGTGGGAGTCAAGGGTGGTGGGATCTGCACACACAGACCCCGGACAAAGAGGAGACAAGACACCCCACAGCACAAAGAGGAGCCATCACCTAAAGGGGCTACAAGAGAGCCGGGGAGGGACTTCTTACAAAGGTGATGGGACAAGGGGAATGGCTTCACACTGTCAGAGAGCAGGGTTACATGGGGTATCGGAAAGAAACTCTTCCCTGTGAGGGTGGGGAGGCCCTGGCACGGGTTGCCCAGAGAAGCTGTGGCTGCCCCATCCCTGGAAGTGTCCAAGGCCAGGTTGGACGGGGCTTGGAGCAACCTGAACTAGGGGAAGGCTGGCAGGAGGTTGGAATTAGACGACCTTTAAGGTCCCTTCGAACCAAACCATTCTGTCATTCTGTGGTTTTGTACACCACCAGCCATGGTGGCCATGGGAAGAAAATAAATCCTTTATCTCCCAGCTCCCAGCACCAAGGGTTTAATTTCTGCCTAGACACTACCAGATATTTCCACCATCATTTCTCACCACTGACTGCCAGTTAACTGGAGGCATCGCTGCACACAGGATGCACTGACCAGAGCACCAGTGTCACCTCCTGCTCCCCCAAGGCCAAGGAAGGAGTCTCATAAGCTTTCAAACAAGCTGTCTTCCCAGAATTTCTCCTTTCATTTCCCCCAGACCCTGCAGTACCCTCCTCCCCTGGGCAGTGCCAGGCAGGGGGATTACGTCCAGGTCCTGCAGCTGCACCTTGACCTGCTGACTCTGACCTGAGAGTGTTATTCACTCAGTCCATCCCAAGAATAAACTCAAGGAAGGTGTGACCATCCAGGAATCATATATTTTTACTGTGCTCTGCTCCAAGACACTTGATCCAGTTCATTCCCTGCGTTTCAGCCTGCAGGTTAACCTCTGCCAGTCCCAAAGACTTCACTATCAGTTTCTAATAAAGGAAAATGTCAACAGGCAGATACACCAGAAATTCATTATTTTCAGATACAAAGATTTTCTCAGCTCTGTAAACCCACCCATAAATAATTCTGATTTATTGTAAATCGGTTATTGTATTCATAAACGCCGGGAAGTCAGTGAACAACATAACTACCAACAGAAATACTTTCATAACTTTGCAGGTGCACAAATCACTGCATATGGGAGAGGCACTCAAAGGATAATGGAAAACGAAGCAGTCTAGGAAAGCCTATATGAAAACCAGCACCTACCGAGGTGGATAGAAAATATAATTTATTTTCGGTCGACAAGCCATCAAACGCAAAACCCTGGCGGAGGGAGCGAGCAGAGCGATACTGCATTAAACACAGCAGTTCCCCCCAAAATGTACAGAAAGGGGTCTGACTTTTGATCAGCAAAAGTGACAGTGGGGCTGAGGCTGCTCAGGCTTTGAGGTTAAACACAGCTGACATAAGCTGCACCTGAATCCAATCACTCCCCGGGCTCCGAGAAGATTCACACGCGAGGACTAAATTTGTCACAAATGGGTTGGTTTCCGATCCTCCTGTAGCCAACTTGCTTTATTCTGACCCCCATTTAACAAATCAACTTAATGGGCACTGGGAGTGCTATAAAACTTAACAATGGAGTGATTTTAACTTTTAAAATATAGTTATGAAGCAGAATGTTGGAGAGCTCCTTCAATACTGGAAATCAAATTAAATCTAGACATTTTTTAACAGTCTTGACAGATATAATCCTAGTTACCATGTAAATTTATGGTAAGCTGCTGTGATATTAGCCACAGGTGCTACTTTTAATATATGGCCCGCATCTGGCTGGGAATAAAATTTCTCAGAGGACTGAAAATGACCTCACTATCAGACAATGGAGAAGAAAAAAAAAACACAAGACCGCTGTGGCATATAAAAAGCTGGAGATGTGGTCCACAACCGAATATTTACCATAAAATTCATTTTAACTCTGCAGATTGTAGGTTAAAGGATATTATGTTTTCAATACATGAAAGGCGTGGACGTATTTCAGCCAAACAGCCAAAAGATTAAGTACAAAAAGCAGCAATGAAATACACTGGCTGTATATATAAAAACAAATTTTCCAACCTTTGATCAATGTAGAAAACAAAGCAATGTGTTGGGAGTAGAAGAAGGAAGGATTGACAGATTGTATTACACTGGCACCAAGTACTGCCATCGAAAGAAATCAAGAGCATTCCTTGCGTATCCTACCAAATTTATTTGGACGTGTAACTGGGATCATGCAACAACGATGTCAATTTATAGGGGCAAATCTGAGCATGACTCCCTCCAGCCAAAAGAAAATAACTGGCATCACAAGGAGGAGGGAGGAAAAAAGGCATCTACAGTAACATGCTCTGTCTGACTTTTTCCTCCTGGATTCCAAGCAAGAGAGATAGCAAATCTGGAAAGGAAATGCAAAGTGAGAATAATAATTTATTTAATAGTTCTAGATTTTTTTGCGCATCTTTAAATATGATCTCAAAAACCAAGACTCCACAACTGAACTGAAACATGTGTGCTTCTACTCTCACTGCACACCATTTCCATACCGTCCCCTCCACTCAGGCTCATCTTCCACCTCCATCCCCTAGCCCCAAAACGCAAAATGTATTTAAAATAGCTTTAAAACTCTTAAGAGTGTTTGATTTCCTGTCATTTTAGAAAATGACGTTAGAGGTCTTATGGCGACTTCCTACATGATCTTTCTTTTTTTTTAAAAAAAAAAAAAAAAAAACCAGCAAAAAAACACATAAAAACCCAACAAACTTAATTAAAAACTTACCCTATAAAAGAAAGCAGCTGTAAAGGCTGAACCTGACCATCAGCAAACTCGCCCACCTTTGTAATTTCCTAACTGCATTTGCTGCCTCGGTGTGATTACCTACGGAAACGCAATCACACAGGCAGTTGCCCCTTAAACTCCCCCGGTCAAATCCAACCAACTTTGACAAGAGACATGGAAGTCTCAGAGCTAAGACGTTCCTGCAAATTTCGTGGAGGTGAGTAGCCGGATACAGGAACCAAAGGGAGCACTGGGCACCTGGCACTCACAGCCCTTCCCAGCCTGCCCAGCCCGGGCAGGGAGAAGCGTGGTCTGGATGGCGTAAATTAACTATCTATCCCAATTCCAAATTTTGCTTGAGCAGACTGGAAGCAGAGAGTTTGCTCCACTGGAAGAAAAGCATTTTGTTCCAGTGGCACAAAGACATGGACGAAAAGAGCGTCCCCTCGTGATGCTACGCCACGGCCTGAAAGCCTTGCTCTCCACTTTCCTCTGCCCTGCAGCCTGGGAAAGAGGCCCCAGAGAAGCTCCCTGCTGTGAGGTTTGTTGAGGCTCACCAGCACCCAGATGCGTGGCAGGGATCGGGACTTGCCATGGAGTGCCCCGAGCCCCCCCGCTCTCCAAGACCCCACTCACAGCCACAGATTTCTGCCCAGCTCCTTGGGAAAAGAGACTCAACACGGGAGCTCTTGCGTGAGCTCTCACAAGAGTGAGAGTCCTGGAGGTGAAAGACTCGAGCTTTAAATCCTTGCTGCCCACCTGCTGCTGCACAGTGGCAATAACTCACAGGGACTGCGAGGCTTAAGGAGGAACGGGCGTACTCGTGAATACACCTCTTCTGGACAAGGCTCTCTCCTCCACAGCTAGGCTGTGTTTGTGTTTCCCGCCCCCACACTGCTGTATTTTGTATTTTATACAAGACTCAGAACACCCACCCCCCAGGAGCCTGCCTCGCACTACAGGCAACGGGAGCATCCAGCACCAAGACCCTCCAGTCCACCAGGACCCGCAGCAACACAACCAACAACGGGCTTCCAGCACGGCCCCCAGACTGCTTTCCAGCCTGTTTCAGAGAATTTCACCACCAAAGCCCATTTTCACGAAAATGTATCTTCAGACTAACAAACAGCACCAGGGCTTTCAAGCTGTGGGTTACAAACTAATTCCCTGAGCCAGAAGTGTCATTAGCTTGTCAGCCCTACAAAGGCAGCTCGCTGCTGATCGCTTTTAACAGAGCTAATCTCAGCCTGAAAGCTTCAGGAATCTAAATAACTCTTGTTTCACAGAAGTTTCATTTCATTCTCATGCTGAAAATAATATACATAAACCAAGCTCTTGTCTACACATTTGCACGACTTTATAATAAAAGTTGTGTTTATATTCTTAACATCTGTTGACATACACAGACTTTGTAAACCTGGCATAGATTTTGAAGCCACAGAATTTTCCATGCATCATGAACACTATCTGCAAGAAGCAATAAAAAAAAAAAGCAATGAATACATTAATCATACCAATATCATCTGCAAAACATAAATTTGAAATACCTTTCATGTCAGCTCAACTACTTTTTTTTTTTTGTTGGTTTTTTGGGGTGATTTTTTTTCCCCCACACCTGATTTTACTCCATCAGCAAAAGGGCAGCAGGAAAGAACCAAGAGTAAAAGAGACTGTTCCATTATCTCCCAAACAATTCAAGCGGCAATTTTTTTAAAGTACCCTTTCCAAGACAACATGTACTAGAAGCATAAATGAAATGCATGGTTCATCATTTCTCAATAAGCACATTTAAACATACTCAACTTCCTATACCGGTATGTGCTCCATCAGTCTTTAAATTAGGAAGACATATGGGAATGTACCCATGTTGTAAGACAATCTACACCATCAAGAAAAAAAACAGCTTTGTGAAATTTTGTCAAAGCAATGGGTTTTCCAGATACCTGCTGGTGCACACACTGATCTGTCTCCTGACCTGCCTGTTGGCAGACAGGGACTGCCCAGGTCCATCTGATCAAACTGACTTACTTATTTACAGTGGGCAAAACCGCTTTTAAATTAACTTTGGGGAAAACAAAAGTCATGTGTAGTTGTGCTGAACCAACAAAGACTTTGACCATAACCCGGCAGAGACGCTGCTTCACGAACATCCAAAGCACAGAGGCTGGGAATCGCAGCTCTTCCAAGGGTCACTTCTACCTCACCGTGTCAAACCTGCGGGTTGCTCCAGCCCTGAGCTGCCTGCACATCTCACCAAGGCTTCATGTGAGCTCCCTTTCATGGGCTTCTCCCCTTCGCTGCCCTCTGCATGATCTGACACGGTTCTGTTTGCTCTGTAGTAACGCTCAGGTTTGGAAGGGCAATCCAGAAAAAAATGTACTCCCTGGACCAGCACCGTCCTGCTCACGAGCTGGATCTGCCTGCAGTGGTTTTCTCTCTTGCTTTCAGCCAGCTCAGAGGGGCTGGGATCACCTCACTCACCTTCTCTCTACCGCCTGGGCTTTACTTACCTGACTGAAACAGTGAAAAAAAGAGCCACAGTCACAAATTGTTGTTTATCCAGCTCACTGTGGTTTCCTAAAACATCTCGGTTAGGCACAGCCATGTAAATAAACAGCTCACAGCACAGCTCCCGGTCCCCACACGCACCAACAAACCCTTGGCACCCCCGGGCAGGAGCTCACTGTGCCCCTCCACAGCGAGGCAGAGAACTGGCTCAGGGAGAGCCACCACCCCAACAAACCTCCGGGAATTCTCTCCCTCCCGAGAAGGCACTCACCCCTCCCTGAGAAATAAAACAGAAGGGAAATGCACGCTCCGGGAACGTGACTTTTTCTAAGCAATGACTCCTCAGAAGGGAATTTATGGGGGGCTGGACGCACATCTCAAGGCAAAATTCAGTATTTCTAAAGCGAGTTTGTAACTGATGTCTGAGACCAGTTCTTGTGAATTTGAGACATGGCTCAGGATCCTGTCTCCAAATAAAAACCAGCAGTTTGTGTGTCAAAGACACTGCGAGATCATCTTTTACAACTCATTCAAGGATGTACCAGAACTCTGTCTTCCTGCTTAAAGGTGAAATGTGTCCCATTTCCCCCACCTTATTTGCTAAAGTTTCTGTTCTTATATTTATTATATTTATATATTATATATATTACATATTATATATTATACACAATATATGTTATATATAATATAAAATTATTACATAATATAAAATTATATATTATATATATTACATATTATATATTTTCTCAAGTTTATCCCTGACAAAAATGAACCCCATTGTCCATCAGTTATGTATTTCCAGCATTCATTCGTGAATGCTTGGGAATAAAAACAAAAAAGTAATTGGGATCAAATATTACTTGTCTAATTCCACAGTACCAGCATAGGCCCTAATATTATAATCATCTACTTATCAACTACAAAATGGAATTAATTTACTCCACCTAATGAGATCAGAATCAGAGAGGAATTTGTCAAGGCAAAGCCAAGAGGATTTGGCCTCATAAGGATACTCCCAAACTTCTGAATACAAATATTTTCCCATCAGGATCATATGGAAATTAAAGCAATTACACTTCCTTTATATGAAAAGTGGTGTATAACAGTAATTACCTGATTAAAATTTTTGAAATTGAACTCCTTGTAGATGGCATCTCTTTCACCCAACTCAGACCAGCCTGAAGCTTTGAGATCCGGTAAAATTTGGTTCCTCTCCTCTGTTGTCAGCCAGTGAGACTGGGAAGACTATTGAGGGAAAAAAGGAAAGGCATGGCACGAGTGAGGCTGAGGTTCGCTGTCGCACAACAGTAAGAAAACCACACGGTGAAACTGTGGTTATGTACTGTGCAAAGGTAAGGATGTGAATATTCACCGTACAGTTTCTTACTGTTTGTAATTTCACAGTCCCGTTTAACCTAAAACAGCCAAACCCCATCATTTTTCTTTGGGCAGATAAAATTTGGCTAAATGCTTTTGTACAAAACTAGGCTTTTTCCCAGGAATGAATATGGACACCAGCACACCTTCACCCTTGGTCATCTGGATTATTCAGATGCTGCAACACCTCAAACAATTTTCAAGTATTCCACTCTGTCATATAATCAAAGGATTATTTACACTGTTTGCTAAAGGTACAATTATAAGGCTAAAAGAAATATCAGGAAATATCTGTTTCAAAAGAGACAAGGAAAACAGGAGATCGCATTCTACCCAGCTTATAGTTTACTATTTTGAGAAAGCAGGAATGGATTTTAAGCCAGCACACGCTGTGGAGTTCTAAAAGGAACAAAGAGCTTTTTAACCGCATGAAAAGAAAAAAATGACAATACAGACACAATTACAGGAAGTTTGAAGTTACTGCTATAAGCACTAGATTCTGCAAAGCACTGAGGCTTAAATATGGTTTATTTGAAGTGACGGGAGTCCTCCTGATGCCACTGGGGGCACAGATGTGACAGACTAACACTTAAATATCTGAATCAGGGGCTGATTCAGGTCAGAGCCAGACACACAGGAACATTCAGTGGGGCCTTTGGAAGACGTTTGACACTTCTCCTAAAAGCAGACTAAGGACAATAGATCCTGACAGAGGGGTCTCAGACTCACACGACAAAGGCAATGCTTTGGTGGGAAGAACCCTTCTCCCCAGTACAGCTGAACTGAGATTGCTTTAGTCCTTACTTTAGCAGCTGGCACGGCTTTGTGAGAACCTGCAGAAAGGCAGTTTCACTCCAGAGCTTCTCTCAGACATGGGAGACCAGTGAGGACCCACTGAAAGCTCAGCAGTTCGGGATTTTCCACCTTTGCCAGCCGGTGCTCCAGCGGGAGCCCAGATGCCACCAGATGGGGCTGTGAGTCTGAGCAGAGCAGGAATTAACGCAATTAATGAGACCTGAGCAGGGCTTTAAGATGCAGGAGGGCCAAGGAGCAACATTTTCATCAATAATATGGGATAAAACCCCCAAAACGGCTCAAATCAATCTAACAGCACCACTGCTGCTGCTTGTGTTCAGTGGGATACATCCAGAGATGTAACCAAGGGATGGGTTTTGCAGGTCCCAAACTGAACTAATTTGGGCTCTTTACACTTCAAACACAACTCTGGGCTTGCAAGAACACAAATTTCAGATTTGTCATTGCTATAACCACAGTCACAGGCATGAATTTCTTACAGTCCTTTTTTTTCCAAGCGCGTAAAATAATCGCCAAAGTTAAAGGCTGTCTTGAAATGCGCTATTTTCTCCGGCGCAGGATGAAGTCAGTCTGCTAATTTACAAAAAATCATGGTGGGGGGAGGGTGGGTTTTTTTGAGACAGCGAAGTCCAGGATTGCAACCAGGAGGCAGCACAAAGTCCACTCCTCCTGCTGGCACAGAGATGTCCTGTCAGCTTTGGGGACACCGCGGTGCCTTCCTGACACCTCACCTGACACACGGGCCTTGACAAGACAGTGCTGCGACCCGAAATTTGATCCCACAGTTTTAATAGGAATATGGAGACTGGGTTTGATGCAGACATTTTGCTTCGGAACAGGTGGTGGAGGCCACGTCCTGATGCATCACGATATTCAGAAATGCAGCAGAAAGCAGCAGGAATTTGCTTGTAGAAGGAAGAAGATAAGGTGGGAGATCCAAACTGCATTTCTGCAGTCACCACCCCCCAGCAGCACGTCACGGGCACAGCCAGAGCCCCCAGAGAGGCAGGAACGGGCACCGGGTGTGGGTCTGACCCTGTGATGGGTTATGTTCATTTGGAGGAAGCTCGGGGAAATGGTTCGTTAATTACATAAAAAAATGAGTACTAAATATCTCATGCCTGAGGGCCGAGGGTTGAACCCTGTGCGTGCCACTCGTTATTAGCTTTGTGTAGAACAAAATAATCAATCATGAAGTGGGAAGGTGGCAGGACACAGGGAGAATCACTGAATGGTTTGGGTTGGAAGGGGTCTCCAAGATCACCTTGTTCTGACCCCCTCTGCCATGGGCAGGGACACCTTCCACTATTCCAGGTTGCTCCAAGTCCCGTCCAACCTGGCCTTGGGATGGGGATGGGGCAGCCACAGCTTCTCTGGGCATGTTCCGCCAGCGCCTCCCCACTCTCTCAGGGAAGGATTTCTCCCCAGTATCCCACCTCAGCCCGCCCCGTGTGAGTTTCAAGCGATTCCCCCGAGGCCCCTCCCCATTCAGGCACCGAGCGGGGGCCAGGAGCTCTGCCCGCAGCGCTCCCCGCACACCGACCGCGGCTGCCGCCGCTCCCGCAGCGCCGGGGGCAGGCGGGCGGGCTGCCCCGAGCCCGGGGGTGTCCCCTGCGCTCCGCCGTGTCCCCAGCCCTGTCCCTGCCCCGAGCCCGGGGGTGTCCCCTGCGCTCCGCCGTGTCCCCAGCCCTGTCCCTGTGCCCTCACCATGGCCGCCCGCCGCGCTCCCAGCAGCGCCCGCCGCAGCCCGGCCCCGGCGCCCGGCATGGCCCCGGCACCGCCCCGGAACCGCGCTGGGAGGAGGCAGCGGGGAGGAGGGAGCGGGGAACGGGGAGCGGGGAGATGCCCCCGCCGCCGCGGCTCCCGCTTGAGCGAGAGGAGGAGGTTCGGGGGGGAACCCATGGCTCTGGGCGGCTCCCTGCCAGCAGGGTGCAGGGAGGTGGGACGGGTCTGTGCTGCCGTGAGAGCACCAGGGGAAACGGCCCTAANNNAGCCGAGACAGGGAGGTTCAGGCTAAATGTTAGGAAGTTTTCCCCGCTGGAGTGGTCAGACACTGAAGGGGCTGCTCCAGGCACCCTGGGGGTGTTTGAGGTGTGGCGCTGGGCGATGCGGTTCAGTGCTTCAGGGGTGACAGTGGCGGTGCTGCACGGACGGCTGGACTGCACGATCTAAACCCCTCTTCCAGCCTCGATGATTCCATGATTCCATGACGCTTACCCGGAAGGAGAACGGGCTGCATCCGTGGGTGGGTCCTGTTGCACTGCGAGCTCAGGTTTCGTTTCCATCCCACGGGGCCGCGCTGAAGCGGCCCCGCTCTGTTTGTAAACACATCCCTGCTTCTTTACTGCTGTGGAGATGAGCACCAGGGACAATCCAGCCCTGGGCCTCTCAAACGAACCAGATGGCAGAGGCAAGAACGCTCATTCAAAATCTTGGATCCTTATTAATAACATCCATCCTAATCTTCAGTCATACCAAAGCTTTACCAGTGCAGTTTCCTTTTTGGACACAGAAATACAGGACCTTCGGTTTCCAAAGGACAAGACAGAGCGAGCAGAGGAATACCTGAAGAATTAGGTAGCAGAGATACGAGCTCTTTGCCAACGAATAAGCCTTAGCTTAGTTTGTTCTCTAAATTTTCTTATCAGGGCACTCTGGCAAGCCTCCACCATGATAAATGCTATGCAATCAAACAATCCAAACCCCACACAACATACCAGTCCATACCTTATCCAAAGTCTTCCATTCTAATTATAATAAAAAAAAATATCAATCCTTTATGTAGCCTCAGCTGCAGACTGTGGAACCAGGAAACATCACAGTAGAAATTTAAATAAACATCAGGACTGGTCTTGCTAATTTAGGCAAGAGCCATAGTTCAGAAGTCACATGTTTTTAAGTCCTATAAGAAAGTGACTTAAAAGGTTACACTAAAAACCTCATTTATTTTTTTTAAAACGGGCAATTAATACAATTTTGTTCTCCAGGAATGTGGTAAATAAGCTGTATATGCACACACAAAAATAGTGAGGTGAGCTTGGGAAGTTATTCTAAATCTCATGAAGAACTGCCACTAAGTCAAAACTCAGGGCAGAGTGAACGAGAAAACCAGCAGCATCCCAGTGCCAGAGGTGGGAACAGTCAGCCACGGGAATGAAACAGCTTTGGAACTGTTATTGCTGGCAGACAATGGAACAGCTCATCTGAAGTACACTGTCTTTTAAAACATCAATTTAAAACATCCTCATGGTTCATTTTCCCGGCAGTTAAACTGATTTACCAACATCTCCCTTCACCAGTGTTTTCCCTGCAGTGCCATGTACGGACCAGTGAGCTCTAAAAATCTTCCTGGATCTACGAGGGAGAGCTTGTACATGAGGGAGCTCTTCAGAAGCGCAAAGTAGAACTCTACCACTGATTACATTGGAGCCCATGAAAAAGAAGCCAATCAGAGCAGCTTAATAAATACTTTACTTCTGTTTTCTTACCACCGTAGTCGCCACGAATGTGCTTTTTACAGATTCAGTAGTTGATAAATAAAGCCGATTTTTAGCCGTTACTATAAATTACAACCAACAAATTCAACAGTTCATTCTTAGGTGCTTCTAGGCCACAGAAATTCTCGCTTTACCAATAAGCACGATTTTTTTTTGTCCCTATTTCAGCATCTGAGGTTATTCCTGGTGTTCGTGCTCTTGTCCCGGGATGAGCCACCGGATGCTCTCGGTGCGAAGGGTCGCGTAGAGGACAAAGCTGGCCAGGAAGAGCACGGAGAACAGGAGCAGCCAGTCTATGCCCTTCGTCAGGACGCTGGGCAGGGGCCCTTCCCAGTCCTCCTTTGTCACAGCCACGTCACTTTTGGCTTCTATCCCTAAAAAACAAAGCACCTGATCAACGGCATAATCCTCAAATACAGAGACGCTGGTTCTACCTGGAGCTTTGTTTCTGTTCTCAGACTAAGGCTCATGCACAGGCAGACCTAAAATTTTGGTGAGATGGCCCTTGTGTGTTAACATATACCCAGCACAGGATTTACTCACAGAAAAACATTGATTCTTATGTGTATTTTCATAACAGGACAGGGCTCGTTCTGTCCTCCCACAGCACAGCCTTGGGTAAGTTTGTGGGGGTTTTTCAGTGCACGGAAGTTTAATTTAGAGCGTTTTTTTGGGAATCTCATTTTTGTGCATTTCTGGAAATGCAGATCCACACAGCAGTTCAGTGTAGATTAGAAGAGAGCCAGCTGGCTGGCCAAGAGAATTAAATTTATCTCACTCACAACTGAATCTTTGGGCAGGAAGATGTGCTCCATCCTTCTGGTACCCCCTCTGAACCCCACTGTTCCCCTGCTCTGTGACAGCAGCCCAAAGAATTGATTTCCTGCTCTCAGTACACACTGAAATCCAGCTCATGGCAGCAACCTGATGATATAAACCTCTGCCGGGTCCTCTCAAGAAGTTCATTTTAAGGAATGAAAACAGGGAAAGGAAATTTTGGAGTTAAACGCCAGCCTGTTCTTCCCACTGACAGATCAGGGCTGATTTACACACCTGTTTGGTTAAAGATGAAGTCTTTCAGGGTTTCCAGCGTTCTGTCTGTATGATTAAATCTAGCCATAGGTTTAGCACCTTGGAAAAGCAGGATATTTGGTACAGCCACAGTTCCAAATCTAGTTGACAAACTGGTGGACATAAGGCAAACACAAAGTATGAAGGAAATGAAATCTACTGGAGGAAGAAATAAAGACAGTCATGTTACAGGAAGTGCCAGTCTCACTAAATTAAATTGTCACCTTATATGAAAAAAAGAGCACTGCTGTTTTTAAAACTCAAAGCTAACAGAACTAAACTGCTGCTAGAGCACAGGGAGTGAGAGTTACCTGCTGTGCTGGGATGCATCCAGTGCCAGGAAGCGAAGGGTTGGAAATGCTCGGGGTAAAGAGTTAAAATGAGGTGCCAGGCTGGCAGAAAAGCGGCACCACGGAGTGTAGAACAGGACCAACGTACAGTCACTGCTGTTTGGGTTTAGGAACTCCATCAGGTCCTTGGAGAAAGAACAAGAAGAACAAGCATGGACAACTACATCTTTCACAGAGTTCAATTCTCAGGAGGGATGCACTGTTCAGCAGTCAATTACATACTGGATAATATTGTCAAGTTAACTGCACCTTTGCTTAATCTTTTTACAGCAGGTAGAGGATTGCATTTAACTGTTTTCAAAGGTTGATCTAAAAGTCAGTAATTTAAAAACATACATAGGCATAGCAATTACAAGAAACAAGCTGGCAGTAAGTGCCATTAACGACTTCAGAGAGAAGCACCGGTGCATAGAGCAGCAAAGCTGGGCAGTTCCCTGCAGGCACAGAGATGACAGGCGCAGGCACAGCGAGTGTACCACGCCGACACTTCTTTCCGATCAGAACAACCTGAAATGCCTCCTTGCCCGCACACAGGATGTTACACAGAGGATGTTACACAAGAAAATTACACGAAGTGCAGCGCTGAGAGCACCACGCCGACACCTTCCCCCGCGCCTCTGGCGCTCACCCCAACCCCGGGTACCTGCGACACGTTCAGGATCTGCAGCGTGAAGCGCTCGATGCCCGTGGTGTTCCTCTCCTCGCAGTTCACCTTGGGGGCTTTGGCGCCGTCGGTGCCGTTCGGCTCCTCGGGCAGGACGGGCTCCAGCGCGGGCTGCTCGCGGGCCGGGCCCGAGGGCGCTGCGGGGCCGCTCCCCGCGGGGCCGCACGTCCCGGCCCCGGCCCC
>VZRE01001699.1:289375-303424 GCA_013396775.1 Cephalopterus ornatus
CCGGGACGGGGCCGGGGCAGCCGCGCTCGGCAGGCGAGGGCAGAGCCCTGCGGGAGCGCGGTGGGCGCTCGGCACGGCCCTGCGCTGCCCTGCTCTGCCCGCGGTGGATACGAATCGCGTGTATCGAACCGAGTTTTCTCACTGAGAGGTTCCGCTGAAACCCTGAATTTGGGATTGCTCGGCCTGGAAAAGAGAAGCATTGGGGGGTGACCTCACTGCGCGGACCGCCAGCAGCCGACGGGAGATTAGAGGGAAGACGGGGCAAGACTTCACAAGAGCGCGTAGTGACAGGGCAAGGGGCAGCGGGTTCAGATTGAAACAGTAGGTTTCTATTGGATTTGAGGAAAAAATTCTTTGCTAAAAAGTCTTTTAGGAAAAAATTTTTCCCTGTGAGCGTGGTGAGGCTCCCCCATTCCCCGTTGTCCTTATGCTTGAGTTTGGGCAAAGCGGCATTTTCAGCTTGAAAATGATTTTTTTTTTTTACCGTGACTTTGATCCTAACATAATACCCTTCCTGCCATACGTAACACAAACCAAAATGATGGGGTTTTTTATGGTTACTCTATCCATGGAACACAGCTGAACGTCTCAGAATCATACTCAGGTTTTGCCACACCTAACTCCCAACAAACAGCGTGCCAGTGCTTAGGCATTACAGAGAAGGTACATTTAACGTGCCTGCCAGTTTTGCTGCAAAACTCTTTTCAGTGGCTTGCATTTTTCTGATTTTTTTAATGCCAAATGTCTGTTTTCAGGAAAAAGCCTATTAAAAAGTACATTGTTTTGCACCTATTCAAAAATATTGGCCACATTAGAAAAAAAGCTGTTCGCTAAATTTCATCTCCTTCCCTAGCAAACAGGAAGATTTGCAAAACGTGAGTCTTTTTGCACCCATGAAAACTTGGTGGGTATTCGTGCCACCTGGGACTTGTGCAGCTGGACTGCTCAGTAACACCAGGTACCGAACATAAAAATGCTAGTCCAGCCCCAGGACCAGCCCTGCCGTCTCACCACACACGGATCTGAAATTATTAAAAGACAGAACCATCTCAAAGACTCCCTGAAGATGTCCAGCTTGTGTAGCTGATACCCCACCACTGCCAGTCTGTCAGCATGAATAAATCATAAACTGTCATCAGAAACCAGACCAGGTGTGCACTGAGGGAACAGCCTGCCCTGCCCCTTCCATCCTTCCCTCCAGGGCAGGGAACACAGCAGCCATGGAAGCAGTCAAGCTGGAAAGCCTGTATTCTTGTGTATCATTTCTCTGATTTAATAGCTAATACTTACGGTTTCCTTACAACCAAGAAAGTAATCCATTTTGCTCAAGAATCCCATCCAGGCACTGATTTTTAGACCAGGATGTAGCAGACTGAAGCTGAACTCTGTTCTGAACATATCCAGTCACCCTGAAAGCCAAATATTTAGCATTACCAGAATCACCAACAAAAACCCCCAAACAAACGAAAAAACCCACACACAAACAAACAAGGCATCAGATGTCCTTTTCAGGTAAAAGCCAAAAGTCTGCAAAATAACTGCAACTGCCATTTGGAATGTCCCAACCCAGGCCTTTGAAAGTTCATGGAAGAGAAAAGGGGTGCTGGAGAACAAGGGGAGGATGCAGGACTGGGAGTCTGGATTGCAGCTTCTGGTAGGCAGGACTGTCTGTCTGCCTCCAAAGTTATTGAGAAACTTCAGTGAAAAGGAAAAAAAAATAAAATTAAAAAAATTAAAAAGAGGCACAGGGTGGTGGTATGCAAAGCACATCTCACCAAGACGGATAAATTGGAATATTGTTGCAATATTAAGGACATTTTTTTCATCACAGAATAATGACTAATGACCACCATTCCATGAAAAGTTTTGTTTCTGAGTACTTTCAAACTGATTTCCGTGGGCAACAAAGGAAAAAAAAAAGTTAGCAGCTTCCTATTTACCCATATATGGCTATAACTCCTTTCCTCCCCTCTTCCATTTGAGAGAAAGGACAAGAACAACTCAGTTACTGTCGCAGTGTTTTCAATTAATTAAAAAATGAGCAACAGTTCCTGATATCTTGCCACCCGTAGAGGCTTTTTTGCCTTCATGCAAATATATGTAACTTGCCTGTAACAAGCAGGTAACAGTCAACAGGGATCTTCAGCCAGAATTTATAAGATATTAAAAAAAAAAAAAACAAAACAGGGAAAAAATGGTTAGGTTTTAAAGTATTAACTTTATTAATAAATATACATCCATATGATGATGTAAATACAGATCATGAACACTACTCCATTCCCATACACATAATTGCACACGAGTAGCTCAAGTTCATGGACATAAAAACATACACAGTATCTAATCAGGCTTTTTACAGCAGAGGACAGGGTGCTGATACTAGTTATTTAACAGATTATTGTTTCCCCCAAAGTAAACCTGTGGGAAAAGCAAATGATGAAAGATTAAAGTATCAGAAAGTGGTTCAAATTTTAGAATACAGTTTTTCTATTGGGGGGGTGGGGGAAATTGCAAGGAGAAAAGGTCTAATCTCTACTAAAGTCATAAATATATTTAAGCAGTGTTAAAATATATGCATTAAAATAGAGAAGAATAAACTTCTTTTGTGGTCAGAAATGAAGTTTGCAGTTCCAAGTATTTATGATTGTTATCAGCCGTTTCAACTGTCAACTCTAAGGATAGTGTGAAACATTATTATACATATAACAAAGAACAGCAGAGTCACAGCTAATGAAACCATCACACAAATGACTTCACATTGCTCTGCCTTTTAAAGCTCTTCAGAAATGGGGGAGGGAGTTAAATTCTCATCTGAATTACTCTGTGTTTTGTAGTTCCAGGTAATTCTTTTCACAGACACATCACTCTTCACTGACAATGCTTGGTCTTGTCCTGACTGAACTCTTAAGATCCTTCAGACAAAATGAAAATATATTCATTCAGAAGAGAGATCTTTAATGGCTCTAGTTATTTCGATTAGTTCCAACTAAATCCAAGATATAAAGAACATTGCTTTAATGACAAAGCTAAGTGCTGATTTCAAAAATACTATCTTTGATATCAAAGTCAGCTGCTTCTGATGGTATCTGACTTTTTTCTCTGCCAAAATATGGTGCTAGCATCTTGAATCTGTCCAGTGCAAGACTTTATAGTAGCAAAATTATTTGGTTTTAAAGTTTAAGTAAATGTAATCAGAAAATGAATAGTAGTTACTATATGAATATTAAACAGTGAACTTGTATAGCATCATTAAGGAATAATAGCAAGCTAATACATTTCATTTATGTATAAATAAGACGTTAGAAACTTGATAATTAAAAGAAATTATTAAAACCCAAACTTGACATGTCGGTCTTCTGAACAGTGTTAACACACAACAAGTGATCCTAGCTTATGAATAGCTGAATTATGATATATAATATAAAATAAGCAATTTACCTTACAAGTAATGTTTTCATACTATGGGGGGAAAAGGCCAGTTTTCCCATTGGAACTAATAAAGTTTAGGCATTAACATGCTGTTTCAGTGTTTCTCATGGAAAGAAAAGTGTTGAAAAAAGCACAATGTATTCTGCAGAGTACACAGAGGAAGAGCAGAAGTATTTGAAAATTCCATTTCTAGTTACTTTGAATCTCTTCTCCTCTTTTTTCTTCTCCTCTTCTTCCTTCCCCACACTGCAGGGCACCAGTAAACTCCAGTCAGATATAAAATAGAGCAGAATTAGGTGCACTTCTGGTCTCCTTCCTAAACCTGGAGTGCCAAGCAGCCCATTACAGACTCTGAACACTTCTCTACTTGATGCTCATCATTTCACAACTGACAACATCAATTAGTTTTTACTGGGATTATATTCCATCTGATATAATTAATAAACACTGTAATGAACAGAAATTGCCTAGGTGATTTCATTATTTCATCAGCATACTTGAATACAAATGATACTAGCAGAACAGCAATACATCTGCATTATCTCCTGACACACAGCACAGCACCATTGAGTGGATGCACAGGTGAGGAACGGAGCAGGAGCCAACAGGATGAACCGGAGGAGGTAAGGAGTGGAGTTTTTCCAAGGGACAGTGGTGACATGCAACACGTTCCTTGCCAGCGAGGTGTGACACTCCTGCAGTGATACATTCAGCTGAAGAGGACTGCGTGCCCAGCTGAGTTCAGGAAAGAACTTAAAGCAGTCTTTAGTTGAAAAATCATCTGATTAAAAACAGCCACTACAACACAGATCCTGAGGGTGAATGAGCTCACGTTAGCATCTGCACACGTCAGAAGTTGCATCGTTCTGAGAGAGGCTGCTAAAGGTCAGACCGGAGAGTTTGCTGAGGAACAGAGCGTACAGCTGGATTTCAAAGCTTCAGCATGAAGAAACTATTCCTTAGGAGCAGTTTAGCTGCCATTAGTTCATCTATCGACTAAGGAGCCATCCAGTATAAGTTGAGGTTCATTGTCTTAGTTGCCAGTGCATACACAGTTCCCCCAAAACCACTCAACACACCTATTGTAAAGTACAGCAAAAGTCCAGCTCAACATGTGTTAGGCATCACTGGAACACCTGAAGGCTTGCTGCTTTTTTCCTGATAAAAAAGGTATGAAACATGACATCTGTTTCTTAAATTGTCAGCACTGAAATCAAGAGGTCTCATCAAAATGACAGCGGGCCAGAAAAACATTTATGTTAACAAAAATTATCAGCATCGTTACCCATTCAGCACAAGCTCAATTAACCCTAATTTTTATGCTCTCCCAAATCTGCAAACTCCCCCCTCCCCAGATATTTCAAGCTACAAATTTATCACAAAGTCATTTAATATGTGAAATGACCTAAATGTAAACTTTCTTCCACATTAAAAATAAGGTTTAATTTCAATAAAATAAATTTAGGACCAAGAATATGCAACACTGAGGACTGATTTTTTTTTTTTGAAGCCTAGAGGAAAGTATTTTACACATTCACACACTCTCTCACACTTAAAAAAAAAAAATTAAAACACACCCAGTTGAAAAATGGAGCATTTCTTTTGGTGGAGGGAAGGTTTTAGTTTGAGTCAAGAAAGGTATTTATAGTTAACCAACAAGATTTTTTTTTCCAGCTTGCATGCATAGATGAATTACTCTGTATCTGGGGTGTAGCAGTGCAGTAAACTGCATCCTGTTTGCATCAGCTATACAGTTTGCCTTTATAAATCATGAAAATGGTGTCCTTTGGTAGATATTTAAGCTTCCATAACTTAAATATAGTATAAGTGTCAAACAACGAAATAATTGTATTTCCAGGATCATCTGGCAAAATTGAGTCTAAAAATTTGGCAACAGTGTCTATTTAAAAAGTTTAATTTGTAAACATTATAGGTTAATACTTTAAAAGCTATTAAACTGTCGCCATCTAAGCACAGGTTTTAAAGGCCAAAGCCAGCATAAATAGCTATTTACAGATTTAAGAACTTACTGCTTAATATTAACCAAGTGCCTAACTAGAATGAACAGTACTTAATTTCTTATAAAATATTTCAAATCTCAAAGAATTATTTGTGGTTTGGTATGTGTACTATTAGGCATTTCACAATTACACAGCAGGAACAGTGTAACTAAGAGAACAGCTCTCACCCAAAGGCAAATTAACTTGTCTTAGTAAGGCTGTGAAGCTGTAACACACTGTACAAGTGCTCAGGTCTCTCTAAGATCTTCAAAAATATTTTTGGAGCACTAGTTGTATGTAATTCACTTAATGCTACAACTCCGGAAACAAAAGCCACCTGAAATCACCTTAAAAAAGAAAAGGCTGGGTTTTTTTCATTTAAGTTTTTAAGTATCTATTTGAGGTCTGTAGAGGCTCCTGCAGCAGTGGAAAATGTGGCTCGCTGCTTTCTTTATCAATTTTTCTTATCAAGTAAGAACTTGACTGCCTTAACTTAAGTTACTTATTTTGGGACAGGGCACATCATGATCCGTCAGCCAGCTAATTCTGTCCTCTTTATTTCAAACACTTAATGCATCACCCCATCTGGATTTGTGAGAAACTGGATGTAAAATTAGGGACATGGACACGACCTAAGTATCGACACCAAGGCGTAATTCATCACTGCAGACCTTCTTGTCAATTATGATTTAAGCCCAACAAAAGGCCCTTTAAACCAAAGCCTTCTCAACATGACTGTAAATGTTATGAATTGCAGCTGTAGGCTATGGCATTATTTGAATAGAAATAAAACCTAGAAACCCAGACTGAGACAGACATTACAACAAAACGCAAGAACCGTGCCCAAAATCAGCGTAAAGCAGATTAGTAAGGAGCTACTAATTCCCTCCTTTCACTCATTAGGCTGTTTGATTTTGCTACTAGTTTCACCAGCAGCATGTACTCCTCTGTTATGCACCACAGGGTAAGGAAAAGCTGCACTGCCACAAGTATAATTTAGATTTGCAAGCCGTGATAGAGCTTTAATGCTACCTGGAGGTCTGCCTGGGCTGACTTTGTATCCTGCTGCTTTAGTTGTACCCAAGGGTCTGCCTGGACTTGTCTTAAATCCAGCTGCTTTGGTGGTCCCCAGGGGTCGGCCTGTGCTGGTCCGGTACCCTGCTGATTTGGTGGTCCCTGAGGGCCTCCCACGTTTCCCGGAGCGGTTGAGGTTTTTCTTTTTCTTCAGTTCATCTTTTGTCTCTAAATTCCTGCCACTCGTGGTCTGCAAGTGCGACTCGCTCAAGGCGTCTTGCCTCTGGCAGGCGATGGGTTTGTGGGCGACCGCGTGGCCGTACTTGCTCTGCTGGCTGGCGTAAAGGTCGAACTGATCCGCGGCTCTTACATTGTCTTCGTTAAGGCAAGAGCTCTTGCCGGTCCCACAGAAAGCTGGATTACTGCTGGCAACAGGGTGCATCATTTTCTACCAAAAATAAGAGAGAAAAGTAGGTATCAATATGTAATAGTGTTTTTTTTAGTATTATAATAATCAGCGTTCCGCAAGCGTGACTCTTTCAAAAGCTACCCCTGTTTCTCAAAATTAGTCCAAACTACTTTATCTATTTTTTGTATTGATGTCAGTAAATTACTGTTTAAAATGAGTTTTATTAAGCTTTCGCTTGAGGTTTTGCACAGTAATCTTTAAACATGGTTAAAAAGGACAGTTTAAACCATATATTATCCAGATAGGTATAATTAGGGAAGAAGTAAAAAAAAAAACAAACCAACAAGAGCATTTCAGTACCAAGATATACAATATTTGCTCACCCAACACAATTTCAAAACCTTTCCAACCAAATCTCATCACAATTTTTGTTGTCCTAGTTCTAAGATTAACCTGTGACTCAGCCAAGGAGAGAGGAGGTATCACTCTCTTGTTTTACTAAATACAGGGTCCTAAAGATCTTTTTGTTTGTTTAACTGAGGCAAAATAATAAAGTGCTAATCAGTTTTGTCATCTCATGTCACAACCAGTGCCAGAGAAAGAAACAGGTAAGGCATTCAGCAAGGCAATGGTGCCGTAGTTGGGAAAGCAGAGGGATGAAAGGAATCTGTAATGAAGCAGAAGGTGCTGGATTGCAAAAACGCCACTGCTGTCCTAGTTAGGAGAGCACGTACAAACTGCTGCTAATGCCAACTCTGAGGAAACCACTCTGGGAAATAAAATTATATTTTCACCCATTCAACTATCTTGGGTCTACAACTTAAATAAGCTGCAAATACTCAGCTTAAGATAGAAATATTTAGCCACGCTGAAGACAAGATTAAGCCAGTAAATACCTGGCCCATCACGGTATTTCTGTGCCCTACAGCCACACTTAGGACACCAAATACTTCTTCCCATGGTAAATTTCTCTAGTAGACAAAGTCAGGAAGATTTATTGTATTTTCCCCGCAATAGCTCTGGAATATCACCTACAACAACACCATTTACACTCTACCATTGATTACTGAATTTATTTGGCAGTTATGAATGTCTCCTCCCAGCCAGAGAGAAAGCACACAGCACAGACAGTCTGTTTACCCTTGAGTAAATCCCCGTGCTCTTTTCTCCTGATTACAAGGGATACATTCCCTGTTGGAACACTCAATCTACCCTGGCTTGTCAAATGCACATTGCAGTGTGCATTACTCTTGTGCAAATGTATGAATGTGTGTCAAAGGGTGAAAGTATGATAATAATATAGTTCAAATATTAGATGTTCTAGCAGAGATAACCCAAGTGCTACAATGCTGGTGTGTTCTACAGGGTACAGTAGAGCAAAAGTGAACCCACTGTTACTGCAGGTGTTAACTAGCAAACAAACAACTAAGAAGAATTTGCAAGCCTGTGCTTAGCAGAGGACAAAGGAAGTAAGCTCAGGTCAAGAGACCAGACAGACTTTTCCGTGCAGCAATAAAAGGGAAGTTTAAGGTTTTCCACAATTAGCAGTCCAAAAAATGTTACGTTTCCTTAACTCCACTAGAAAAGGACTTGCAATATCAGAAAAAATACCTGAGATTTTTCATGACATGTAATTGCAAACACGAGGTTTCTAATAAAGTCCTTTTGCTGCGGACTCAGTGAAGCCCAGCAGCCCTGAAAGGCTGTTCAGCTGTTTTTTGGTACTCCAGAGACACGTGGAGTGGTGGAGCAGCATTCTTGTCTCAGGACTCATTTTAAACACAGGAATACTGGCTTTGGCCCCAAAAAGCTGCTCCAAGCTCGACTGCCACAAAGAAGCATCAGTTCAGCTGCCCAGTATCCAAGAAACACACCAGAGCTGGGAAGAGGCACTGAATAGAGCAGGGGCCCCTGGTATTTCTCATGAGACCAACCACTGCTCAGACTCGTTCCTCTCTATGTTACATTCTTATTCTCCGCTTTTTCTCCTCCTTACACTCATGGGTGGGAGGGATTTTTCCGACAGACAACATCAATCTTTCCAGGGCAGAACCATCACAGGTACTCCAAGACAGTGAATACGTTCTGCTGTAACTGCCAAAAGCTGGAGCTCCATCACCACAAGCATGTGTTTTGTGTCTGCTGCAATACCACCGAGAGCTCTCAATGGACTCTAACTTCACACACAAGACCTGGCTGATGCTGCTTTACCTTCCATCTGGCAACAACCAGTATCACTGGTTGACGTACAAATCAGTAACTGTTTAAAACTTCTTACAAGAGGAAGCTTAAACAAACCCAAATCTCAGCGGAAAGCTGCCAATAGGATTTTTTTTTAACGCTTTCCCCCCTCCCCACACCATTTTTCATCAAACCATGAAAATTTCAAGTAGTAGCCAAGGTTTCTATTCCGTGTTTTTTGATTTAAGACTTTTTCTTTTTTTTTGAAAAGTTTTGAAAAGGAAATCTGTAATCGAGCTTAATTACCCTAACATGGCCATCTCCAGCACGGCTTTACTTCATTCACATTACAGCAGGGAATAAAAGAATGCAGTGAGTCTATCTGTAGAGTGGAAGCAGGTTTCTTGGCAGGGAGATATACAGTATAAAGGAGAATTGATATAAAACGCAAAGCTATGCCAATTTAAAAATCACACTCTAGCTAAACTGTGTAGCCAAACACACACAACTTTGTGTGCAAGCATTCTTGAAGAAAACCCACCAGAAAAGTTTCCAACAAAACAGAACTTGCTTGTTTTAAAACCTGTAAATAGACACATAAAAATATTTGCAACAGTTTACTTAAATCAGTTTTTAAACTGATTCAACTGACTGGCTGAATAAACAAATAGTTAAGATGAGGCACTGCAGGAAGGAAATTTAGTCGGATTTCAAAATGAATCTTACTGGAAAGTGTCTGCAGAGGATTTTCTGTATGGATCTTTTTCTGTCTGGTAATTTATATCTACAGAAATGCTAGGAAAGGGAGAAGACACTGGATAAGCTGGCTTTGGGAAAAGAGAGGCAGCACTAGAGCCTCCCATGCAACAAAGCACAGAAGCTCCACCACTGCTAGAAAGAAACGGGACCATCCAGCTGGGACTCAAAGCTTTGCTGCAGGGGGATGCCTGGACATGGCAATGACCCCTCCCCGTACCCTAAATGCAGCTTAAAATACCATACAGCTCTAGCTTAGAGCTGCTAAGGCCCTCAGGACTGATATGGCCCACAGCTCTCCAGGCTTGAAACCCTGGAGAAAATCCCCATTCATGGCTTGTTCACTACACAAAATTTTAAGATCAAAGCTACTCAAACGATATTACATAAAATTACATTACACAACCCTCTCGGGTTGCGACATGATGCTGCCTTTGGCTTTCAAACATCATGCCCTTTGTCTTCTTCATGGGCAGAATTCAGCTGCCACCACAGAGCAGGTGAAACCTTTGATGAGCAGAGAAGCTCTCGAGCCCCCCAGAACAGGCACTTTATACTGAGCACCGGACCTGTGACCCCTTACCTGCACTGAGCAGAATAATCAGTTCCAACATCAGCAGCACAACTGCTCTGTGCTCTGGTGAGCTCCAGAACAGCCCTGACTCAGCAAGTGCTTCTGACCTCTGATAAAACACACGAGAATCAGAGCAAAACAGAACAAAACTGGAAGTGCATCTATATTACAGCTTTCCAAATGATGAATACCAGGAAAGGTAAAGTCCTCTTGCCAACAGGACAATTTTGCTTGTAATGCACATAAATCCCACTCATTTCTCAGGGGTTTTCAGCGCTGAGCTTGCAATAGTTTCAGCAGGGTCGGTGGAGCTGCAGGAGGCTGTGGCAGTACATTTTCATCGCCATCCAACACACACAAAGTATGTGACAGCTACAGAACGACACAAGCAGCTACAAGTATCATTTGTGCACAGCTCTCTGAAGGCCTGGGGCGAGCACAGGCCGGGCTCTGTTTGGGATCTCCCATAAAGGGCTCTCTGTGCCCCGTTCCTCTGCACAGGGGCTGCAGGCCCCGGGGAACTGCAAAGGGCTCCTCTGCTTTGCAGGGGGGTTTGAGCAGCAGCAGCAAGAATATTATCCTTTTCAAGACTGCAACAGAGAGATGGTATCAGTTCTGTTCTTCCCTCCTACGACAGCATGTGTGAGAAATCCTTTCACCACTCACTGAAAAGAATGAATTCTATCAATTTAAATGTTTTTCAAGTGTCCCTTTTATTGTCAGTTCCTTTTCTACACATTAACTAAAGTAGGGCCTTACCCAATTTTTAAAGTCCTGTAACTGCTTGCTTTCACAAAGCTGCACCTTATTTTGAGTATTCCTAATAAATGTAAATACTTTTAAAACACTAAGTATGAAATTCTATCAGTGGCACAACATACACTGTAACACCTGAACCTACAATTGAAATCTCATCTACTTGTGAAGCTCAATAACCAGTTTGTTCACACTGTGCTTATGAAGTCCTTTCCAAAGTCAGTGCATAATGTGATCTTTCTCACCATCTGACACTAAGTAAAATATATTAAAAACGGACAAAATATAAGAAATAATCTCTTCACAGCAGTGACTTGCTAGAGCTACTACATCACAACATGAGACTGCAGATTGAAGAGTCAACACAGTTCTGGAAACAGTTTCTATCTCAATTAGTCTTAGTGCAAAAGCACTAAGAAATTAAGAGTTCCCCAAGCAACACAAGAACTTACGAGTATGGTCCTTCCCCCAGTGACCCAGGGTAATTTTCTTATGTGAAGTTAAGGGAAGAGTTACTCGGAGCCGAAACACCCACCCCCTTCAAATTCCTCTTCCCCAGTGGTGCCAGGCAGAGGAGGAGCCTTCCCCCTCACCAAGGTCTGTGGTTCCTGCTCCTCACCAGAGCTGCAACCCTGGGGGCTCCTCTGTGCCCCCGGGAGTTCAAGGGTTTTGACTCAAGACACCCTTGGAGAAACAGAGCTCTCCAAAGCCTAAGCACCAGCTTTGTCATACACACAGAGCTCAGCTGCTCGCACAAAGAGTTGGTGTTGGCAAGCACCAGCGAGGCTGAGAGTCAAGTAAACTGAACTTTTAGGGTTCATTCATGATTTGATTGCAAAACCAGGCAAACAAGTAATCGTTAGGTTTTCTAACCCTAAAAAACAAATAAGTCATATCCAAGGGCAGAGTTTCACTCGATGCTACTATCAGCAAGGATGTCAGCTGACTTCTTCCCACCCCAAAACTAAGATCATATATGACGATGAGGAACAGGGCACTTAAAAGGGTTAAGACAGCTTCACAAAAATTTAGGAAGATGGTATCAATGATCTAGTTACCTGTGCACCGCCAGTTACACTGACACAACTGAGAGTTTGGTTTCATAATTAATAGAAACCACTCTGAATCCACACTTTCTGAACAGGACAATCTTGCCCTTTCCTCTTCTCCCACATTCCCATTCCTTGTGCCAACACTAACTGTTGTGCAAGAGCAGGGCAAATCAACACCAGGGATCTGATCCAGGTGAAAACTAACACAACAAGAAAGCAAAAGCAACAGTCTGTGGGCAAGAAAGGAACAGAAATGCACATTTCCATTAGAACAGAGACAGACTGAGGTCCCAGGTCAGCCTGAGCCATGTTACCCACTGGTTTCCACTGACCCATTCCTCCCTGTTACTCAAAAAAAACCCAAATGAGGCCTCAAAACCATGGTCTTAATGGACTTGGAAGTCCTGGATGGCAGCACAGGGAATGGGGGCTGGGGAAAAACCCCACAGCTGGGGATGGAGCAGTGCAGCCACCAGGCCAGACAGACTGGCTGTGGAGAGAACAGTGAAACTGCACCCTGATTATTCTGTGGTTCTGTAATTAACAAAGTTCAAGGCCAACCAAATATGCATATGAATGATGGAGCTGGTAGAGGTGGATCTTCATAAAGAAAGGATTATTATTATTTGTGAATTGTCCATTCACCTCAAGGAGCTACTCCCAAGTAAACTGGAGCAGCCCTTGCCATAGCCTAGAACAAGGGCTTTGAGGAGCTGGAGATACTTATTCATCTCTGTGGGTGTTCTCACCCACTCGCTCCTCTCCCCAGGGAACAGACCTTGCTGCAGTCTAGAACAACAGCTCGGAGAGATAAGAGGTGCTCCTTCATCTCAGTGGGTGTTCTCACCTACCCTCTCCTCTTTCCCCAGCCGGATCCCACCAAAGGGTTCAGAAGCTTAAGAGATGGATCAAGCTTCTCCTCCCTGATGTGCTTTTTCACAGTGTTTCTCTGTGACAGGACTGGTACAAAATGCCCTGGACACTGGTGCACACCCCCCAACAGTGCAAAGGGCTCTGGACACCTGCCCACACACCTGAAAACACAGCCCGTGCAGCACGCTTTTGTGACACTGCGGAAAGACAAAATCCACTTGTTGAATCTGTTCAACAGTGGTCAAAGGACAAACATGCACGACTTGTTTTGTTTAAGGTTGCGTCTAAAACCTGAAGGGCATGGATAAAGACACAGATGCGCACAGACACACAAAAAAAGTTGTAAGAGAAATCGTGGCATTTGAAGACTGAAACAGAACTAAGCAATAATTTAATAAATATATCCAGTTCTCCTCCTACTCTTTCATTTTACAAAAATAAAAACCACATGGATCAAAATAACTGTTACTTTCTTTAGAGACGTATCCAGAGAGAACTACATGCAAATTAAAGGTGCAACTATTCACAAAATTAATTGCCCCAGAAGGACTACGCACAAACGAGGACGTACTAAACTAATCCTAACTATCCACAGGGATAGACACAGCACTGCCACGCGTTATGTGAGAACGCACAGAGGCACAGCAGGAACACGGCGAGGCTCTCCAGGTACCCGACCTGCAGGTGAGCCAAGGCAGCCGCTACTGGAGCACGCCAGGAAATACATCCACGGGCTGTCGGAACACAACCAGACCCCGCAGGCTAACGGGAACACGCTCTAAGTGAAAAGCCCCGCACTCCCCCCCCCCGCCCCATCCCCACGCCCGGGGCTGTGGGTGCCGCGGGCAATGAACAATCCCCGGGCGCAGCCGGAGAGCGGCAGCAGGGCCCGGCCGCACCGGGAGCGGCCGCGGGCCGGCCCAGGGGACAAAGGGGCGGCTCGGCTCCCCCGGCCCGGGGGTCGCGGCCCGCGTGAGGGGCACGGCCAGGGCCCGGCCCTCGGCC
>VZRE01001699.1:303834-324111 GCA_013396775.1 Cephalopterus ornatus
CCTCCCACCGCCCGGCGCTGAGGGCCGCGCGCCCGCCGCCATTTTGTGGGGCGGGCGGGAGGAGGCGAGGCCGGGCCGGGCCCGTCGGGGCAGCGCGGGCGGACGGGTCCTGCGCGCTTTGAGCGAACCCTGCGAATAATGGAGCACGCGAAGAGTGGGCGCGCTATTCCGAGCGCTTCCACTGCTGTCGTTTGGATGGAGGAGCGCGGTGTCTCCTGTCCCAAAAGTACGCGCAGTCTCAATCTAATCGATCGATCTAATCAATCAGTCCAATCAATCTGAGATGGTCGAGTCCAACCTGTGAGCCAACAGTGGTGTGTCAACTAGACCGTGGCCTGGAGTGCCACGTCCAGTCTTTCCTTAGGCACTTGGGACGGTGACTCCACCGCCTCCACCACGCACACGGTCCATTACGGAATAGTTCGGCTTTAGAACTATTAGATTAACGTATTAAATTAGTTCTCTTTCCCTGCTGACTTTGCGGTGAGAATGGCACCCATTGCCAACACAGCTCACACAGGGCTGGGTCTGTGCACGGACCACCAGCCCCTGGCATCTCACAGCGTGGGACATTAAATACTTCTTATTTTGGTTGTTAAACATTTAGCTCTGTTTCCCCCACGTTCTGAAGAGTTCAGTATTGCAACAGCACTTCGCTATAAGCGAGGCTTCGTACCTTCAAGCTAATTCTTTTTTTCTAAGTATTTTTCTCTCCTGCTGTTGTCTGGGGAGCCGACTACTGTATTCCAGCACTGTGACATTCCATTTCTACAGTACTTGGAGTTATTCAGGCCAAAAATCGCTGTCAAACATCCTGCCAAGATGATATTTCATTATTTTTGCCAGTGCTTCCTAACACATGCAGGAATCCTCACTTGCAATATAAGAAAGCAGCAGGGAAAAGTAGCATTTATTTAGCTTAATTTAGCAAATGATTCAGTTTATTTACAAAGCTCATCTTTCTGCTGTTTAAACTCCTGTTGGAAATGCTGCTGTCACGGAAGAACGGTTCAGTTTGATACCTTTTTGGTATCCTTGCTAACTCACACAGGCAGAGGAAATGTAGGTTTTCATGAAAATCCTTAATCTTAACTTCCAGTGTAACATTTTCCTTGCTCGGCAGTTTATTTCAGAGCAGTTGCCCAGTGGTATTTATTGCTCTGAGAAATGCTGGTGATGATGAACTTCGTACTTAGAATGGCCAAAGTATAAAATAACTTAATCATATGCTCACTTCACAGTAGGTGATTAATAATTTCGTAGCTCACTAGAACAACTTAGTCCTGAGATGTTAATTAATTTACCTCTGCTTATGTTGGTCAGCTTGACAATTTTGTATCTCTCAGTTTGACTAAAGAAAAATATTTAAGTCTGTTTCAGATGAGAAGTCTCAGAGAAGCAATGTTTGGGTGGCAATCGCTCAGGCTAATGGTCATTTATTTAAAAACAATTGTTTCCACTGTAGCTAAAACTATGAAAACAAATCTTCCTGCCTAGCATTGTATAAACATTGTGCAAAATGTACATTTTGGGACAAATTTGAGTCCAGCTGTGCCCCTTTTATCTTCGCATTTTCAGGCTGCTCTCCGCCTCCACTCCTCCATACAGCACAGCTAGCTGGAAGCCAGGATTTATTCTGCAAACGCCCGAGCTCTAAGAACACAAACTTGTTTAAGCTGAGACCATATTTGGAAGAGATCTGGGTCAAGAAAAATAATCAAAGGAAAGTGCATTCCTGGAGCATCACGTGAGGAGGCCAGAACGCGCACAGGGCCCGGGAGAGCCCGGGGGAGCGGAGGGGCCGCGCACGACCCTCACGGGAGCCCGCTGGCAAGGGCTGGTTTTACACCACATTCAGCCTGGGAACCACCTCTCCAGCGAGTTTAGGTTCTCTTAAGTGTGGGGTTCAACAGACACAGGTACCTGTCTCTAACCCTGTCGACAGTTTTGCTGAAGTAACCACCATTCCTTACACAAGCCTGAAGGACTGAAATACCAAAGTGCTCCCTCGACTCCAGCATTCTTTTTCTTATTTTAGGAAGATCCGAAATCCAGCCTTTGGTGTTTGTTTTATATTCGGCTGTTACAATTGCAGCATTTCAGCAAAACTTTGCTTAAAAAAAAATCTTTTTTCTGTCTTCCACTTGGAAGACTTGAGTAAGAAAAGCCCCTACAGATGGCACTTCGAGACTCTGAATCTTGTATTCAATTAGCAGCCAAATGCACATTTAAATAGATTGCACTGCTTTAATTGTACAAGTAAAATCTCCGATAGCCAGCACAGGGAAAAGCTACGGAAGATGCCGGGCTTGTGATCTACACTTATTACATTTTGGTTACAACTTTTACAGTATAAAACCTCACAGCAAAGTAGGCCTTGAGCTGCCTGTTTAATGAAACAAAGGGTGGCAACAACCAATGTAAAATTCTGAATTGCAATTGCACGCACTTTTTATCTTGCTGTCAATTTTTCCCCCCCACGCACAAAACACTAGATTTAGTCCTGTTTTCCTGGCTAGGGAATTAAGAGCGTGATGGGGATTCCTGCTGCGTGCATCCCTGGTGGGCCACTCACAGGGAGGATGAAGGAGCCAGCCGGGCCGTGATCAGGGGTCTGCTCTCCCTCCTCTCACTGTGGGGACCATGATGAGAGCACCACATTGCTGTGACGTGCAACCAAGAGCTCCTTCAAATACCTGTATCACTTCTCCACCCAAAATACCACAATTTACTCACACACTAAAAGCATAGAGCAACCCTGAAAGCTGGCAGTGGATCACCGCGGGCAGGTGACAGAACAAGCTCTGCTTATGTATATTTGCAAAGAAAAACAACAACAAGTACGGCATCCCTGTGCTCTTCCGACAACTGGCAACAGGAATCCAACCAGGGCAGATTCCCTGGAGAGCTGCCAAACGGTGATGTTTACAAAGATCTTGTCTATATCCCTGGACACACTTGCGAAGAACTAAATATAGCGTTTTTCATCGCTTAATGGTATCTCCTCTGAACTTCTATTCTTATCTTGTTTCTACTATTTTCTCCCTGTGTATTTGTTAATCTGAGAGTGTCTTTTCCGCTGGCTTACATGCATTTTGCTCCTGCTTTCATGTATCCAAAGACCTTCACTCTGACTTTCTTAACTGAGTGTGAGCTTTGCCCCATTTCCAGCAGAAAAACAAAAGCACAAATTGCTGTTCACATCACCCTACTCCAAACAGTCTGAGTTTAACTGTCAGAGGAAAAAACACACTAGCAGTGCAAGTGCAGAAAACAGAGGAGCTATTCAGAAAGACAGTTTCTGAAAAATATACATTGAAATTATTTTTTATTTTTGCTGGAATTTAAAAAACATAAGAATATTGACATTGCATTTAAAAACCCCAGGAAGTTAAAGATTATACATTGTTGCATCTCTGAAATCCAACAGAAATGTCTCCACCATGCCTTTTTTAGGAGATACCAATATATGCATGAACATTTTGAAACAGGATTTTTAAAGAAGTGTCAGGCTGTCCAAACTTGCAGGTGCTCTTTATTAAATACACCAAAATCTGTCGCTCTTCTGGGAAGGGACACTGTCTAAAAAGTTAGACAATTCAAAGAACAAGTGGTATGAAACACATCAAACCCCAGTTCTTAAGGGAAGGAAACCTGATGTATTTAAAGAGCATCACAGGGCTTTAGTTTGAGCTTTCTATTTAAAGTTCTGAGAAGTGATACTGCGTGTGCTGCTCCTCTTGCTCTACTCCCTGCATTAATATTGGCAAGTACTACATTAGGGCTGTTCTCATCCTAAATGTAGACTGTAAAAGCTGGTATAATCATCCCTTTCCTTTCCTATATTGCAAATAAGGTACACTGACAGGGTAACAGACGGTTGTATGCAGGCACAAAGAGTCACTTGAATTACCTGAAGTTTGGAAAGAGAAGCTGTGAATTTATACAGCCACGATGCAGGTTGTGTGATTTGTCTTCACCGGGGTTAAAGCAGTATACACACAGCTGGTTTAAAATGACACGTTTCTTCCCCATGTGTCAGTTAAGAAAAGCTTTCTACAAAAGTCCTTTCAAAAGTCATCATCTTGAAAGTCTTGCAGCTGCTAGAATGAGACAATTCAAATTGTTACTGCTTCTTCTCCAGACAAGGACTGTCCGTCACGAATACTAATGCTTATGGGGATGAGACCTCAGAAAGAAAGGTCTTGCCTGTCCCAGTAGCTTATTGACTGCAACGATAGTCAATATCTGTGGAATTCGTTCATAAACATCATTATTCATTTTTACTTAAAGCCAGGTCCTAACAGCAATAAAGACGACAATCCCAGGGGAATAATCACATTAAATGTATATATAAGAACACTATAAAAGAGCGACAAAGTTGTATTTCATTAAAAAAGAGGTTTCTCTCTTTTTCCTGCAAATTTCTTTTTAAACTTAATCAGGGTTTCATTCTTATGTCACAGAAGGAGGGGAAAAAAAATCAAATCCTAAAATTCCCATGTTTAGAAAAAAACAGGAAAACTATTGTCATACTACAAAACATTTCACTTTACAAAAAACCCAGAGAGTTATTTTATTACGTATGAGAAAGACAAAAAAGGACATGAGAGGGATAAGAAGATCTTAAAACAAGACCTCAAGTATTTTTGCATAAGATTCTTTACTCTGATCACTGCAAGACTCTCTGACCTTAGGGGGCATTTGTACAGGGAAGTCGTGTGTGGAACCAGCCAGAGAGATCTATGGATCAGGAGAGAAATCCTGCTTTTATTTTGGTGTTTTATCATTTTTCCAGTATAAATCGATATGGCGTGAACCACACCAACAAAACAAAGCAGGTACATTCTAACAATTCCCAACACAAATCCCAACATTGTTTAATTTACTTAACAGTATACTGTCTGTCATAAAAATTAAAATCTGTTTATTTCATATTCCTTCTGACAAAAAGTATATAAAATGCACTTTTAAATTAAATCACGTTCCGCCCAAACTGGTCTGATTTAAGACTGGTAACTTTAGTGGAGAGAATTAAGATGTTTCAGCAAGGATCAATTTTCTGTTAAAAAACGTCCGCAGGACAAAATAAAAAAAAAAGAAATTCTTAATTTACAATAAGCAATGTAAACAGCAGAAACAACAGAAGCCACAAAGTTTCACACACCAGCTGCTGACAGACAGAGAACTCCAAATACTCATAGAACTTTGTATCTTCCTTTGTTGGTTGGTTGGTAAGAATTTTGCTGCAAATAAAGGAGAGGATAATCGTAAGTTAAAAGTGAGAATGGATAAATGAATTGCAATAAACCCCCACTAGAGATTAGCAGCTGGGGACGCTGCAAAGCTACAGCAAAACAGATCTCTCAACACATGTAAAACATTAAATCGAGGGGAATAATTCTCCTCTCCCCTGCCTGAAGGTGCTGAAATCAGGAAATTTCTTGGGACCCAACTCTTTGAGGGGTCTTCATTCAAAAAGCTCTGTCAATGTGTTATCTCCATCTGCTGGCTGGATAACAGCCGTGTTCTGGCTGATTAAACAGAGCCACGGATTTTTAAGCTGTTCAATGAAACGGGGTTTTTGAGATCTGTAGGTCCCAGTCCCTGACACTAATAAAAACGTATGCCAGAGTGCCAACATCTGCAGAAGTCAATCCCAAAGAGCACAAATATCCCTCTGCATTCTGGATATTTGACTCACCAATCTGATGAGCTCCTCTTTTATAAGTCGTGTGATTTCTGCCTTTGCTTTCTGTACAGCCAGTTCGTTGGCACCTGCAGACAACGAGACATATTAAAACCTTAAACTTTCTGTATTTGAGGCCTGCACTGCTGGCTCTTCTCAGCAGCAGAGTATCCTCAGCTAAAGAGCACCCTAGTATTGCACTCTAGTCTGCCACAGCTCGACTGTGTTCTGTTTTAAGGCAGATACTTAAAACAGTCATAAATGATACTTTCCAGAAATACACAGGATTAGACATTTCTTTGAGAAAAATTCTATTCAACCACCACAACATTTGCAAAGTTTTTGCTGTAGTAGTTGATGCAATTTCTTATACTTTTAACAGCCTAAACCCATGGAATTCTGTTTTCTTCCTTATTTCACACTGGCGTAGATCTCTGTGCTTATTCTATTTTTTTTTTAACTCTTTTCTTTCCCTCTCCTCCTGATTCCATACATGTTTGCTGTTGTTCTGTGGCAGGTGAGGAGAAGCATCTCTGTGATCCCCCACAGATCATAGGAAGAGAAACAACTGTTTTTTTAGTAATTGCAAAATAAGTACAGTGGTCTGTAACTCGGTATCCAAACACTGACTACAGAGATTCCATGTCTAATTTCAAAATCAGACTCACAGCTTTAATGGCAGCATTTATAAAAGAATACGTACTTTCTATAGCCAAATAAATCTTTCGTTCTCCTTCCTTGGGTTCTTTGCCTGGAGGGAAGTAAGTTCCCCTGATTGTAATAGCAGCTTCAGAATATTCACTGATTCTCTGCAGTGCTTCTTTGGAGGTAACTTTCCATCTGGCAGTCTGCAAGGCAAGGATAAGGGAGGGTGAGCAAGGAGAAAGGCACCACACAAAATGGCAATCCCTTAGTTCTGCCAATCTGAGCAGAACCTCAAACATAAATACAGGGAATTTCTGCTTGATACTGTGAAACAAACCCTCAAAGTAACAGATGAGGTAGATCACAGCAGCAATATTCTGAATGGCAAAAATACTCAAGTACTAAAAAAGAACAAAGAGCTGTATCAGTCATACTAGTACAGCCTTCACCAAAAACATCAGGCAGCGTTAGAGATTTGGAGAGAAGAGAAGTCGGTGGAAGAGGGTGAAAAGGCTTCTGTCTGATAAGGAATGCTTGTTTTTCTGAGTAAGTCCAAAGCACTGTGTATATACAAGCTGAGAAGTAATCACAGATACTGTAGTAATTTCAGTTAGGTATGATCAGAAATACAGACAAAATATTTTATTGGTGTAATCATATTTAAGCTACGAAGAGAGGTTTTGTTACATAATTGTCATTTTCGCTTGATGACAGCAAAATGGTTACTTGCCTGTGGGAAGTCATTGATCTCCAATTCTTCTTCATATCTCTTAAAGGATTCGTTTTGTCCTCCATCCTGTTTCTCTTCCTCCTGCTTCTCTATGGGTACATAATTGAGCTTGGCATTGATTTTTTCAGCCAGTTGCTCTGCAATGGTCTTGGCAGACACAGTAGGAGCTTGAATTGTGCCTCCTCTCAGGATAGCATTTGTAGCCTGCTGCATCACATCCTGTAAAAACACAGGTCCATGTTGAGAACAAGGTGGCCAAAAAAATCCTTTATAAACCAACAAGGGTTTCATTACACATCTCTATGTAATATAATTGTCTACATAACAAATACACTCTCCAGACTCCTCCTTTCTTCTTGCCTTCCTCCAAATGACTCCCTTCACACCTGCATAGAAAAGATCTTACAGATCCTTTGTATCTTCAGCTTAAAATACACTGGACATTCCAGAACACATTAACCTCAATTTAAATGACTCTATCTCATAGGCTTCAGCAGAGAAAGATGTTCTGCAACTCTGCCACAGCTGACAAACCTAACTGTGTTATCAGTAATGAACTAACTCTTTGCCAGGGCAGACAAAACATTTACAGCTCTGTATCAAGGTCTTATCATCATATTAGCTCACTTACAAATCCTATAAGGGAATTAGCCCAGCACAAATGAGATAAATAAAGCAGCATGTTACCAGAGTGCAGAAACAATAAATAAAATGGCAGCCACAGAACAAAGAACCAAACAACTTTCATAAAAAAAAAAAAAAAAGGCAAAAAAAGGGTCTGTAAAGAGCCTGACCTTGAAGTGGAAGGGGACCATTACTTGTGCCTCTGCCCCAAGATTCTTCTGGGCATTGATTCTCAAAGCCAATCTTTTAGCAATTTCCAATTTTTCTGCATTCCCAGCTGACGGTGTAGGAGCATTTGATGTTCCTGGTGCTGCCATGTCTTTTACCCTTTTCTTGGAATTGAACATGCTTTCAATTTGTTCATCAATCTAAAGAAAATAACAATTATTAGATTACTGCATCTACCACTATATAATCTTACCATCCTAAAGAAAGAAAACATTACGGGGCATTTAGTTTGCATGCTTTTAAAGATATTATTCTTGTATAAATGGTAGAAGCCTGTCCAAAACTACAACTCAACAAAAGGAACAGGATGATCTAATAATCAGGAAAAAGTCTGAACGCAGTGTTTACTTGCAAGGTCACAAAAAGGAGTCCAACAAACATTAAGGAAGGCATCTAAGAAGATTTAGAAACAGAAAAGGCTACAATGAATGTCTTTAAAACACTGCACAGAAAAAAAGTTTGCAATTTAGGACAACTGTTCTTTCATTTATGCAAGATTAACACCACAAATAAAATAATTTATGTGACATTTAAATAACTACACATAGTAAAATACCAAAAAGTTGGAAAGTAACTTTGCAGATCTTGATCTTCAAAAGCTCTATCTCTTTATATTGAAGAATATACACAGATCTACCCATGGAATTTAACAAAGTAAGTTGGTAACACAGGCCACAGAGTAACAAAATGTGTTCTGCAATCTACTGGGGAAAAAAATCAAATGTACTGAAAATCCTTAAGCAACTTAAGTCCTATTTCCAGGTGCTTACATCAACAGCTGTATCTTCATCATCTGAATCTTGCAGGCCAAGAGCTGCTTTTTGTAGCTTCTTTCTTTCATTAGCCAAAGCTTGTTCTGTTTCATCAAATTTAAAGCCTTTGCCAGAGAATCCACTGCTTTTTTTGATCAACTTTCCCTCCTGAAAACAAAAACACGTATTTTCACATTCAGAAGTTTAAAATCCCAATTCTGATAGTCATAAGATTATACAAATAATTTTGAAGTTTTTAAAAAAGCAGATCCTACGACATTCAAAAACCTCTTCAAATTTAAAAATTGCATTTTACACAGAAGTGTAATAAAAAACTACGTTAATTCAGCAGACAGAGACAATACACCATTGGGATTTTCTGTAAATATACATTTTAAATGTTTTTCAAAAGCAGTAAAAAAAAGCCCTTGTTTTTAAATCAGAAAAACTCCAAAGTCACTCTTCTCAGAGCAAGATCTTCTGATGGGGCAAGAGCTCTAGAAATAATCATACATATTCTGTGAAAGAGCTTCATGATCTTGTACGTACAAAAGCCAAAGTGCCCATTATACTGCAGGCCTTTCTCTATCACATACCAGGTGACAATATTTAAATTCTCAGTCCTATAAATGACATTTAGGATCCCAGTCTTGAAGACACCCACACAGCTAAGCACACAGGGAACCACTGAGATGACCCATGTTTGCACCCTGGTCAATTGGACCCACGGGCATAAAACACTCATTAAACCCAGACCAAAGCCCACTGCAGAATAAAGAATCACTCACAGCCTTCTGCTGGTCTTTGAAGTCAGCCCAGAGCTTCTCCAAATCAGTAGGAATTGGATTCCCGGACAATTCCAAAGCTTTAATGATATCACCAGCATACCGTGCCTGATCCTCAGTAATGAATGTGTACGCATACCCCTGGTCAACATTAATTTAAAAGACAATTAAGAAAAAAGCTCTAAAGACACTTTAAATTTATTGAAGCACCCTTGCACAGATGCTGTTGTTCTGGTCAGTGAAAGTAACTATGATAGTCAGCAATAACTTTTTTTAGTGGAAATGTAGAATGAATAATGTGATTCCCCAGGGAGCTGATACAGAGGTAACCACCCAAAGATGGCAGATGCTGAAATCTCTCCTTTCAATCAATTTTATCATGGTTAAAAGTTTGAAAAATGAAAATCTTATCAATTTAGTAGGACACATTTCCAACAGTGAAAAACTCCCAAAGTTTCAGCCACAAACGGGATTTAAAGAACACTCGTACATCAGAACACGTAAGTTCCAACTTTCATAGTGCTAAAATTCAGAATGTAATTAAAGGAGAACACTCTTTCCACCAATAACTATCCTTTGGGAACAACCTGATCAAGCAATAATGAGGGGAAAAGTGTCAGTACTGACCAAACCAGACCAGTGTCACACCTACTTTATTGCCAGCCCGTCCAGTGCGGCCTGCTCGGTGCACATAATCCTCGTAGTGGTTGGGGCAGCTGTAGTTGACCACCAGCATCAACTGTTTAACATCCAAACCTCTCGCTGCCACAGATGTGGCCACCAGAAGTTTGCAGGTTCCATTCTTGAAATCATTGATGATACTGTCCCTGTCATACTGATCAATACCTGCGAGAAACCAGACAAATCAGATGATTATAAAGCTCTGCTTTAAGCCAGAAGAATTTATACAGAGGTATACATCCTCCAACTGCTACCAACCAAAAACATAAGCAAATAAAATTTCAATACGCTCACACTTTTATAGGCAAAATGCATAAGCTAGAATAATAAATCTCTATTATCTACAATATGAAAACTTTTCATTTTTCAACTACCAAAAGATGTTTTCCCCTTAAAAAACTCTAAACCCTTCAGAACACTCAAAAGGTTTTTGAATATGATTTTCTATTTGATGACTTATATTCAGCTGAGACCTGATCTGGAGGCTTTGGTCTCTAAAGGCAACAGATCTCAGAGGAACGAGAATATCTCCCCCTTTTCCATTGTTGCACTAAATGAACACTGATTTTGTACTTACTGTTACTGTGCTTTTTTAGAGCATTATATATAGAAGGTTTTAAGATACTCTGGGATGGACAATATTCTAACAAGATTTTTCTCCTCTTGCTGCTTCTGTCGTATTACTACTTGATAGCAGAAGAGGAAAGCAACAGCTGCTATTATTGTGAATCTCAGATAAAAATTTCATATAATACTGCCCAATGGCATTCAGCATATTCCCTGAGAGGTGTTAACTCTCAGTAACAGTCCTGTTGCACAGACACAAGATTTGGCATCTGACGGCATCTCACAGTGAGCAATGAATTGTAATTACAGAAAACTATCAGGTCTATTTCAAATTAAGAGACAATTATCCTCCCCAATTACAAAGCAAAACCTGCTTAGGAAGAAATAGTAATTGGTATTACACAGGACCTAAGTAATTTTTGACTACTGAATATACCAACAGTCTAGTTCAGAGCAGCAAATATAAACCCTTCAAGTCTGCAGATTACCTCCATGAAGAGACAAGCAAGGGTAAGAGGCTCTCATTAAATCTTTCAGCAATCCATCAGCGTGTTCTTGTTTATCTACAAATATGATAACGGAGCCTTTCTCCTGGTAGTGTCCCAGCAGCTCCAGCAACTTCAGAAATTTGTTCTCCTCTTCTATGACAATCTGGAAAAAGAAATACAAAAGCAAAGTAGGAAGAGTATAAATTGTATCTGGAGTCATTAAAGACATTCAGGGTGCATAAAATAAAAACCAGAACAGGAGATGACCTTTTCAGGCTGTTCCCACAGTTAGTGGCAAAACTGCTGTTTAGTGCTATATAAAACAAGTTTACAAAAAAAGTGATCACACTGTATTTGCAGATTAGGGTGTTAACTCCTCCCGAGTTCATGTTTAATGAGATCACTAAACCTTATGAAATGAAAGCCCTGTGGGTATATCGGCTTATATTCCATATTGCTGGGAACCACCTTTTGCAAGCAAACGAGAAGACAAGCGAGGCAGGTGTGTGATACTCACAACGTGCTGCTCCACGTCGGAACAGACAACGCTCCTGCCTCCAACCTGCACCTCAATGGGCTTACTGAGGATCCTCCGAGCCAGTGCCTCCATAGCTCTGGGAAAAGTAGCAGAGAACATGACAGTCTGACGGTCAGGCCTGACGTTGTCTACAATGCGCATAACCTGTGTGAGGAGAACATTCCCTGTTAGCATCCAAGTGCTGGAATCGAACTTCACAGGCACAGAGCTCTCAGCTTCAAGGTTAGGTGGTATCTGCACTACACAGACTACAAAACAGTCTTTACAGATTTCCTCCTGGGACCGAGCTGCTGGCATTGGAACACAGGCAAAGCTTGCTGGACTCAAAAGGAAAGTTGGGTGGCAACAGGCAACCTGACAACAGCCCAGCAGGAATCTTAGGAAGTGCAGCAGAAACCGTACAGCTCAAGAGAGAAGTAAAGGAATGTTCCTAGTTTTGGAGAACAGTATAGCCTGTGGCAACTGAAAGAGTCCAGGACGTCCAAAGCTCCCAGCAAGTGATTTGTCACCAGCATTTCCAACATTTTGTTCCTGTCTCTTGCACGACATTGCCAGGAGACACCAAAGACTTTTTAAGTACTAACACAACACCTGTATCAATGGATTGCACAGGGCTACAACGTAGCCACAAGTATTAGAAACATGGATGTAAAAAACCCCTGTATATTAGAGAAAAATCTAAACTATACAAGAACTTACTGAAAGCAAAACATAGAATCACAGAACAGTTTGGGCTGGAAGGGATCATCCAGTTCCAGCTCTGCTGTGGGCAGGGACACCTTCTAGATGTGAGGATAATATGTGATGTTACAGTATTGGGATAACAGATGTGAGGATAACAGGAATATTAGAGTCAGATTAAACTGCTGTCCATATGCAGGGCATCTTTTTGAACACCCACTGGCAGTGTAAGAATAATGCAGCACTGCAAAGTCCTTGAAGTAGAAAACAGCATCTTGTGGCAGCATCACTCATGTCATGAGTTACCTGAGGCTCAAAGCCCATGTCAAACATTCTGTCTGCTTCATCAAGTACAACGTATGTGACTCTACGGAGGTTTGTCACCCGACCTGTAAAAGGAGAGGAAAAAACACATGGGAAACAAAATCAAATGGAAATCTAGCTTCCCTCAGGAATACTTTTTTTAATCGTTACATAGTCTCAATATCTTCTAACACAGACATTAATTAATTTTTTAAAAAATTCACTAAATGTGAATTTTAATGTTCACACTTTAGTCACACATACATTTTGGGAAATGTGTAAGTATGCACAAGGCCCTTTTATTTTGTCAAACTCTTCTCTTGCATACCATCATAGGGCCAGAAGAACCTGTAAAATTCAGAAAACTGCCCTCGCCAAAACACATCATAAAACTAAGACTGAGCTGAAGCAAGGAGCCACATCAGCCAGTATCTGACAGCGGCACCTAGAAAAGAACATATTAGAGATTACAGCGCATGTGTGGAAGGCAAAGCCCAGTGCTAACTGCTGCAGCCTCAGAAAACTCCTTTATACACAATCTGTCACGCTTCCTTGGAGCTAGGAGTAACTATTTGAGGATAAGCATACTAGTTCTAGATCACTGCTAATAATATGCATAAAACAGAGTAAGCAGTTCTTTCAAAATGAATATATAAAAGTAAAACCTACCCAGTAACACTACGGAATTTAAAGTCAAGAACCACCCCAAACTCTGGGACAGCTGGAAATACAATAAATTGTGGGTCTGTGAACCTTTTGAAATTATGATGGACAGGATAATTAGCACCCTTCCCAAACAAACAGCTAAGAGATTCCCTTTCATGAGAAGGATTTAACTCAAGGATTTAAGAATCCTACTCTCAAATGATATAAACACATTCAGTTCCACACAATTGTGGAGTGACACCATCAAATGCTCTCAGAACATTTTCTACAACTATCACTCAGACTTGTGCCTATCAAACTACAGTAGAATTTGGTCCTCTCAGCTTCAGCAAATTGTAGCTGAATCCTCAAATTATTTTAAAGACATTTAGCGCTGCGTTTTTTAGGATATGGAATTCATACTTAGGGAACAAAATAAATATTTCTTAAAATCTACGTATCTATTTAACATCTTAACACTTTCATCCCCAAATAATAACTTGGTAAAATTACTTGGGAACAGCATTAATGTACCTACCTTTGACGATTTAAGTCTTGGAAGCCCAGTTCTATATGTCTTGAAGGTACTTTTTCCACAGAAGTTAAATAATGTCAACAGTTTAGTAGAGGTTTTGATGTGGAATAATTTAATAATAAAACTTTATCTAATAAGCATGCAATGGTTACACTAGGACAAAACCTCTTAAAGCTGCAGTGGCTCAGTTTAATAAATCTGAGTATCTGATATAAGGTCAGTTCTCTTACTTTTGAGCAGGTATTTAGGGAGGGCTTCTCTGTTTTTTAAAACCAAGAGATAAAGGCAGAGTCAGATGCTCTTATGTCAAAGTGGGAAACTGCTGAGCTGCACTAACACAGTAAAGATCAACGGGCAGACAAAACAACCAACTGTTATACAACCTTTACCTAAGGGACTCAGAGTTAAAAAATTTGGACCAGCACATTTTAAGTTTAGCAATAATAAACATTCTCAGAAACTCTTCAAGAATGTAGTATTTCCTGTCCTCCCAAAAAGAGTCAAACCAATATATGCTTAAACCTATTATTAGTGCTATATATTCTCAATAGCTAGATAGTGCAGCCTGAAGAGATATAAGAAAATTCCATAAGACCATTTATCAAAATACATGATCTTTCAAATTTGTTAGAATTACACAACAAATACAAAAAATTCTCCACAGGAAAAGGTTTTCTACTCACCATTGTTAGCTGCTAACATGTCAATCATACGTCCAGGTGTGCAAACAATAATTTCAGCACCTCTTTTGAGCTCAGCTATCTGATTTTAAAACACAGTGAACAAACTATTAGAGTAGTTTTTTGCTCTGTGATTTGTTTTTTTAAACATGAATCACCTTGTAAGAAAGCAAACAACCAACACTGTAATCCAGCTGTTCTACGAATTGGAATTATGTAAATATTTTACTCAGCAATTCCTTTAAGTCTTTGGAAAACTTGGCTTCCCAGAAGAGTCACCTCTGACAACTTAAGTTACCTCCTGAAGGAGTTACAATGGGGATATGATTTCCATAGAGTTAAGAGCCTGTAATAAATGTTATGTGTTCTAGCAGGGCCAAGTGATACCAAATACATCACAGATGGACACTCCTCTTGTTTCCATCAGCAGATGGGTGGGGTGGGGGTGTGGAAACCCTTGAAATTGATACCTAAATTACTCTAACATGCAGCATTTGATAATGCAATAAACCAACGTTACCATTTTCTGGCTTTTGTTATCTTGAGGGGAACTCTCAAAAATATAGCTTCACTTTCAAACTATCACATCCACTAACTGTTTAATTGCTGCCATGCTCAATATACATATGAAAAGGAACAGTCTGAAACTTTTCAGGATCAGATCTTAGAATTTTCAAAATCATTATGTTTAAGGCTAAGTTACTTGAAAATGCTTAAACTTTTGCATTACTACCAGTGCCACAAAGTCCATAATGAAGGCTGCAAACGTCCTGGATTTAAGGGAGAGAGAAAGGAACTAAATTCACCACAAAAGTAACACTAATAAAGTCCAAGAATTCTTTGACAAGGAATGTGATTTGTGTACCTGTTCACTGATTCCTGTTCCTCCATAAACACAGACAACTCGAAGCCCAAGTGTCTTTGAGAACTTCTTGCACTCCTTGGTAATCTGCAAAGCCAACTCACGAGTAGGTGTCATAATGACAGCTGAAAAGCAAAGCACTTTCATCATACACTGGAACACAGGTGCTGTTGTAATTTACACACTAAAAATTCATCTTTTGTAACGTTGTTTACAGCTATTTACTTCCTATTTTTAAGAATGTAATTTCAAGAAAAAGATAAGACAATAAGAGAATGGGGTGGAAATCAGATCCAACTGCCAAAATCAAAGTAAGGTCTCACAGAGATACACGGACATGGGAGTCTCTTGAAACAACATCAGCATTAACTAAAAAAAGAAGACACTAATTAATGGACAGTAGTAAGCACTTCACCCTATAACCAAGACAAGAACTGAAGAGCATAAGCATATTCTTGAGGTTGTTTTCACTTAAATAGTGACTTTGAAAGTAAAATCTTTGTACCTATGGGACCTTCTCCTTCTTCTAACGCTCTCTGATCCATAATGTGCCTGAACATGGGCAACAGAAAGGCAATGGTTTTTCCACTTCCTGTTTTAGCAATGCCAATCAAATCCCGTCCGTTCATGATTGCTGGGATAGCCTGGGTCTGAATGGGAGTGGGCTTTTCATAGCCATGTCTTAAAGAAAGGAAAAAAAAAAGATATTTGAAGAACAAAATAGGATTTGACAGGTGTGAATAACCAAGGCATGCAAAATTTTTTTGCATATTCATATTTACATATCATATGTATACGTATCAGAGCCATTCAAAAACACAGATTAAAATGAGCAGCAAACCCACGGTACAAATGGCAGAGAACAGTTAATAGCAATAACTCAACACTGAGTGATAAACACTCTGATGACTGTATATGCAACATCTACAAACACGAACATGTGGCATTATGCAACAAAGAAAAAGGTTTTTCTCATGAATGTAGAACACAGTGAGCAAAATCAATCGAAGTGCTTGCTTACTTTTTGAGGGCAGTGAGAATCTTCATGGAAATACCACACTGTACCCAGGTTTTTATTGGTTTGGGGCAGCCTTTTCCCTTGACTGTAATTCCCTCCAACTCCAGCCTGTACACATTCACCTCTGAAAGAGAGTTTGCATCACAACAGAGTCAAACCTGACATTTCTCTACTACCTTGATTAAAAAATTCTTGCTTTGTCCCTTAACATGAAATACAAATTTTATCACCACCAGAAAAACAGTTTTTTGCTTGTTACATGTAAACACAGGAGGTAGGTGGAAAGGACTCAGGTAAATTTTTCTCCAGTCAAAGCCTCATCAATAATTTTAAGTTATCAACAAGAGTGATGCAACTGATTGAACATTTTTCTACACCAAGTTGCTTCAAATGTTCTTTATATTCCAAACCCATCTGCTGTTCCTTTGAAATCCATCACTCTTTTCTTTATCAGTACCCAAGGTGTGCTGGTTGTATTTGTCTTTACCTTCTTGAGTCATTTTCGCCAGTTCTGGTACTTCCACGTAGAAGTTTTTCCTGAAAGGTTCATATTCTATCTTTCCATGATCCACTGGTTCTAGCAGCTTTCTCTGCTTGGTCTGATAGCCAGTCAGGGCAGTCTGAAGATCAACCTCCTCCTCCTCTGAGGAATACTGTGGAGATCACCATTTGTGTGTCCATCAGTATGAAGGAATGGGTTTTAATTTACAAATGAACTTTATTCAGAAACAACAGGCACTCCTTACTGTGTTAGCCACATGCCCACACCCTTAACAACACTTCAGGCCCACACACAGCCCCAGGAAGTTAAGAGGAGGCACGTTGTGTTTCCAAAGTAAAAATACAAGACATTTCCATTACCTCCATTGCATCTTGGTCATTCTCCATGAGCTCCCCTTTCTTCTTTTCTGATTCTGCAGCTGCCTTTTTGGTTGTCACCACGGTTACCACCTTGGTTACAGTTGGTCCAGACTTCTACAAAACAGTTAAGGAAATTACTGCGTCTTAAATAAAACAAAAAACATACTTTATAAAATATACAGAGTATTTGTACTTCTGGAGGCATTATGCTGAGCTTTTTTTCCACTCCCCTCAGTGAAATTTTATCAGAATAATGCTTGAGAAAACAGCTTCATAAACACACCAGGAAATTAAATTTAAGGCAAACAAGCTTTAAATGCATCTAACTTCATGCTTTTTTTTTTTTGGATTTCCCCCCCATTTTTTCCAATCCATTTTGCTATTAAAACACAAAGTCATCTTTATCTTTCAAAAATTAGAAATCTCAACTGGTGATTTTACCTTTTCACTCCCACCTCCACCTTTCACACTTCTCATATTGAACTTCTTGACCTCTTCTTTTACTTCTTCCATATAAGCATCCAAAGGATCTAACTCCTCATCTTCAACCTCATTGCCTTCTTTTTCTCCTTCTGCAGTTTCCTCTTCATCATCTGATATGAGCAAGAAAGATGAGGATAAGACAGGGAAACACCAAAGTGCTCACATGTGCCAAATTATTCATCTACCCAAATAGTTACAGTTCAGTGTTATTACCATCTAATTTTTTCTCATACAAATCTCTCCAGTTGTTTAATCAAAAATGTATCTTAAACCATCTGAAGCCATGATCAGATTTAGGCTTTGTTATTTTATAGTTTACATTCTGAAGAGTAATTTAATGCTTTAACAATAATCTAATAAAAAGATTATTAGGAATAAAAGTATCCCGTTATATATAGAAGGTTAAAATACCATCATCATCTTCTAAACTCCATTTTTTCCCCTGCTTCATCTCTTCAATTTCTTTTTTCAGCTCTCCTATGTTTTCCATTGCCTTCTTGCGTTGTTCTTCCCTCCATTTCTCCACTCTTTCCTTTCGTTTTCTCATTTCTTCTTCAAGTTTGTTCTGATCAAAATTCTATAATAAAACCCAACCAAACAGTGAAAATTAATGGTCACTGTCTTTAGTCTATGCTTCTCCAAACAAATATAACCATTGCATGAGCATACTGTAGAAGACTGGACACCCACAAACTCCCTGGTTTAAATTCTTTATCTTTTGAATTTGTAAGTGTTAAAAGCCTCTACCTCAGTGGCCACGGCATTTGTAGTAGCATCTTTATCCTTCTCTTCTTCCTTGTCATCTTTGTCTTTTTTCTTTTCTTTGGAAACTTCTACACCTTCTGTCTTTTCTTTAGATCTTGATCTGAAAGGTAAGATCAGAGGTTTCTTAGAAAATTACAGATTTTCTCATATTTTACAGAAATATGAACAATTTGTACAGGTTTACGTTTTCAAACACCTCACCAAACACACTGCTTCCCAGACAATCTTGACCAATGTAATGGAACTATTTCCTCTAACTACGAGAAATGTAGAATCCATTGCTGTTCATGTGCTTTGGTGCTGTTACCACTTATGGACTTCCCACTCATTTTACAGTCGAGCACAATTATAACACTGCTTGCATTCACGTCTGAACACGCCGTTAAGATACATTGGAAAGAAAATCTGCAGTTTTCACACATTTCTAAAGACAAGAACACAAGAATACCTGTTCTCTGTTTTCCTGTTCTTGCTTGGACTGGAGGATCGAGACCGTCTCCCTCTACTCCTGCTCCTCGAGCGCCTCCTCTCCCGGCTCCGGGAGCGTCTTCTCTCTCGGCTCCGTTCCCTTTCTCTGCTCCTCGAGCGTCTGACACGGAACAAAACTGTATTTATTTACCCTATAATCACAGTGTAACTTTAGTCTGCTACTGAAGAACAGGTTGTAAAAGGAATCCACCAATCATCAAGACCACTAAGAACTGACAGACTCCAGCACCAGCAGCTAGAAAGGATTTAATAAGCAAAAAGCCTGGAGCAGAGTGAAATCTATACAACCATCAGCAGAGCGACTAATGAGAGGGAAGAACATCAACATCCAGCTGACAAGCACTTTGATCTACTCCAACTGGAACTCACGTCCTACCTTTGGCGCTTTCTGTCCCGTGACCGGGACCTTCTCTTGTCCCTGCTGCGGGACCTCTCCCGCCTGCGATCCCGATCCCTGCTCCTGGAGCGCCTGTCCTCACGTTTGCCCCTTTTGTCCGATGGGGAACGACTCCTGGAGCGGCTCCCGGAGCGCCCACGGGATGCGGAGCGCTTCCGATAATGCCTGAGACACAAATTCACAGAGATGAATGTGAGCACAAAAACCATTGGCACTTAAAGGATATTCGTCATATTAAGGGGAACAAGCAAAAAAAAAAAAAAATTTATCTTAATTTCTTAGACTTTTTAAATTTCTAAACATTTGTAACGGTGTCCTGTCCCACCCACCGCTGCCCCAGCTGGTTTGGAGCTAATCAGGTGGATCTCTGGGAGTGCCCAGCTCTGCACTGAATCACTAATTTGAGCCCCAGCTGGTCGGTAAAATTTCAACTCATGTGCCCCTCTGTCGGCGTAAAACCCCGTTAGGGGTCTGGGGGCTGTGACAGGGCCCTGACAACCGCGCGCGGGGGCTGCTGCGGCAGCTCCGGTGTGAAGAGCCGATGGTTTGACCGAACTGGGAAACAGCGAATGTGCCCGACAGCACGGGCACCTTGTGGGGTCAGGTGCAAAGCCTGAGCGGTACGAGCAGCTCCAGACCAGCCCGAGCACACGGTCCCATTACCGCCGGGCTGGCCACAGCGCCGGCCAGGTGTTTACAGCGGCCGCGAGCGGGCAACACATACGTGCTCCTGCGGAAACCCACGAAGCACAAGGAAAACGACTAACCCACGTTCGAACCGCTACGTGGCGAATTACGCCGCTCTAGAGCAAGCCCGCGAAGGCCGCGGGG
>VZRE01001702.1:0-24976 GCA_013396775.1 Cephalopterus ornatus
ACATGCAGTGCTTGTAAGAAGCCTTTAGGGAAAACGCACAAAATGATGGAGAGCATAGGAGACAAAAGGAAAAGTAGAACATTTTTCGCAGAGGATAAAAATAGCAGTAGCTGGAAAGGAGTGAGAGCATGACATAGAAATTTGAATTTGGAGGAAAAAAGTAAAATGAGTTATGTACCCACAACTGTCTAGTTATATTTTGTTATGTGTGTTGGTTTAGGTATATGCCTAAGATGGATATGCAAAATAATTTACCTTTCATCCCTCAGAAATACGTAGCAGTGGCTCTCTCCACACTCTCCCTTATTAAGGTATATTTGTCCCCCAGCCATCTTCTTATCATCTGAAAGATGGGATAAGTCTCTGCAGATACAGACAGTAGATCCTCACATACTTGCTGCAACTCACCCCAACACTAAAGCCTCTTTCTCTTCAACTGAATTGCACAGCACCTGCCCAAGAAACCATTACAGTTTTCATGTAAAAAGTGTGCTTCTCACCTTGATGTCAGCTTCAGGGATGGGAAGAGCTCAGGGCAATTCCTGCAGTCCGGGGCTGGTGTTTGTGAAAGGGATCTCACCTGCCTCCATTTATAGCTTGCCCAGAAGTCTTGCAAAATATCCCAGTCAACAGAACTTGGAAGTGCTCAATATCATGCTCAGGGATCAAAATTCATTAACCATCGCATTTGAGTTTAGATGTTCCTACAACCAGCCATATCACTGCTCCTGTTCAAAAGCCCCTGAGTGTCTTGATAAATCTTAGAACTTGATAAAACTTAGAACCTTAGATCATTTGCCCTTATCTTCCAGAATCACAGCAGAATCACAGTAATTGGAACACATCAAGTGCTTTCTGACACACGGGCTGTAGAATTTTTCTGCTTGTTTTAGTTTACATTTTTGCTTACCTGGGAAGCAAATCTTATTCACAACCTTAGTTTTCCAAAGAGTTTCAATGGGAAATACCTAAATTACAGACATGGCATTTAAGTAGCCATTTTTTTAAAATTCGCTTTCCCTCTTTGAATCATAGTATTATTAAGGTTGGAAAAGGCCTCAAAAATCATGACCAACCTTTGACCCCATATTAACCACTTTTACTTGTATTTTGAGAACAGTTCCAGGGATGTTGACTCCAACATTTCCCTGGGCAGCCTGCTCCAATGCTTAACTACTCTTTCAGTGAAGGAATTTTTCCTAATATGCAACCTGAACCTCCCCTGGGGCAACTTGAGGCCATTTCACCTTGTCTCATCCCAAGTTGCCTGGGAGAAGAGACAAATCTCCACCTCGCCATGAGCTCCCTTCAGGTAGTTGGAGAGGGAAAAAAGGTCCCCCCTGAGCCTTCTATTCCTCCAGGCCGAACAACCCCAGCTCCCTCAGCTGATCTTCATCAGGCTCATGCTCCAGACCCTTCACCAGCTCTGTCACCCTTCTCTGGAATCACTCCAGCCCCTTCATGTCTTTCTTATAGTAAAGGGTCCAAAACTGAACAGAGAATTCAAGGTGCTGCCTCACCAGTGCTGAGTACAGGGGGATAATCTCTTCCCCAGTCCTGCTGGCTGCACTATTTCTGCTTGAATCCAGGATACCACTGACCACCCTGGCACACTGCTGGCTCATGGTCAGCCGGATGTCCACCATTGCATGGGGCTGCTGTGACCGCAGGGCAGGACTTGGCCTTGTTGAACTTCACACAACTGACCTCAGACCACTGATCTCTCTGTAGAGCCTTCTTACCCTCCAGCACATCAGCACTGGTGCCTAACTTGGTGTTGCCTGCAAACCAGCTGCAGGGTTGACCCAGAGGTGGGGCATCTACAGCTTCTCTTGGTAACCTTTTCCAGCGCCTCACTACCCTCACAGTGAAGAATTGCTGCCTAATATCTAACCTAAAACTACACTCTTTCAGCTTAAAAGGCCGTGGTAAGAAGTCTCTTCCTGCCTTTCTTGTAAGCCCTGTTCATATTTTCAAATGCCCCAATAAGGTCTCCCTGAAGCATCCTCTTCTCTAGGCTGAACAACTCCATCTCTCGCAAGCCTTTGTTGGAGGTTCTTCAGTCCTCTGACCATTTTCCTCTAGACCTTCTATAGTAGGTCCATGTCTCTCTTGTTTGGGGAACCCCAGAGCTGGATGCAGTACTCCAGGTGGAGTCTCACCACAGCAGATTAAAAGCGAACAATCACAGCCCTCGTCCTGCTGACTGTACTTTAGGCAGCCCGGGATATATTTGGCTTTCTAGGTGGCAAGTGCACATTGTCAAGTCATGCCCAGTTTTTCATCCACCAGTATCCTCGATTTCTCCTCCAAAGAGCTGCTCTCAGTCCATTCATTCCCCGGCCTATGCTGATGCTGCTGATTGCCCCAACATGCAGCTGCAGGGCCTTGCACCTGGCCTTGTTGAAATTCATGGGGTTCACATTGAGCAACTGCTCAAGCTCCTCAAGATCCCCCAGAGTGCTCCCTGTTATGATCTACCCAGCAAGGCAAAAGTAACTTTTGGGTTTTGGTTAATAAATCCCTTGGAGTGAATTAAAGTACATCTGTACTAAGTCATAAGTGTTTACAGATATATAGAGACAGAGATAGATAGATAGATGATAGATAGATAGATAGATAGATAGATAGATAGATAGATAGATAGATAGATAGATAGATAGATAGACAGACAGATAGATAGATGATAGCTAGATAGAGGGTTTACTTTAGAACAATTTGGTTGTGAAGGAAAGCAGGTACGTAGCAGTTTTGATTATTATCTATAGTAATATGGCAATATAAAAGTATAAATATGTCACCCAAGAAAATGTGTAAGGGAAAAGAGAGAAGGAAAGAGAAAGAAAGGAAAAAAGTTCATATTCAACACCCAGAGGCCTCTGATGAACTCAGTTGCTATCGCTGGTGTCTTGGTCTTTTGGGGGGTGGTGCGGGAAAGAATCCTGTGAAACATAAGGTCCAGTGGGTTTATAGACCCTCAGAAACCCTCACAGTGCCGCATGTGGGGTAAGGGGGTAAGGGGTGCTGTTCATGCACAGATGCTGGTTTTGCAGGAATGAGTCAGAGGCTGGGGCTGCTGGTTTTTGCACAGTCATTTAGGCTGGGGGCAGGGGGCACTTTGGAGGCACCCCTGCTAAGAGTGAGAGCTTTTTGGGGTAGTGGTGGGTGTGCGCACAGAGGACCCCATTTGGCAAGGTCTATCTCATGAGAGATGGGCATCATACACCCAAAGACTGGCCCCTGACCTCCACAAAGCTAACGGTTTGTGGTCTATTGCCTCTTCCCCTCAGCCTTTATCTTCAATCTCATAGCAGGAGGCTTCTTCTCACAGTTTGCTATCATAGCAATGTTTTCAGGCTACTAAAAAGCCAATTCTTCACAGTCCCTTCCCTCCAGCATATCAACACGCCACTCAGTTTGGTGTCAGTTGCAAACTTGCTGAGGTTGCACCTGATCCCATATCTATGACATTAAGGAAGAAATTTAATAGTATTCGTAGGAACCCTTGAGGGATACCGTTTCTTCATGGTTTCCCTTGATCCTGATAAAGTTTACTGTCCACTCACTACATGCGTAACAGCATTAACGTGTCAATAGCACAGCACTACTGCTCTGAGAGAAGGTATTGCCTCACAGGAGAAGAGATCTCTGAAGATTTATTATGTTTTACCAGAGAACTTACTTAATCAGTGACTAGTTCAATTAGGGGGATTCAACAAGGGGGTGCGTTAACAGTTAAATATCTCAAACTACTTCCTGCTAGTTATCTCTTTCTGTATTTGTAGGCACATGGAGGACATCGAGGTAATTTGAGACAGCCAGCACGGCTGACTGGAAAGTCCTGTCTGACCAACCTGGTGGCCTTCTACAATGGAGTGACTACATCAGAGGACAAGGGAAGGGCTTCGGATGTCATTTACCTGGACTTCTGCAAGGCCTTTGACTTGGCCCCCCATATCATCCTCCTCTCTGAATTGGAGACATATGGATTTGATGGGTGGACTGTTCAGCAGATAGGGCTTTGGAACCAGATGAATGACAAAAACATGTTTGCTCCAAGGAGGGAATTCCTTCTAGGAATAACCTGGTGCAGCCGCGTACATTTCACTGTGTCACAATTATTTTCCTGATGATCTCTAAGGATCTCTGAAGGAAGGTCTCTCATTTACTGCTTTTGTCAGCAACATGCTTTGCATTTTTTGAGATTTGATTTACAAGGATGGAGAATCTCATTTAAGCTTTGCCATAGTATTGCTCTGATTGATTAACCCAAAGTCAATAAGGCACTGCCAACAAAACACAGCAGCATAAGCAGGAGGAATATTCTGACAAAGAAAACCAAGAAGAAATTAAAGGAAGCATCAGCAACTGAATTGAATGTACATCAACTGTGTTGCTGAGTAAAGAGAAGATGTGTTTGAAGATGCATATGGAAAAAAAATGAAGCTGCTGCAGGCCTGTTTCCCACAATGGGTTTTCAGTGTTGGATACATTAAAAGATGCTGTAAATTCATATTGCGGGAATACCAACACTGGATGAAATGAGCAGGGCAGAAAGCCACACCAAAAGCTTGCAAGCTTGCAAGCAGCAGGTGTGAGAATGCTGTATGTGAAAAACAGCCTCAGTTTCCCCCAGTGAATGTTAAATCATCAAGCTAAAAAAAACACAGCTTAAAGCAGTGCAGCAGAATATCCTGTCGCCTTGTTTCCCTCTGCTCCTCTGCCCTGATGGTGGGCTGCGTGGGCGATGGAGTTGTTACCACGGGTGAAGAGCCCGAGTGGCTCATTTGCAAAGCTCATGCAAAGGAGCTGTGTCGGAGCCGTGAAACAGGGAAACTAAAGCATTGCTACAAAATAACTTGTGGTTAATGTGTAACACCACCGGTTAACGGGCATACAAGATCTGACCTGAAACCCAAATTTTATATTCCACGATTACCCAAACACTCTTGAATATGTTCTGCAAATGTTTCTAATCAAGACGACAAAAGTTGAGGCTGTTTATGTATTACCTCTTTGTTACACCCATGGTGTTTGAGCTTTCTTCTCCAGACATCTCCTCTTGGAATATCACTGGTTACAAGCCTTCCTTATGCAGCATTCTGTCCATTTGCATTAAACTGTGGATTAGTAATAATCCCCTCTGTGGACGTTTTTCCTGAGTGTTGATTTTACAAGCAGTCTTTGTACTCTTTTTAGTGCCATGTGTGGTTTTGCCGGGTTTGGGACCCCCAAATGCTGTTTATCCCTGCGTTGAAGGGCAGATTGAGGTGCCAGTGCTGCAGTCTTTCCCAAGGAAGAGTGTCGCACAGTACGTTTTAGCAGCCTGGGCTGCAGCAACCATGCCCTGGGTGAGGTTATCTTGAGGATCATGGGTCTGGCAAGGAGCAAAGTCTGGATCCCGAGATTTGAAAGAGCAGAATTCCAGCTGTTTAAGGAGTTGGTGAATGAAATCCCCTGGGAAAGTGTTCTCACCTTTAGCAGGGACTAGACCTGGCAACTTTTAAGGTCACTTTTTGTAAAGAGCAAGAGCTCTCCAACCCCATGTGTAGGAAATCAACCAAGACATGCTGGAATCTGGCATGGCTGAGCAAGGACCTGCTCCTCACACTAAGGCACAAGAAAGAAATGAACAGCCAGTGGAAGCAGGGACAGGTGGCCTGGAGAGAGTAGCAGGGTATGATCCAGACATGTAGAGATTTGGTTGGGAAAGGCAAGGCACAGATAGAATGGGACTTGGCAAGGGATGTGAAGACTAACAAGAAGGGATTCTATGAGTACATAGGTCAGAAAAGAAAGGCCAAGGGGAGTGTACACCCCAGATAAACGAGAAGGAAGAACTGGCAGCAACAGATATGGAGAAGGCTGAGGTAGTCAATGAGTTATTTGTCTCAGTCTTCGCTGGCAGTCAGGCTTCCCATGGTTCTCTTCAAACAACCTCATAGATACTTGGGCTAAAGAACAGGGCATTGAGCGGCTATGCCACATCCCCTGTCATGCACCAGCCTCCGGAGAAATTGAACAATGCAATGATCTGTTAAGCACTACACTGAGAGCAATGGGTGGTGGGACCTTCAAAGATCGGGATAAGAGTTTAGCAAAAGCCACCTATAATTCAGGGCAATAGAAGACTATATCATCAGTGATCAAAGCCTTGAGATAAAATAAACTGGAAAGAGGTAAAAAAATCTTTTAGGAGAGATCCATGAAAAATGCTTACAAATGACCAATTTCAGGATACGCAGAGACATCTCATCATGAAACGGCATTATTTATCCGTAATAAACAATGCATAGAACAGACCCACTGTTGCTTGCAAAAGATTCTTTAATGGCATCAAACAAAAATGGATTACAGGCAATGGCAGAGGCCATGGTAATGCAAGGGCAGGCATTGTAAAACAAATTACAAAGGAAGTGATGCTGGTTCTATATTCACATTTTGTTTATGTACCTGGCAATAGAGACAATATGCAATGCTTCTACGTTCCATAGTACAGGGCACTGCCTACTGTGAGTGCAACAGCTTACATGTCCCTGGCACGTCTCTTAGCTTGGAGTCTCTTCTATATGATCAAGTATGAAAATTCCTGCATTCATGGGGCGAGAGAAGAGTGCAAGGCAGCATCAAGAAGCACAGATCTGCAGGGAAGCACAGCAGGGAGCTCTTGGATCTTTGCTGTTCCTGTGACACAGGGAAAAAAAGCAACACAAGCAGAGGCAGAGATCTAGGTCTCCAGTTTCTTGCTTGGGCTGCATCTTCCCTCGGTCATGCAGGATTTGCAGTCTAACAGTGATGACCTGGGCGAAGGGGACGCAGGAATGAAAGTTTGTCATTGAAGTTGATTGCCTTGTAATTTGGAAGGTGTTCATGTTCTCGTGCAATATACCGAAATCCGCTTTCATCACTGTTCTCACACAACAGCCAGACACCTCTCTGGACTTTGTGAGAAGACATGATGTCATTGTCATGTCCCCTAGACAGATTGGTGGCTTCTCTTATTATTCTGCTCTTCCCTTGGTAATCAACATGTTCATAGAGAGTGATCTGAGGATTGTGCAGATGTTCAGTGATCACCTGCAGAGAACTGATCTTATCATTCATCGTTTTACCAACAAAGTCATGATCTCCCTCCTCAAATACCACTAAATTGCCTTTATAGTTTACATGCTCATAAGCCACCCAAGGCTGGCCAATGACTCTCACTGAGGAGATACAGTCATTCCAATCTACATCTTTTAGATTGGCAATGTCATGGGTCAATTCTTTGGACAAACCCTGGAAGTTGGCATGCTCGTAAATGATGATTTTCCCCATCTCAGTAGGACTTCTGGAGTTCAGATTTTCTGCTGTAGAAGTTGGATGATAACCTGCAGAAAACAAGAAATGCTTGTGAGAAGTCTTTACACACACTAGACACAAAATGCTGGAGAGCATAGAGGACAAAAGGTAAAAAAAGAAAAGTAAAACATTTTTAGCAGAGAATAAACATAGCAACAGCTGTGAAAGAGTGAGTACATGACGCAGAAATTTGAATTTGGAGGAAAAAAGTAAAATGAGGTATGTACACCGGAACAATCCATTTTTATTTAGTTGCATATATTGGGTTTTGTATATGTGCAAGGGACATCTGAGCATTTAGTTTAACGTTTTATTGGTATACGCTAAATAATAATGAAATAAAATATATAACTGGTGATAAATCTTTCAGTTCATGTTTGATGCTGCAATTGAGAATTGTTTTAAAAACTGGCCCTCATTGTTTGGATTAGGTTTCATGATCCACATAGATTACAATATGTAAGCAGTGAGACATACAATTAATTTCTAAAGGAAAGTGCATTTTGTACTTCAAATAGGAAAGAAAAGCTATTTTTTAAGGGCAATCCCTTAAACCTTTTTTTAAAATCTCACTATGTGATTAAAAACACTCAAGCATTTTTTCACAGTTGCAGTAGAATTTATGGAAGCTGAGGGAACCTGAACTTTAACTTACAGATTGATTAAGCACTATTACCTTCTACCTGTAGAAAAAGTAATAATAGTAAGCCAGTTAATTTTGCTGATACAACATAAAGATGCCATGACCAAGATAAGTTTGTAAAATATTTTCACTTCACCCCTCAGAATTATGTATCAATGGCCCTCTCCACCCTCTCCCTTTGTAAGGTATGTTTGTCTCATCACCTGAAAGGTGGGATAAGTGTCCACAGATACAGACAGCGGACCCTCACGCATGTGCTCGCAGCTCTCAACACTAAACCCCCTCTCTCTTCAACTGAATTTCATAGCACCTGCTCAAGAAACCATTACAGTTTTCATGTAAAAAGTGTGCTTCTCACCTTGATGTCAGCTTCAGGGATGGGAAGAGCTCAGGGCAATTCCTGCAGTCCAGGGCTGCTGTTTGTGAAAGGCGTCTCACTTGTCTCCATTTATAGCTTGCAAGGAAGTCTTGTGAAACACCCCAGTCAACGTAACTGGGAAGCAGCCAATATTACGCTCAGGGAATAAAACTCATTAACTATTTCATTTTAATTTTGATCTTTCTACAACCAGCCATCTCATTGCTCTGGGTCAAAGGTCTGTTGAAGCACAAGCACCTTGATAAAACCTTCGAACTTTGGTTCTTGTTTGTTCTTATTCTTCAGAAGCCAGACGAATGACAGTAATAAAAAATGTATTGAAGTACTTTATGACACACAGGCTGTAGATCTTTTCTGCTTACATTCTGCAGTTTACATTTTGCTTAGCTGGGAAGCACCTATAATGAACAACATTAATTTTCCAAAGAGTTTCAGTGGGAGATATTCAGGTGACAGAGGTGGCATTTAAGCAGGGTTTTTAAAAATTCTCTTCCTCCTTCTCACCTACATAGCCTTTTGAGCAGCCACAGAGATGCAGAGCTGGTAAAGCAGGGCAAGGAGGATGCAGCAGAGCTGCAGTGGCAGTATTTTTTCTTATTTTCACAAGGTACGTTCACTCTGTAATGTATTTTCAGATGGTTTCATCGGCTAGCACGCCAGAAAGCTGTATTACAGCAGGAGAAAGCAATGGGATCCTTGTTACTTCTCCTGTGGGATGCTTCAGGCATCCCTGCTCTGTCAGGTAGGAAGTTACTAGAGAAGATGGGGAGACAGTTCATCCCCACCAAAACAAGCAGCCTGTACACTAGCTCCAGCCAAATCCTCATGCTACGTCTCTTTCACTAGTGCTTGGCTGAGCCCATGGTGTGCCAGATGACAGAACATTCCACATTGTTCGTTCTTTTGCTGCTCTGCAGAGGCTGGAAGCAGAGCAATTGTAATTTTCATTTTGGGATTTGAAGAGAAGCAGGCCCTCACTTTATAGCAGCAGCTATATGTGAAATCACTTCTCTGTACAGGAAAATCACACAGTCACGCTTTGAGGGCATGGTTTTGTGTGATGCAGTGACCTCAACCTACAGTTCAGTGCTACTGGGAAGGGGAAGGCCTCATACCACTCCTCAACCTTTGTGTTCACTCTCTGGTAAGAGAAGGGAGGGAGAATGAGCACACCAGTGCGAGGAATGCTTGAAAGAAGGACTAAAACAGCCTAGAACAGGATGGATTTTTGCGGCCATTGAACAACAGTCATTAGCCTGCTAGTATGTTTTACTCATGAAATTATTTAGTTGTGTTCCTAAAAATATACATATATATATAATATGACATAATTAATTGTGAACTAAACATTCCCATCTTTCTTATCACCTGCAGACTCAGAAAAGCCCTTTGGCCAAATGTGTGAGCCATGAAGGCATCACAAATACTGAGTGTATCTCAACTATGTTACAGGGTGATGCAGGCAACAGTGGACTCCTAAATCATCCACATACTCTCTGCAGAGCACCAAAGCTGGCAGTGGGGCTTTTCATGGCTTCAAGGAAAACCAAAAGGTGATATACGATGGGATATATTGATACAAAAAGATGGCAAAGGATCTCTATACCAATACTCTCAGGTTCACAGAAACAAATAAGTTCTTGGTTCTAATGACCATCTTTCCCAGTATTATTGGGATTGAAAACTAAATGGATTTAAATGTTGCTAATCTCACTTACATGGTGCTTTATGCACAAGGAAGTAAGCCACAGGAAAAAAAGGAGAATAACGCAGGGTGGGGTTAGGGGTTTGACTTTGGAAATACTTATGGAGTTTTCTTTGTGGGTTGGGTTTGTTTGCTTTTTTGATTTATGAATCACAGAACGGTTTGGGTTGGGACTGACCTTAATGATCATCTAATTCCAATCCCCCCTGCCGTGAGCAGGGACACCTTCCACTAGACCAAGTTTCCCAAACTTGCCTTTATCCCCTTCCTGCAGAAACAGGAGTATCTCAAAATCTGGAAAAGAAAGTTTGTTTCAAAAGTTAAGGAGAAGAAAACTCCAAGAGGAAAGGGTTAAACCCCTATTCCTCTATTGCCCTCAGACAAAAAGCAGTAGAAGGAGCAAGATGAATGATGAACGTAAAGATTCTTTGAAAATGAGCAAATACGGAAAAACCACTTCAACAAGCAAAGACTAAAGACTAAAGTATTTTTATCTCTTTCATAAAACTGGTTTTCTCTTTTTTTTGTTTAGAGATTATTCACTACTAGATTGCAGGGTGATAAAACAATTTCTCCAAAAGCAGTAGATTTCTTGTATGCATCCACTTCACGGTGCTCAAAAAGGTAAAACGGTGAAAAAATCAACTTAACAGCAAATTCCTTCATCCACCAGATCCTCTTGTGTTCCCAACCTGCTCTACCACAGTGAATACCTTAGTTTGTATCTCAAGAATTACTCATCTGCTTTATTCCTTACTTTAAAACAAGAGGATTAAAAAATAATAAAATCACACATAAACTGCATCTCCCCAGTTTCTGATAGCTTTTTTTTTTTTTTTGTCCGGTAGTTTTGAACTCAAGGGAGCAGGCCACTGGTTCCTTTGTTTTAGAGAAGTATTTGTGGTTGGAGGGGGTAGTTTTTTGGTTTTTACACTCTTAGCAGTCGTTAGGGCTGGTAAAGTAATTCTTCACCACAAAGATGAAGTCTGTTTCACTTTTGGCTCTCAGACTTCTGTTTCTCAAACAAAACAATCCCCAAAAATGCAACATAGGAACATGCAACTGGACCAGAGAATCCACAGAATCCCAAGCTGTGAACAGCCCACACACAAAGTCAGAATAAAATGTATTTAACTACTAAACCCTTGAGGGGCAACAAACAAAAAAACAGAGCAACAGATCATCTGTGAATAACTGTTAGTTCCAAATGCCAGAAACACAACTGGGTTGCTTTCTGGGTTGTATAATAAATGAATGTATGGGTATCCATTGCATAGTTGATAGACTGGGCTCCATAAACACAAAGACCCAGATTAATTAGGTGCTTAGTACTGAGGAGAAGCAGAGGCTTTCAGAGCACATTTGGCTGGGAAAGCCTCTCCAGCTCACAAAAGCTGCACGTTCAGAAGATACATCCAGCATTTTGTTCCTCTCACGTTTTATTAGCAGGTTGTGCTCCTAGGTCCAAGCACGCGTGTGACAGACACGGACCTGTCCTCAACTCAACACTAGGTGTCACTTCTGCTTAATAAATGCAACAGGGAAACGGAAGAGTTTCAAAAAAATCCCAACCCATTCGGCATCAGGTATTTCAGGGGACCTCTGTACCTGTAACTCTTCCTAAAGTCATGGACAGTTGCAGAGTTTTAAAGGCTCTTAAACATACTGATGCAACTTCTGGGTCAGGCAGTCTTTCAAACTGCAGATTCCTAGAGATGAGAATAGCCACTATATACTTGCCCTTATGTTCTTTCCATGAAGACCCACTTCAGGTTACCACTCTGAGAGCATTCCTCTAGAGAAGGACTGGTCTGAGCACTTTTCAGCACACACAGGCAAAAGAGGTAGGAGTCTGGGACCCAAAAAAATGAGCTCAGGGGTTAACTCAAGAAAACTTGGAATCATAACGAGGCTCAGCAGCTCAGGATGAGGAAGTTGCGGTGGTAAAGCAGAGTGTACAATGATAGCACAATCACCTCCTTGAAAAGTATGGCAGCTAGTGAGGAGCCCAATAGCTAGAGATACAAGAATCTCAAAGCACATTTTCATTTTCTGTCTGAATAAGGTCAACACCAAGAGATTCCATGACTTATTGGGGCCTTAAGCAGCAAATAAATAAAACACTGAAGGAAGAAAAACAGCAGAAACATATCAAGAAGCACAGGTGGAAGAACATGCACTGAACTATCCCATTTGACCACATGCTCAGGGCCCTATAAAAGATTACCTTGTGCCCTGTAATCCCCAATGATTTGGTAAAGGGCACACTGAGATCCCTCACAAGTTTTCAGTGGTGATAAGCCCTGCCACTGTTCTGGGCACTGGGAAAAGTACAAGAGGAGAAAACACAGAAAGCACAAAAATTGGAGAGTACGACCATTTATAAGGCCCTCAGCTATCTGATCTACCATCAGGGTCAGGCCTGTTGTGAGCACGGGGTTGGATTAGGGGCATCCAAACAACCCTCAGTGCCTTAATTTTCCATGAATCTAAAATGCTTGGTACCTGCTACCCACCCCCAATGTACAACTGGGCTTGCTAACAGAAGACATGGATGTGGCTGGAAATGCAAACTAGGATCAAGATACATACAGAGTCCCAGTACAAGCTGCGTTTGGAGACCAGAGACGTTGTTGCAGAGGGTAGGCAAAAGGTGTGAATTGGAACCAGAATGCAGATCCAATCAGTCAGCTGGTGTTCCTTGCATCAACACTCCACTTCCAAAGTCAGCTCTTAACAGGACAAGGTTAAACATGATTTGGAAAAAGGCAGATGAACCTTCACTGAGCCCTGGGAGACTATATAGGGGCAAGTGTCTAGGTGTAGGGACTAGTTCCTAGGTGAAGATTCATCCTCAGCAAAGGTTGCACAGATGCTGTGAGATGATTTAAGGTGGGAGGGGGAAGAAAGTGAGAACGATTTACAGGGAAAGAGAACAAATGGTGACAGCCCCCCCTAGCTGCAGGGACAGGGGAGATTGTGTGATAGGGAAGGATACCAAGCACCCAGTCGAGATTAAGCCAAATGGCAAGGGAAATTGAGGCAACTAGGAAACCAAGGAGAGGAGAAGCATTAATGAAACCTGAGGATGAGAAAAAGGAAAGGTCAAGCAGTTATAATATCAGTGTGAACAGAGAGCAATGTGGCGGAGCAAAGAGGCAAAGGAAATCAGTGGTGAGAGTGACAGCAGAGAATAGGGGAAGGGAAAACAGCTGGACAGCAGGTGAAGCACACCATAGGTGCTAATGTTTTCTTTCACTTAGCAGAGAAGAATCTGACAGAAGGACTGAGATCAGTAAAAACCAAAAGACACATCTCTGACCAGGAGCAGTGTGGGTGATCAGGACACAAAAGTAGTGTTTCCTTTTGTTTTAGGCTGCACAAGCAGCAAATTGTTTTGCCTGCATTACAGCAATCTCAGAACAGTGCATGTCGGTCTTGGTGAACACAGGGCTGGATGGGAGACACTGGGGACACTAAAGCTCAGAAAACATACAGCAAGAACTATTCTCTGTATAGACTTGCTGCTCCTGATTGTTACAACAGCAAGACAAAACAAAGCCTGTGAGGGAGAGGAATGAAGAAACAGGTGCCTGGAGGAAAAGAAAGGGTCAGTGCTCCCTTGCGTTAAGCCCCCATCCTTGACTACTGCAGCAATCAGGTTCCTTGAAGAGGCGGATAAAATGTAACACAACCTCCCTCACTGCAGATGGCCAGAAGATCAAAAAAAAGTGCGTCACTGACCTCTAAACCTAAGCAAGGAAAAAAGAGAGCTGTTGGCACAGGGAAGCTCTTCTGCCGGCTCACTGAACTGAAGCCTGGGGCTACAGCAAAATGAGGTCCTTTAAGCTTCATTTGGATAAGCTATCCATAAAACAAAACCTGGGTCAAAAAGGGAGACAGAAACTGAGAGAGATTCTAATCTATCTTTTGAAAACCAGTGGGCTTATACCTTTATTATACAAAATACTTTACAATTAAAAAAAATTTTCCCCAATAGAATCATATACAGATATTTATAATTAACAAGATTCAGTTACACACAAGATGGGGAACTTCTGCACAAATAAAACAATGACAGGTGAGCAAGAGAAAATTAAGACTTGACCCCTTTCCCCACCATATTCTGGGAGGAGAGGTTACATTTTAGACTTTTATTCCTATCACAATCTCTCAAGCCTGAACTCTGGGATCTCTTCTTACCCTAACAGAGTAAGGGCCTCCATCCGTGTCCCTAGCATAAGTACAATACTCTTGTCTTAAAAGGTTCATGAAGAGACACTGAGAAACTAGAATCTGTCTGTACCGTGAAGTTAACAGTGGCCAGAAAAGGGGACTACTGCCCCATTTTCCCCAGCAACCCACATATACATACATGCAAGCACATACATGGGGAAGCATGCTCAAAACCTAGAATTTTTCACCCTTTCACCAAACGACAACCCCACCCCACCCAAGCAACCTGCACTCGAAATACACCCTTGCAGGCAGTCCCTGCAGAATGGCTATCACAAGGTCTCACAGCCAAGCTGGGCATTACTGCAAATGCAGTCTGGCAAGAGGGCTGGATGTTGCTATCTTCCCCATGTTGATGATCTGCATACCAGCAAAGTGTCAGTCAGTCAACGAGGTGATAATGTGAACCACTCAGGGATGTTCAAGCCACAACAGACAGGTTGCAAAAGTTGCACACTTCAAAAGGGGGCCTTGACAAAAAAACAGTTGCCAATGATCTGCCCTACCAGGGCAAAGATGTGTGTGAACCCTTGTGAACATTTTCTCTCTAAGAAAGGTCGCTCATTGCTGGGCTGGGCCGGGCCAACCCTGCACTCACAGGGGAGCCCATCCCAGAGTCACTGCTGGAGGCCAAATGCCTGAAGCAGTGTGGGAAGATCCCGGGCATCAGCTGCCCCATACAGGTCACTCTGCCCCAGCATGGAGAGGGCCATGCGGAGGGTGCTCCAGATGTTGTCAGACATAGCTCCTTGCTGTCCCCGCGGACCTCGGCTCTTCTGCTGCATGTGCAAAGCCTCTAAGAAGTGCTCCACAGCCTCACTGTCAACATGAGAACATACACATGCTTAGTGGAAAAGATGGTACACCTCATACACCCTCCCCCATTTGCTTCTAAAGTATTTCCCCTCCAAAACAGTTTCCTCCTCTTCATCAGATCCTGCCCCGTTCCAGAATCAGAGGTCCCCCTTTTCCCTCTAAAGAGGGAAAGAATCTAAAGTCCAAATGGCCTCTACTCCAACTGTAACTGTGTGACACTTTGATTTCAGGGCAGAGTCCACACGCTCGCTCTGCTCTCCTATGGCCAAGAGGAGGCTGCAGGCAGTGTGGCACTGCCCTAGTAACCTATCGCAGCCTCTCTCCCACAAACACACACAAACTCCTGGGTCACAGCAGATCTGCCCATCCTGTGCTCACCGGTGGGCACCTAAGTTGATGCAACTGATGCCCAAGTTGTAGCGAGAGCGGATGTATCCTGGCTGGAGCTCCAGTGCCCGACGATACGCGGCCACAGCTTCTTCACTCCGATTCCCATTGGCCAGGGTGGCACCAAGCTTGTTCCATAGAAGATGGTCCTAAGGGAATGGGCAGAGAGAAGGGGCTGTGCTGAACTGGATGTCTTTAAGCTCCAAGTTTTCCTTCCCTGTGTATCTGTCTTATTCCTCCACTCCAAATATGTATTTTTCATACACATAGCACCTCCACCCAAGCCTTCATCCATAAACCTCCAGCAACCACAGTCTGCCCTTTCTTACATTGGGGCGCACACTGAGTGCAGCACTGAAGCAATCCACAGCCTTCTCGTACTCGCCACTGAGGTTGAAAAGGACCCCCAGGCCACACTGAACATCAGGATCCACAGTTGAGGGGTTGCTACGCACAGCCGCTAAGAACAGCTCTTTCACCTCCATGAACAGCGAACTGGAAAAGCACAGAACAGGATATTGGTGTACTGTGGAGAGAGCTGGCCTGCGGTTGCTCACTCTGTTCCTGCCTGGAACAGTCTGAGCCCTCCAAGAAGCCTTTCAGCTGAAGGCTGAAATTTGTAACCCTAACTCACTCAGAAAGCAGGGAACCTAGGACACGCTTGGAAGGCCCCAGGTTTGTCCCCAAGACACTCTCCTTTGGTTCCTTCTCCAGCAGGTGGGCATAGTCTGGTTTATGGCGTAGCCAGTCCCGCAGGGTCTCACATGCCTGCTTCTGCAGGGACTCATTGGTGAAGCTGACTGCTAAAGCCATAAGTGCTGTGAGGTTCCCAGGCTGCAGTTCCAAGCACCTGCAGGTCAAAGAAAGAGAAGTGAATACAGTATTAAATCAGTCCAGGAGACATCCAGATATAGGAGGTAACACAATCGACACCATGAGAACAACACGGTCCTTGTGGCACCACACACTAGACAAGGAGCCATGCTCAGAAGCACTTCTGCAACACTCACTGTCTGAGGGCACTGATTGCCAAAAGCTCCTGTTCATTCTCTGCTTGGGTGGTTCCCAGATATTGCCAGGCCTGGGGAAGACAAAGATGTATAAAGTCCAACTTACTTGCAGAGAAAAAGATCAGCCAATAAGCCACAGACACAGAGATTAAATCCACCATATTATCCTACACATCTTTAAAGTGAACCCAAATATATCAAAATATACATATTAGCCACAGGTATAAGTTCCTCTCAAAAGATACACAGATGTCATGGCACATAGGTCCTCAAGGCCAACAAAACCAGCATTGTTATAGTGAAAAGAAGTGAATGTCTACCTGGAAATCTATCATAAAGCAACTGTTGGCAGTTTTACACTTAAATCACAGAATCTCCACTTTTAACTTCTAACTGTGGTCAAACGGCAGAGGGAGGAGGAAAATGCCGATCTCTTATTTCCCAAGAACAACACAGCATAGCAGCAGTGCTAACAATATGAAGACCCCCGAGGCAGGCAGCTGTATGTACTTGTGCAGTGGTCCACTAGCAAGTGGCAATCTTGGAGAGTTGACTATCAGACCTGAAAGTAGAAGCACTGTTATTTTACTGAATTTTCAATCATTCTGACACCAGTACATGAAAATGACTTCCATCTCCAGGCAGCTGACTAAAATCCACTAAATCCAAAGCACCTGTTTTATCGACACTTTACATTGATGTCCACAACCCCTGGCTTCAAAACAGGCTACACAGTTGGTGGGATTGTCAGCATGAAGTACCTGCTTTTGGAATGTAAGTCACAAAATGCAGCATCCACTGCCTCACAGAAGGAAACTGTTTCATTAGCAAAACCCCAGAAATGCTCCACAAGCCACCACAAGCAGAAGGCAATCTACTGTCTAAAATTTCTAATGCCTCACCATACAGCTACCTGCAACTCAAGAAGTGCTGACCACACAACTGCATAGAGTTTTGCCAGCAGAAGAGCTGAGATTCAAGGTAAAGTTGTGACTTGGACCAAAGCAAACCTGACATTTCCTTCACAGCAATTGGTCACGTCTATTTGATCACAGTACCATTTGTGAAGTCTTGACTTCTCCTGTACTTTTTGCAGTGACAGTAGAATTCAGAATGTTTTCAATACAGTCAGCCAGAACTGGACTAAGGTTTCTACTAGCTCTCCATCATGCTCAGCCTGCAGCCCACACTGCCTATGAGAAGAAAGCAACAGTTCTAAAAGAGTATTAATAATGCCTTTCAACCACTTTAAAGCTAAAGCTGATCTTTAAACCTTCTACTTCAAACCTTCAAACCTACTTTTCACCTACTCCCAGTATCCTAGAAAGACAGATGCCTATTCCCCGAAGGCAAGAACCTCTGTTCCAAGATGTCATTCATCTAAGTCTCAGAAGAAACAAATTATGTATGTCCAATCATATACAATTAGCAGGGCTTGAATTAGACAGAGAATTCAGCGGCCCCGAGTCCTTGAGGCAGGCACTCCAGAAACAGACAACATGGGTGTATTTGCATTCTTCCTCCTGAGAACATCCATGTCCTGTATCCCTGGAGAAAGGCACACAGACTATTCCTTTTCTCAATTCATCCTGCAGAAGCTGAAGTGATTTATGGAAAAAAGCATTCACTGAACTTGGAGCTGGAAATCTGTCTTCAGTGTAAAAATCATTCTTTGGCCCACAAATTCAAATGAAGACTGTGTAGACGTCCAAGCCATCTCTCTCAACCCTTCTGGGTTACATCTTCTCCCAGTATTTAGATGAGAGTCTTAGTCAGAACCCCTAGTCTAATGAGCTGCTCAGAATTAGACTTCAATACAAATACTGGAAGCAGTTATCTGTTATAAGCATCTCCAAACTTTATAATGCCAATAAAGACTTTCACAGAAGCAACTTAAGAGATGAGAACTTGTCTTGGCACCGTGCGCAGTATCATGTGCTACAAAGATTTTACAGAGCTCTGGGCCAGAGCCTTTGTGTTTCCTGTAACTGACCTTAAGTCATAAATCTCCTTTGCTCACAGCTCCCCTGGGGATCCACATATATCAGCTACAAACCCAGAGCCACAAAAAAATGAGGTGTTTTCGTACATCCCGCACAGCTCCTAACACTGAAGTGAGTTTTCTATGCTCACCCTGACACCTCTGCCTGCTACCTCCTGCTGTCACTCACCTCCATATGATCTGGCTTCTGTTGCACTGCAGCCTCAAAGAGCAAGACAGCATTGGGGAGGTCACCTTCCTGTAGGCGCTTCCGCCCCTCTTCAAATGCATCTGGGTGATCTCTCATGGGATTATCTTCCTCAAACTGGTAACCCTAGCAGGGAAGACAGACAGGGCTAATGCTAGAAGACAGGCTTTAGGGAGAAGAGCACCCTCTGAAGCACAGCACGATCTAGTCTTGATGCATCAGGAACAATCAAACTGCAGACCAGCCAGCATCTTGTTCTCATTGCTAATTTGCAACATATCAGAGAAGAATGGTTCTTCTTCCTGCCTGCTCTGCACTGAAAAATTCTCCCAAACCAGACCTGGAACAAGTTGCCACAGAGACAAAACCTTTGGTATGGATCTTATCAGCTTGGGAGGGGGTGAGGAGAGGAGCATGGACAGGGCCAGGGGACACAACACTTGCACTCATTGCGTAGAATCCCTGCATTCACCAGTGTTTAGTGTTGGACAAGAACTAGACAGCATTTGCTGACAAGCCTGGTGAAAACAGTGTTTAACTCCTAGCTGATCTGGGATGAGTGTGTAAGTAACAGTAAAATATCAGTGTGAGAAGGAATCCTATCAGTATTTAGGGTCTGTAGAGCTCACATGTGAGGCAGACACACTGCCAGCCTCCTCAAGGTATCCCGTCACAGTGAGAGACCCTCTTCTCCATTACCTTGTCATATGATGAGGAGCTGAGGTCTTCATAATCAGAGAGCCAAGGGTGAGCCTCTGCATCTCTCTTGGCCATTTCCTCACACTCTGCCTGGAGTTTGTCCCAGAAGTCCACATCTGACTGAAGGGAGAACAGAATGTGACTAGAGTAACTCAACCATAAACGCAGGTCTATACACATGCCAGAGAACTCCCTCTAAAATGCTTCCAGCTCTCCTCATAGCATGCAAAGGAGAGAGGTAACTCTATCATGGGCATTCAGTTGGCACCCCAGCCCTCCTCCTCAGTCAGCTTTACCTCCACAGCAGCCTTTGCCTGCTCAAATTCCGTATCAAGAGTTGACATGTTCCCAGATCGCGCAAATTGATCCACCCAGGCATCGGATGCCCCCTGGGAGTTTGGAAACAGAAACACACCTTTCTTTTTAGAATTTGGCTACCTCAGGGCACATCCCAAAACAGGAGGAGGGTCTGAGATGACCCCTCCTCCCCATCAGTAAGAACTGATGGCCTATGAAGTGGAAATGAGTTCATCTGAATCTCCTCTTCCTCCCAGATGCTATGGGAGATGGGAAAACAAACTGTCCACATTCCCAGCTCCTGGCTAGACTCTGCTAAGAGCCCAACAGCCCCTCCCTTGTCTCCCTCAGCATTGCTGAGAGTTGGATTTGCCATTCTCCCTTGCTCCCAGACTGTGGCACTGTGGTAAAAAAGCTTTCTTCCTTCAGAGCATACAGGCCTGGGGCTCCTACCTGCTGCTGTATAAACTCAGCTGCCCATTGCTCTGCCTGAGCTTGGTCTCTGTGGGTCACCTGATTAGCTTCGATCGATACCCTCCCATCTCCGATCTGGCGGACAAACTTTAGGAACTGCAGCAGAGAAATGAAACAAGGGTGGAGCTGGGCAGACACTGTGTCAACAAGCCCTCTGCCCATGCCCCCCTCCTTCACTAAGAGGGCTTCTCTCTGCAAAGCGAGCACAAAAGGCCATGAAAGGTGGGGAGGACTGGACTTCAGGAGAGTTGTGTTGTAGAGATGGATAATATCTAAAAGTGGATTGTAGGATTCAACTTCCAGGAATCAGGGATGAAATGGAAATACGGGACAACAGGAAGTTTTATTCCTCTACTGTCTTCACCCCTCTCAATTCCCCACACCCCTTACTCACAGTAATATAACTATTACCAATTATAAAACTACTAATTCATCGCAATAATTCATCTTTCAGTCCCAATCAGGAGATTTCTCACCTCAGTATTCTTGAGTTTTGGATCATCCACTTTAGAGAGAAAATCAGTAACAGTTTTCTTAAGATCATCCTCAGGTTGATATTCCTCATACCTGTGTTCAGAGGCAGTAAAAGGGAAAGAGGTGGTCTAATACCAGGCAACAGCAAACTCTCTCACTAACCACAGCGTACACAATGGGCCAGACAACAGCATAGAGGGATACAACCCCTCCTCAAAGATTCTGGGGTTTTCCTACGTGATTCAGTACCACTGTCCATCTGTAAAAATTCAAAATTACTACTAAGTTAACTGTGCAAGTAACTGACACAAACGGTAGCAGAATTAAACAATTACAGAGTCAGCACAGCTCTGCAGAGCAGTCTGGATTCCCTGGCAAGTTCTCATGTAAGTTTTAGCACTACCAAAAACAAGGTCATATATCCAGGAACAAAGAAAGTAGGTCATGCCCACTGAAGAGGAAAACAGTGTCTTGGAAAAGCATCAGCTCTACAGAGGACTGAGGGCTCACAGTTAGCACACAACTCAATATGTTGTCTGGCTTAGAGCAGGATAGGACCAGTTCTAGGTGCTACCACCTGGGGAAGTCTTCGGAATTGGTGGCAATAACTCAGGAATGTCTGTTATTTGCAGAAAGGTATCAGAAAAGGCAAGAGCTGAGAGGAAGGAGAATCCAAATATGCAAAATCTCTTTTAGAAAAAGATCTAAGAAGCCCAAATTGCTTGTGTGTGTTTTGCTACTTTAATTGAAAAGTCTGACTGTACTCAACAGGTATCTACAGAGAGATGATCCATAGTAGTAGACCGTTCTTTTATCTACCAGAAAAAAAACCCATTAAAATAATATCTAGACAGTTGAATCCAGAAATATGTTGAGGAAAGGCTGGAAGTGGTTTGTCAGATAGTGAGAATAAAGTGATGAAAGTTTACAGCTAGAAGAGTCTAGTACTTGAAATCTCTAAATCCAAAGAAGCATCTGTTGCAGAAAAAAATTTCCTGAGCTCACTCCTGAAATCACTCTAAGGAACTTTGCATTAGGCATGAGATTGAGCTAGCCTACATGATCCAAGTATCTTCCTGGAACTAGAGAACAGAAAAGCTAGAATCTCTTAAAAACTTCAGTCTCCAAGCATGGTTTCTTCCTCTCTCTGAGACCAAAGGCCTGAGAACATCAGGTTCTCAGGTTAAGAGACTCAAAAACATTCAGGCCATAGCAGACTTCCATCATCTATCCAAACTTTGCCAATGCAAGTAGCTAGCAGCAACAGCTAGTATTGAGAAGTCAGACTCACCACTTATCTGCCAAAGCCTGATCTTCCGATTCCCCAAGCCACAGTTTCTCCTCTGATTGCTCTAGGTATTCTTCTGCCCACTTGGCAGGAGACACGGAGAGGGGATCTGCATAGGACATCACGAGGAATAGGGAGAAAAGTAAGACAGGCAGACCATTATACCTTTGTTTCTGTTTGCTTATTCTGTATTTGTTATTCTGATCTCAAAATCAAGCCTTAGGTTTAGACAGTGTATTAATACAGACACAGCTGTAGTGACAATAAACTTAGGATTTTCTGCTTTAATATCACAACTTAATTGTCTGCTCCCTGTGCAATACTATGTGGGTCAAGAAAATCAGCAATGCATTACAAGTCTCTGTCAAAAGCAGAGCCTACAAAGCACTAGGTTTTCATCAGGACTTTCTCAAAGACCTTTGTAAACACCAATTTATATTCCCAGAAATATAAAGACTGAAGGTCAAAGAATGAGACTACCCAGTTTTCTACAGTGGCAACCCCAGGAGAAGAAAATAGGATCTATTTAAATCTTATTCATAATTTCCAGATTAGGACATGGATGGTAACAGGATCCTATTCCAGATGCAGTTCTATACACAATGCAGAATGGCTTTTCAGATAAAGCACTGGCTTGCTTTAAATAGGAAGCCTAACTTTTGAGCCAGAAACATTCACTTTGCATATTTCCAGGGTGTAACCCCCCTCTACTTCCATGTAACTGAGACAAAATACTGGCCAAAGATTCACCTTTGTATCAAAGAAAAATTTAGCCTTAAGAGAGGGAATTAGAGAACATGAAAGCATGAAGCAGTACCAGACCATCTCCAACTTGCATCAGTTGAATCACAATTTTTATAAAAGCAGTTTAAATAGAGTGCTTCTCCTAAGTTCTCCAAGTAACCTAAGATAAAACCGAAAGACCCTTACACCTAAATAAAGGCTTCCACACCACATTGTTCACAATTTGGCTAAGCCATCACAAAGCAGCTTCCCTACCCACCACCCCAGTAAAGCTGCTACAGGAAACAATGACTGCTGGCCCCAAAGCAAGACTCCAATTTCGCATTCGGTAACTCTTCACTACACACAGACATGTGACTGGACATCACCTTGACAGTAATTCCAAAAGGGACACTTCACCTGTCACTTCAGCAATGAACTCTTGTGACCAGTCAGCCTCATTGTAATCTGAAGAGACATCACCAGCGCTATCTGCTGCAGCCAAGAATTCCTGGGTCCAGTTTTCAGAAAGTGCCAGGGCTGCCACACCTGGAGCTACATGAAATAAAAAAATGGAAGTGAGGATGGGAGCACTCAAAGGCATCACTTAAGTGTTCCAGGCTAGCCCTCATCACCTCTGATCTTTCCCCTCCTCTTTGTTAGAATAAAATCACAGAAATATTCCACTTGGAAGGAAGCTCTGGAGGTTGCTAGTATTCTCACAGCAGATTAACACTAAAGCTAGAGATTAGGTTGCCCAGGGCACTCATCAGCTAACTTCTGGACTTGTCCAAGGCTGGCAATTCCCCAGCCTCCCTAGGCACCTGTTCCAGTACTGAACTGCCCCCTTCAAGGGAAGAAATATTTCCATACACCTAGTCAGTTCCTCTTTCCACAAGCTGTATCCATTTCCCCTTGTCCTTCTGTCTATCGCTGTGAAGATCCCGACCATGGCTGCTGAAGACAGCAACGAGACACTCCACTCCCCTGCCCCTTGGACTCCTCCCCAGGCTAAACATGTCCAGTTCCCTTGGCCTTTCCTCTTACAACATGTATTCCTGTCCCTGAATACTTTACTGATCTCCACTGAACTTGTTCCAGTAGATCAGTGTACTGGGAAGCCCAAATCTCGAAACTATATTTCAGATACAATCTCACAAGTGCTGAGAAAAAGGGAACCACACTGCTAGGAGCTTAACCATAACACCAAGATCTTTTCCAGACCTCCACCTACTCCAGTTCCTCTCACCTCGCTGAGGGGCCTGCCGGAAGCTTGACTGTTCAATCTCTTGCATCTCAGCCAACAGGTCATCCATCTTAAAGGTCTGGGGTGCACGGGACAGTAAAGGGCCATTCTGTGCTTGCAGAAACTCTCCAACCAGCTGCCAAAGACAGAGATGGATTACAAACGTTGCATAGAAGAGGAACAGACAGATCCATGGTGCATAAAAGAAAGAAGTGGGCTTGTCAGAAGGAAATACTAGCATCAGGTAAGGCAAAAAAAATGCTAAACAGTGTTGATGAGAAAAACTATATGGAGATGGATGAATCTGTTCTTACCTCATCTTCGGTGGCCACTCCCAGTGGTTTGGATACCTGCAGGGAACAGTGGGCAATTGTGTCAACAGTTTTGATCACACACCCCTCTCCACACATACACTGTGACCCAATTAGATTACATCTTCCTCTTCCTTCAGCTTAGGCTGTCAACATTTTCTTGCATTAGCTACCTGCTAAAGCTAAAGCAGCAGGAACACTTTGAGGGATCCTGTCCAACCCCCCTCCCACCACTGTCTGGTTCAGGACAGTGACAGCAAGGCATACAGCTCACCACAGCCACCAGCATCCCCTGAGCGCCCACAAACATGCCCTCACCCCACAACCCTGTGCCGGGGTGTATCTGCACTCAAAGAAGAGAAGAGACAAGGCCTCCTTCCTCCGAATAATGTCCCACTGACCCTTTGTGCAGGAACAGTCCCCGCGCAATGCTCACCCCGCGGACGCCTTCGCAGCCCCCCCCCGACTCGAGCCGACCGACCCAGTCCCAGCCCAGCAAGCGGAGCAACACTCACGGCTGCGGCTTCGGTAGCCCCGGGGGGCCAGGCCAGCGGGCTCTGCAGCCCTTCCTGCCGCAGGGCTTTGTCCTGCGTGAAGTGCCCCGCCAGCTTCATCAGGGGGTTGGAGCCCCCGCACTCCGGCTCCACCAGCTCCCTCATGGCCATGGCGCCGGGCAGGCAGGGAGGGAGCGTCGGCGCCGAACGCCGCCGCGCCTGCACCTGGCACCGGGACGGCACAGACAGCGGGTGAGCGCCGGG
>VZRE01001702.1:25213-53835 GCA_013396775.1 Cephalopterus ornatus
GGCGGCGCCGGGACGGGCCGCGGGGCTCCCCCCGCCCGCTCCGCACCTGGGGCCGCCGGGGCGCGCACGGCTGGCGGGGAGGGGCGGGGCCAGCCCTTAAAGGGACACGCACCGGGGCGCCTTAAAGGGGCAGCGTCCCGCGGGCTGCACCGCGCAGGGGCTTTCCGTGTCACCGCCCCTGTCACCACCCCTGTCACCGCCAGGCACCGGCCCCCCGGCCGCTGCACGGCCCCTGGACCCGACCCGACACGCCCTGCTCCCGCAGCTCCCGGGCCATTTCAAGAGGGATGTGCCCCCTCTCTGCTGGCCGCCGCTGGAGCGAAGCAGTGTGTATGTGTATATGGTATGCACCTGCACATCTCGTTGAGCATATATATAAATATATAGACGTATTTGTATGTATATTTATATATACATATATTTGTCTGTATATTTATATACGCATATATTTATACATACTACATATATTCGCGAATACAACAACATGTATATGGTATGTATATCTGAGATATGTATGTGTATATATATGCGAGGTATGTGTATGGCATGATTATCTGAGGTGTGTACGTATATATATATATACAAGATATATATATATGGTATGTATCATATGCATCTCCTTGTATTTGCAAATATATGTAAATATATATATATTCAATGAGATGGATATGGTACATACATGTATATCTTTGTGTATATATACGTAAATGAACATATGCTGTATTAGAACACGCTCATCCGGCTGATGGACTAATATTTTATAATTTGCTCTGAGATCAATAAAGTGTTGCAACTGGCAGCCACAGGTTAAAATTGCCTGCATTTGACTGAAAAGTATATGATGGCTTCAGATAAGCCATGGAAATGTCAACTCCTTCACAGCCTTGATCCTTCTACATGCGTGATTCCAAAGGAGGGTCAAACCACCTGGAAAATCAGAGGTCACTTGTGTATAGCCTCTAAAAGAATGGGAAAATCACGAGGAGGAGTTTGCATGATGTGTACTGCCTCCTGTGACAATAGGGTTCTAGAAATAAATTGTTTACAGAATCAAATCCCATCTTCTCATTTTCAAAGGAATATGCTCCTCTGCAGGGTCCTCTCCAGATTTGCCAGGTGCAGTTCATCTGTCCAAACACTGACATCTGGTGCTGGTTTAGACCCAGTTCTTTGGCAGTAGGTCTTCTTGACTGCTCTGCTTACAGCTTTGAAACGCATGTGACACTTACAGCCAGTTCTGTGCTAGCAAGCGGTATGGCTCAACAGGAGCAAATCTTTAAAGTTATAGGAGCTGGGGCTAAAAATACAACATCCACACCAAACAGGTTTGGGGAGGTGTCTCACACTAGCTTAGCACCACCTAAAAGGAATCCTGATTGTACACCGAGACTCTTCTGCAGCATGAGCCCAAGCCCAGCAAGCAGGGATTCATGGAAGATTCATTCTGAAAGCACACATCAGACACCCATTCAGGCACTGATGTGGAAGCGCCCTACATCTGATAGGTGGCTGCATGAAGGTGGTGACGCTTGAAAAGCCATTTACATAACTACTCTTACACATGGACACCAAGTTGCACACGTGATGTAACACAGGCACAGTACTTGCAGATGTCTGCCCTATGGTCTGCCCTTCCTGTAAGTTGTAGTCATCTTAGGACTGTGAGTACACTAACCCGACCCTTCCAGAATGAACCCCCTGGAACAACAAAACAAGGCTCTCCCACTATTACCAAATGGCAATCCTACATACACTCAGTGTGATCGAGGGTTAACAAGAGCACTTGAAGACAGAGAGATGGAGGAGGCTTTGGGGCAGAATCCTGGATTACTTTCTAGAAGAACAAGTGGACAATGCTGCTCCTAGGTAAAACCAATAGACCGCATGAAGACATGGAGTGCAGGAGTGTAAGCATTGAGACAAGGCATGGACAGAAATCACAAAGCCATCACAGACTGATCAGTGAAGAAGTCAAGATGAAGGAATTATAATTTATAAACATTTGTAACAGGGTCTTGGGGTATGCCTATGACACCAGCTTGTGATACCAGTCCAGCCTGGCTTACTGCTCAAGACAAGGACTTGGAAAGACTGCCCTGTGAAAAAAGTCCCCACAGCCTCCCTTCTGTGAGCAACACTGCTGAGCAGCAAGAACAGCCCCATAGAGAATACACCTAGGGTCATCACTGCTGCCTGCGGGGACAAGAAACACTAAAGAAAAACGTATCTTCTCTTCTCTTCCCCTCTTTCTCTTCTCCAGGGAAGACAGTTTTTTCTGTCTCTTGACTGCCTTCAGACTCACCAAGAGTCTTGTAAAGCAGCACTCATTGTTGAACCAGCTCCAACAATGAGCAATCCTTTGGTCTAGTGAAAACCACGTGGTGTCATTTGCACCAGTCTGAAGACAGCCTGTAGTGTAGGAGGCCTTCAGAAAACATCTTCTGTGACTCAGTCATAGTTTGTCACTGCTTAAGAGCGAGGCACTGGTGCCCCTCCACCTGAAGGTACAGAAAGAAACCTTGCAGAGCAAGACTTTCTAGGCCTTAGACCCAGAGCAAAGGAGAGTAAAAGAAAAGTTAGATGGCCCCATTTATCCCTTAAAGTCACAAAAGAGTGTGATGATACTGAAAGGGCCAGAAGTGGCAATGGTGGCAGAGCATCTAGGACAACCACAGCTATAGCTCATGGTGCATAAGTGCTGAAGCCACAACTATTTCTGTTCAGAGACAGAAAACAAAGGGTCTGATCCACAGTCAATAGGAAAAGAAGCAAAATCAATGGGAAAAAAAACAACCTTGCCTGTGAATTGTGAATAATTTGGCAGTAAGAAGTGAAATATTAGGGGACCTCCATAACTCTCGGAGAGAGGTGAGAGAAGCAAATCGTGCAGCTCCTTAAAAGGCTATTCCAGGCTCTGCATCCTTCAGTCAGTCTGAGTTTGATGGTACACAATACTACGCTGAACTTCTTGAACCTGATGGGGACCAGTGACAAAATGCAGGTCTCTGCCTAGTTATTCCCCATACTAACTTTGTGAAATTCATTATTCCTTTCTGAGTACAGAACTTCGCACATGCTTTTATTAAATGGTGTTCTAGTCTTTCAAGCTGTTTCTCCCACTGATCAAGATCATTTGAATAAGAATTTTCTCTACCAAATACATGCAACCCCTCTCAGATTAGTGTTGTCCGCAAATTTAATAGGCACACTTTCTAGCCCACAGTATAAATAACTGAAAAAACTTAATAGCACACTGAAAACAGATCTCTGCAGGACTCCTTCTTGATAATTTTCTCCAAATAGACAGCGTAGCATCAAAATCTAATCTTGGAATTTTCTAATTGGCATCAGACTCTCCTAACACTGATATCAGTAGATCAGTTTCCCTTGTTTCCTAAGGTGTTATACTGTCAGATGAAACAGAATAAAAATCCCTACTGAAGTAAAAATATTTAATATCTATTGTTACTTCCTTATCCAAAAAGCCTGTTAGTCTGGCATGAAAGGTTGGTTTGACTTGATTTCTTTTTCTGGCAAATGTAAAATGTAAGTGGTCTACTTAATGTTTATTTGTTCCAGTATCACAGGGGAAGGCAGTAAAGTGATGCTGGCTGGACAATAATTACTCAGATATTGTTATTATTATTATTATTATTATTATTGCTGTTGTTATTTAATAGCCAATCTATTCTAGTCTTCTGAATCTCTCCATTATCTAGATATCTCAAAGATAACTGCCAGTGAGCCTGATGTTGCTTGAGTCAGTTCTCCAACCGTCACAGAATGAAGTTCATCAAGCCTAACTGGTCTGAAAACATTGACTTTGCATAAGCGTTAAGAAATCTAGAATGACTTTTCCCCCACTTGCAGTTGGTGCTATTTAAGATATTCACCTAGCCACCATCACAGTGAAGACAGGTGAAAAATACTTGCAACTTCTTGTTATCTTTGACCAATTTCTGATTTCACTGACCAGAAAGCCAGTATTTTACTGGTCTTCCCCTCATTGCCCATGTAGTAACAGGCACTATTGATGAGCTGATAGTTCTGCTCTTCTCCACTACAGATAAGGTACTAATTTCCTTTTTGAAGTATCTTTATACTTAATTGGAGTCAGTTGCCATGTCTCCCTCAATTCTTTGTTCTCTAGACTAAACACTGCATTTTTTTACAATCCTCTTGCTTTGATGGCCAACATAGTTATTTCCCTCTGCTGGTTCACTTCCTCATGTTTGCCTGTGTTGTAGCAGCATGTGTCCCAGTTGGACATTCAGTCCTGTGTCACTTGGTGCTGTGAGTGAAGTCACAGCAGTACAGAGTTGATCTGACAGCTTGTTTCATCTGACCTACAGGCTATCCTTCTAAACACATAAACTGATATGATGTGTGCCTTTTTGGCAACAGCATGATGTTGATGTATGTTCTGCTTTTTATAAGGAAGATGATGAACTCTGACACCCTCTGAAACTGTGCATTTGCAAAAGCAACAGAGGATCTTTTGGCCCTGAATATTCCCAATCTTTGACACACTGATCCTTCAGACTTCAAAATCATGGGTCTAATTTGGGTGGGGTTTTTGTCTGGATAGCACTGGCATGTTTTCATATAAGCATAAACATCTGAGAAAGCATCTGTGGGTCCTGTGAGCGACGATGGGAGTCAGGAACGACTTGGCTCTGCTCCTGGACCCGTCACTACCCTGTGGTCAAAAAAAAAAATTAGTTTGGCACTCAGCCTTGGCTCCCCGACTTGCAAAACAAATACGAGTTTGTTTGGGGTTTGGGGCTTGAGGGGTGCTGGTGTGCGTAGGGATGTCATTCTATTCTTTTCTTTTCTTTTTATGGAAGAGCTTGAGGGGCCGGGCAAAAGGAACTGTGTGAATTAGCACCCTGAAATCTGTGAGGAGGGAAACCCTGCTCCCCATCCAGCGCCCCGACCGCCCCTCCCGCGGGCTCCTCCCGCGTCCGGCCCCGAGCCAATGCGGGGCTGCGGGCGGACCCGGCGGGGCTCCGGGGCGGTGGCGGGCGGGCAGAGGGAGCGGAGCCATGGCCCAGCAGAGCACGCTGCTCCACCTGCTCGCCGGAGGGTGAGTGGTCCCGGCACGCCCGGCAGGCGGGCCCTGGGCTTTGCTCCGGGGACGAGCCGCGGGAGAGGAGCCCCCGCGCTGCCCCTGCCCCGCGATCCTCGCCGGCGCCGTCCTGGCCGTGCCGGCTTCGCCTGCGGGCTCAGTGCCCTGGAGCAGCCGCGCAGCGCCGGGCGGAATGTCTGGCTCTGCAGTTTGGGAAGAAGAGGAGCCGCCCTGTGGGACGTGGAGTTTCATCCAGGCTGGGCTTGCCGGGGATGGGAGGCAAGGGAAGCGGGGAGCTGAACGGGGGGTGATGAGAGGCGCCACGAGGCCTCTCCAGCGGAGCAAATGGTGGAGCATCCATGTCTTTGGGAGGGCAGCCAGCTCTCCAGCATCGCATGGCTGGCATTCCTGTGTGTCTTTTCTGACTTTAAATAGTGCGGCTGATTCTGGTGAGTCAGGTGGCTGGATCCCAGCGGTACCTCTCTTAATTAGAAGCCTGCCCTTTAGCAACTCCCTTCTCACGTGGCGTTTCGCCCTTTCTCTCTTTAAAGTCTCAAAACAATGAGCTTCAAGTTTATGACGCCCTCTTAAAGCAGAAGATAATCGTGGTCCTCTGGACTTTGCTGAGCAACTGCAGAAGTCCCTCGCTTAGTCAGCCATCTAATCCCTTTCCAAATCCCACCAGCCTGCTGGAGTCCGTGTGACAGTGAAACCTATGATACAGCACGTATTTGCTCTTAATTAGCAAATTTTCAGTTTTTCTGCAGCTAATGCAGCCGTTATACTATGGCAGTCTTTGTTTGTACGTACTTGCCCTCTCTGTTCCCAGTGTTATTTTGTATATGTTGTTCTCTTTTATTAATTTATCCTTTGAACTATATAGTCACTGCATCTTAGCCTTTCTCAATATATTCTTATTTCTTAGCTTTCTTTTTAAGCCTTTCCTCATCCTCATTTTCCACCTTGGTTACTGCAAAACTGTGAGAGTTTGGGTAGTGACAAGAATGCCACTAGTGGAACTTTGCCAGTCTGTATTCTGTCATCTTCTATTACGCAATAATCCTTGAATTACAATTAATTAAAACCCAAGGGATAATAAAGTAAGAAATGAATGAGAAGTTCAGCTTATTGCTGCCATATATAGTTAATATTATTGTTTTACTTAATGAAACAGGATCTTATTCACAAGGAACAGTCGTTCACTTTATCTTTTAGTGCGAGAACTGGGGACCATCAAACAAAACTTGTGAGAGGTTGGTTCAAAACTAATGCAAGAACATCGTTCTTAACACAGCATGAGGTTAAACTGTGGAACTCCTGGCCACAGGATAGTAGGGGCCAAAGGATTTTTATGTGTCCAGAAAACATTTTAAAAAGAGGAATGAAAAAGAATGTGTTGAAGGCTGTTAAAAGCAAGGCAACATTTCTGGCTGAGAAAATTCCTGAACTGAAAATTGCAGGAAGCTAGTAAAGTGTTCTGGAGATGAGTATTTCTCCTACTCTTCTCTAGGTGACCTTTATTTGCCCGTGTCCTAGGCAGAAGCCTGGTTTAACTATAGAGTTGTGTGACCTAGCATTGTTATTTTTAAATTCAGATCTTCAAGCCATCTCAATTTTTGGCTAGCCTAAGTAAGAGCTAAACTTAGAATTAGAGTAAACCTTGTCACCTCTGTGCATGTGCTTAGACACTTTTCAGATCACTGAAAAAATGTTGACAGTGTTTTTTGTATTTCTCAAATAATCTTCTTTTTCTGTCACCTCAGACTTTCCAGTTTTCCTTTTAAAATGTGAAAGCAAGATCTAAGGCAAGTACCATTTTCTAAGATAAAATTACCTGCCTTCTTCAATTAGCTCTTTTTGCCACTGCTTTGCTCTGAGAGTACATGTTGTACTGGTTGTCAAGTGCTGCTCTTCATCATATTTTGCAGGAATTGCTTTTGCTCCTGCTTCTAGAGTAATGACACATAATTTTCCATTTCTCCTGAAACAGAAGAAATGTGCAGACCTATGCCTTTCATACACTGTGAGCAGCTGTATTATCATGTAGTTCATGGTAAGACAACATAGTTGAGATTTGTTCTAGTTTTGGTACACCTCATTTCCTTAGCTTTGAGCGTTCATTGCTCCTCTTTAGTCTCGCCATTGAGCCGTAGTAGCTCAGAAGTCCCCATTCACCTCAAACTCTCTTACTGCTGATTAAATTACCAGCATGCTAAGGAGTAACAATTTTTTAAACTCTTATTATTGCTTTTATAATTATTCTCTGTTAATTAACTATATGTATCAGTAGCTTGAGCAACTTGAACTCAGGAAACTTTTATATATACTGGAAGCTTGGGTTCAAACTCATATCCTGACCATCTCAGATAAGGACTTTTTGAAGAAATGAGATATTAGAAGAACATTACATAGAGTTGTGCCTTCTTATGGGCTGTTAGAGAGAAGAATTTTTAGTATACCAAGGAATTGCTTCTCAAAATGTTGTCCTGTTGTAGTGTTTGCTCAGCTTTTAGATAAAAAGTTGAAACTGCTCTATTTAGACCTTTTAGGCATCTTAATCTGTCACCACTGTACTCAGTCTTCTCCTGAACTGGAAGCTACACTTCTGATCAAGAAAGCAACAGATCAGACAAATCAGTGGAAACAAAAAAAATAAATGTTGGGCCCCTGAGTGACTATGGTCTATATGGGAAGAATCAACATGACCTTTATAAAAGGAGACCTTGCCTCATGCAACTCCTGGATTGCTGTGTAGGCTGCGTCTTGGAGTCTGTGCTTGATCATCTTGTTCATCCAGAGAATCTAAGCCAGAATGTTTACTGCTCTGCTTTATGTTGTCTTCTGAGCTGGAGTTAAATTCTTGGGTCATGTTCCCGGACTCCCACCACTCATCATATCTCCTGAGGGAAATTGCTGCTGATCGGCTGCTCTGCAATTCATCACCACTGCGTAGTCTGCCAAGGGCTTGACAAGGCAACATGAGCGTTATGGAATGGCATACTATTTGCTGGCATCATTATCTGCATAATATTCTAGTTGCTAGATCTTCAACTCTTGGACATCATTGCAATAGGCATCCAGGCCTTTTTTTTTTTTCCCCCTCCCTAACCTGTAGGCAGTAATAAATGAAGTCCTAGGAGCAAAGCCTAGGAGAACAGAGTATATGTGTGGTGAGCTGTATAGACGTTTTCAAAATAATTCTTCAGAACTGTAGCCATTTGCTGTCCTGTATGGTCACATGTAATTCTGTTGATATACCTGACTCTTTCCTGATATCTTATAGTTCTTTGATTGGCTATTCTTTCTTTGGAGCACAGTAAGATTTTTTTTTTTAAGCCTCCATCTCTTGTGAAACAAAGCGGCTTTGACTGTAGCACATGTGAACAGTCATCCATTTGTCAAAGCCTCTTGCATGGCTGTTGCATGCAAATTCATCTCAAAGTGGTCTTTCAGGTACTGAGCACCCTCTAGAAGAGTTCTTCTAGAACAGAGTCTAAGGATCTGAAGGGGCAGAAGCTGAGAACCGATAGTTCTGACTTGTCCCTAGGTGGTAGAAAGGGAAAAAGGGAATATGTGTCCTTCCAGCTTTCCTGCAGTGAGACCAGACTGATTGATGGTGATGGCTCACGAGTTCCAAAAATAACTTCTGTCTGCTGAAGGTCAGAGTCCTCGGTCATTAAGCAAGTCAGGCTTGGGGTGAGCCTGGCTATTGGCAGAAAATACGATCTTGCTTGCAGGGCCTTGCAAATTTGGGAATGTGAATGGGTTACGGGTTGAAGACACAGGTAGGCTGAAAGGTGGGAGAGTTTTGTGCTGCCCCTCTCTGAGCCAGTATGGCTGTGGAGAGGTGTGAGGCATGGTGCCTGACAATCTCACCAGAAAGCATTGCTGTGAGGTTGGGCAGCAGAAATATTTTCTCTGGGGGACTGCTGAGTCCATATGGACTTGGGACTGTTTGTCTTAAATTCTGGGTAAGGTTTCAGAGTAAGGCTGCCAGATGATGTCCCGAGCTCAGCTGTTATTACATTAATCAGTGTCAGAGCAGGAGGTCGTGTGTGACGCAGGCTGGGGTACCTAGCCTACGTCCTCTCCTTGAGGGGAGAAGTTGTGGACAAGCAGGGTCAGAATTATTGCCCTACTATGGCACAGAAGTCATTCTTAAGTGTGTTGTTATGCCCTAGATGTGGTGGCACAGCTGGAGCCATCCTGACCTGTCCCCTGGAGGTGGTGAAGACACGTTTACAGTCATCCCAGCTGGCACTGCGTCCTCTGTGCCTCTCAGAGGTACAGCTGCCGGGGATGAGCGTGAGGATGATGAATGCCACCTCACCATCTCCTGGAGTGCTCAAGTTGCTGAGGTAAGTAGGACAGAGCAATGTGCATGTGAGCACCAGGGAGGTGAGGGTTGGCCATCAGCTGAAGCGGCTGAGGTGGGGAGAGAGAGAAAGAAATGGAAATAGCATTTGAGCTGAGGCTGTGGATGCTGTGAATGTGATAGAAGATTTCGTGAGAGCACAGGTACATCTGCTTCTCACCATTGATCTGTGCTTTGAATTCTGAGTCCACAAGGTAGCTTCAGAGACTGTGAGAAATTTCTGAGCTACTGGTTTGATCAGATCCAGAAAGATGCTGTCAGCTAGAGTAGGAAGAAATGACTGCTGAAAGGTGTCCCTGCCCATGGCAAGGGGGTTGGAACTAGATGATCTTTAAGGTCCCTTCCAACCCAAACCGTTTTATGATTCTATGACTGAAGGAGAGAGAACTGGTTAGAGAGAAAATGAGAGGAGGGCAGAAAAAGGATAACATGGGAGGTGAGGAGAAGATGCTACAAGAAATTCTGAGGAACAAAGAAGGAAGAGAAAAAGGAGAGCTCCCAGCTTAATTATTCTGCTGATTTTTCTGTTCATTTCCTTCTGTAGGTCCATCCTTGAGAAGGAAGGCCTGCGATCCCTATTCCGAGGTCTGGGTCCGAACCTTGCTGGGGTTGCTCCTTCCCGGTGAGTATTGATCCATGACAATGGCTCAGGTTGTATGGTTTTTAAGGGACCTCTGTGATAGCTATTGCTCCACATTCTGAAAGCAGCCTGAGTCTTGTGCTTATGTGCCACAGGACCCCTTCACACGGACATTTTCTGGAGCTTCAGATCATAGTGTTAAGATAAGATGACTGCTGTGGACCTGGATTAAATGGTATCTGATGTCACAAAACAAACCTGATAAACCTGTGCTGGGACTAAGAAAAGTTGGAGTGAGACCCACAGCAGTGTCTTTGCTCTCCATACAGGAGCTGTAACCTCTTCTGTATTTCTTTCCAACCAGGGCTATATATTTTGCTGCCTATTCTGGTACTAAGGAGAGGCTCAATGCTGTCCTTGTACCTGAGTCCAAGAAGGTACATGTACTAGCAGCAGCCTGTGCAGGTGAGCCTTTTCTGTCTCAAATTGGAGCCAAGGGATCCTTTGATCTCTAAGTGTCAACAGGTTTCATTCCTTCTCTGTTGCTGCTCCCATCAGTCCTGCTCTCTCTCTGAAATTTTCTGCCTCCACACCTGGAGAAGAGAGTTCGGGTAGCCAAAGTGTTTTCTCACTCTTCATTCTTCTTAGGCTCACCTCTTCAAACTCTTTACCCCTTCAGCTGCTGTCAGAGCTTCATTCAGCTGTGAGAGGGAGAAGGCAGTTTGTAATTTAGACCACTCACAGAATCTTTCTCTTGATATATCCCAGTTTTCTGACAAAATCCTCCACTTTTGCAAAATTAGCCTGCTGCTTCCTGCCTCTTTGTAACACCAGGGCCTGTAGTAGGGTTTTGTTGGAGGCTAATCACCATCAGACAATGGCTGGAAGAGGGGAGGAGGAGAATCAAATAGCCTGCCCTAAATATCTCTTCTCAAGGTCATTCTCAAATTGCAAATGCCTGCAGCTTGCCAAGCAGAGTTCAGAGAGCTGATAGATCAGCACCTCTTCACAAACTGTCAGTGTGATCCTGGTGCTCATGCCTGTCATCCTTTTCTGTTCTCTAGGCATGAGCTCGGCCACACTCACCAACCCTATTTGGTTAGTGAAAACCAGGATGCAGCTGGAAGCCAGGTAAGGCAAGCCAACAATGCAGAACCACTCCGTGTCACATCATGACTAGTTTGGGAGTGGGGTTGGGTAGGGAGCGGTCTGTGACTTGCCATGAGAACATAGTAAGTCATAGACTGGAGAAGAGTCTTATGGTTGTGTTCACAACAGCATTTTAGGTCAGCAGAGCAGTGTGACATTCTAACCCTCTCTCCTCTTGACAGGACAAAGGGGGAGATGGCCAGCAATGCTCTACAATGTGCCATGCGCGTGTACCGCACTGAAGGCCTTCGTGGATTTTACCGTGGTGTCACTGCCTCCTACGCTGGAGTGTCAGAGACCATCATACACTTTGTCATCTATGAAGCACTGAAACAGCAGCTGAGAAACAGCCATCATTCCCATTCCCCACCACTCACACCTTCACCAAACAACCATGATTTCTTTGGACTAATGGGCGCTGCTGCTGTCTCCAAAACATGTGCTACCTGCATTGCATATCCACATGGTGAGTGGGTAGTGGTCCCTGCTCCTTGATTCTGTTACCCTTGATGGGAGATGCCGTGTCTGTAGGATCCATCTGCTAATATATTGCTTCCTTTCCTGTCTCTCCAGAGGTCATTCGGACACGGTTGCGAGAAGAAGGGTCACGATACCGTTCTTTTATACAGACTCTGCAGCTTGTGGTCCATGAAGAGGGACCCTCAGCTTTATACCGAGGGCTCCTGGCTCACTTGATCCGCCAGATCCCAAACGCAGCCATCATGATGGCTACCTATGAAGTCATCGTACATTTGGCCTCTTCCACCTTGTAAGCATGCTGTAGCTCCTGGCTGAGGCTGCTGAAGAGGTACAGGGACCTCACTGTCCTGAGACGTAGTCTTTCTCAGTGCTCTGAGAGGTGGTGGTTTTTGTCGCAGATCAAAACTGGGTCAGGCATTCTCAGGACATAAGACTATTTTGTGCCAAATTTTTTGTTCCAATGTGCACAATGTAGCCTTTTTTCTTTCTGGAGACTTGAATTATTCCAGTGCTTTGAGATGTCAGGGCACTGGTTTGACAATGCCTGTTGTAATTTCCCTGGATGAAACAAGGGCATGGAACTTACTGGGAAGGAGACAAAGCAGAAAGCATAAACTTATCTTAGCCTCAGCACATTCGCTTCTTTTAGACCCAGTAACAAGCATGCATGGGTACAGCTGGGCATGAAGACAGGCTAGAGCTGAGACATTTGAGAACTGCAGCAAGCAGAGATCTTGTGCTGCAACCTTTCATGCCCTCAGAGGGGCTCTTCCACTTTCACCTACTGTGTTGCCTTCTTGCTTCTCAGGATTTCTCAACCTTGGCTGTCAGCAAATTGCAGAATTTTCCTTTGAGTCCTAATGTTTGGCTGCCATTGCCCCAAGATGTGTCAGACAGCTGACAGCCTGCTTTTGTCTTGCAAGGTCTGAAAAACCAGACCAAGTATATCAAGAGAAGGAGCACAACCTGCTATGAAGCACTACCCTAAAAACTCATGCTACTGCCGGGCTCAGAGCCATGCTTTCCCAGTATCTGATGTGTTTCCATCCCCACCCTTCTCAGCAGAAAGAAGAGGGCACCTCCTTCCCTCGGAAATGCTGTGTTATAGTCTGTTATGCTCTGTTCCAGCTGGTATATAAGCTGGAACCCCTGATACAAAAAATTACTTTTTCATGCTGGTAAAAAAAGCAGATCAGGTGAGAAGATAGATGAAGCTAAGGAGATTTGGCCTGTATATGGAAAGAGCCTTATATTTTTTTTTCATAATCAAGAATTCACAGTTTCCTGCATGTGCTACATTTGCCTGTGGCAGGCTTGAATGCCTTTTGTTCCTCTGTGGGTTCCTAGCCCTGTGTCCTGGGGAAGGCTACATTGTGTTTACAAAGAGTACTTTGAATCTCAGAAAGGCAGAGGGTACAGTCAGGAGTGACGTGTTTTTCTTGTTTCATCACATATGTTAAAAAAATGTAACCCTTCCCCAAGATAAGTAATTCCAGTAAATACACGCTCTGGACAACCTCCAGTCTCACATTAGAGGCTACACTGTTTCTTTCCCTGCTCGTAGTGAAAAACTGAAGAAGCCCTGAATATTTTATTTGAAATCCATTTATTTTAAAATCCACTTTGTTTCCTCATCTTTCTTACCTTCATTCCTTTAGTTAGGAGTATTGACAATTTTACAAAGCGACACAAGCTGCAGTGGTTTGTTGGTTGTTTTTTTTCTTTTTTTTTGCATGAAACGAGAATAAACCTCAAATGACAACATTGAAAAAATATACAATATATATATATATAATATCTGGGTAGGGGTTGTGAGAGACCCCACTCTGAGCCCTATGGCTGGCTCTGCCTTTCAGATTTCTGTTCTTTCTAACATCTGGATCATAGTTTGAACCGTGCTACAATCATGTGTAAGTGCCCTAACACATGTTTCTAGAGAGCCAGATGGGGGGTCATTAATGTGGGGAATGTCCACAATGGGAATGGCAGAAGATGAAGGAACACGGGAGGCAGAAATGACAAATGAGGGAGGAGCACATGTGTACACAGTGGGGGAAGAAAGAAGTTGAAAGTAAGACATCTCCTCCTTCCAGCCATATGGTTTGGGGGGATCCACTGGACTGGTGTTTTAAAGCTCCTAGTAGCGGTGAGAGACGTTGCTTTTGCCAATGATGTGTCGATCATCCACCTCATTGCTGTCTGGGGAGTCAGGTGTCTCCGAGTCAGTGCTGTCCTCCTCGTCCTCCATGCCGTCACCAGCTCTGCCCTCAATGCTTCCTGCTGTCCTCTCCTGACAGCTCTGGTAGGACTGGGGAGGTGAGACACGCAGTAAGTGAAAGGTTCTGACAACCAAGCTGCCTGCTCAGCCCCAACCACTGTGGCTGCTGCTCACCTCCATGGGGTTGACGATGATGGTGAGGGCTGAATCATCCCAGAACATGTCGCTCTCTTTGCCTCCAGTGCTGGTGTGCCCTGATTCAGCAGCCCCAGGGACCTCTTGCCCCACTCCCCGCTGGTGCAGGGAGTGGATGCGAAGGATGCCAAGGATCACCATAAGTGCCAGGAAGCCCACACACACCACAATGATGACAGTGGCAGCACTGGGGACCACTTAAAAAGAAAGTGAGAAGGTGTGGTTAGAGTCTGTCACAGAAACATGCATTTGCAACCTGACATGCAGGAGCTGAGATTCCTGGGCAGTTTGGGTTTTTGGCCTAGGCAGGAACATGTCCTGACTTTTCTGCTCCCCTGGGCACAGGCAATTCCTGCCTTCAACTCCTGTGTTTTCTCCTGAGGGTTGTGTGGTTTTCCAGGATGCGTAGGTCCAGGCACCCTCTGATACTGGCCTGGCCTGTCGACTCTGCATGTCTTCATCTGCAGAATTCACCAGAATATGTTGCACAGCAGGTATCTGTATCCTGCTCTTGGGAGGGAGAAATGTGTGCTAAGGAGAGCCTTTAAGGGCTCGAGGATGATTTTCAGAGGGTGTCGTTTCTATGCAAGCAGTAGAGAAAGCAAGAAGCCAAAAGATGCCTGCATTGCACACGGGGAAGATGAGAAGGCTATGATGGATTGCTAGCTAGTGCCATGGTAAAAGCCTGGCTTCTCCACAGGATAAAACTTTAAAGTTATCTAAGACCCTTAACCCAACTCTCACCTGTTTGTTCTAGGCCTGTAGGCTGAGCCTTAACTCTCCAGATAACCACCTTCTCTGCAAAATCTATCCAGGCCCTTCATGATTGTTGTGGCTCTGTACAGCAATGACAAGTTTTCTGCTGCCATCAGGCAGAGCTGGGGAGAGGAGTGACAAAGGCTGGCACGTACACAGGCTATCCCTGAAGTGCCAGCTGTGGGACTGGACTAGCTTGGAATCAGCTGCTGCAGGAAGCTGCAGCAAAAGATAGCTTGAAAGTGTCTTGTTTGTACCCTACAACATGGGACCAAAATGTCTGTAAAAAGTCCTGAGCTTTCACAGCCAAGAAGGAACCAATTGGACTGTGTTCATGCTTGTGGCACAGAGCTACCAGCACAAACCAACATCTAGTCTAGCTTTCAGGCTTCTCTGTTTTGGGGGCAAGAATCCTCCTCTTGTCTTTGTAGTGCCATTTCCTATATTTTTCTGCCTTGCTGACCACCACATCCCTTTTTTTTAGAGCAGTGGCAGTCTTGACTCACTTGTTTCTCTCCTGCTGAAGCTTTTTTCTGAAATTACACAAGCATGCACAGCACCTTTACAAGGTGTGTAAATGAAATCATCCAGTTCATGGTTGTTCTTTATAGACCCTCTGAGGTGTAGATTTCAGGCTGCTTCTACATCAAGAAAACAACACGCCATAAGAGGAGGATTGTTGCACTGTGCTCTAAAACACAATTTGACACAAACTGCAGTCCATTGGCTAATGGCAAGTGGGACAGGACAGTATAATGAGAACCTGAGAATGAGTATAGCAAGCCTGAAAGGGGAATCCTCTGCTATAGGTTCTGCCGGGATATCAGAAAATCAGCATCCTAAAGGAATAAACCCAAAAGATAGTGTTACATACTTGGGTTGTTATGAGTGCTTGCCAAACTGTGCCCAGACAGCTCTGGGGGTAAATGATGGCCTCGGTGCACGAATTGCTGGGAACTCAGAATATGGTTAGGATGAGCAGCCCGGTTCATGTTGTGGAGGACATTCACCTGTAGAAAGACCAGAGTGAGAGGACTCAGCCCTGTGTCCATGGTACATTCTATGCTGTGTGCATTCCCATCCACCATGTCCTCTCCGTGCCTGCAGAAGAACCTATATGTGCATATATTGGTCTTGTACCTCAACAGTAAACTCATTGCTGGAGTAGCGCCCATTCATCTCAGTGCAGGACAGGTGAAACTTCCTTTCATAAAGCGCAGCGCCATGGTTGATGTGATATGAGACCTGGCGTAGTATTTCCTCATAAACTGCAATGCTCTCCACACCTGGGACAAGGAGAGAGAATTGGTGTGGGGTTAGGAAGCTCCTGCTTCAAAGTCATCTGGCATCATAACCCTATAGCAACTAGAAGCTGTAGAGGAATCCAAGGCAATGCTGGGTTCATTAATTTTAGGAAGGGCTCTGAGAGGGAGCTTGCTGCTAAGGACCTGATGAAATTCCTGCTTGCATTGATAAAACAAGTGGAAGGGAAGGAAGAACCGAGAGCAACAGCCCTGTTAAGTTCTGGAGAGCACAATAGTGTTGTACCAGTCCACAAGTTGTGGGATGTTGTCCCTCAGTCACGTGATGCAAAATGTTGCTGACACCTGAGAACCCCAAACCCCAAGGAATAAGTCCAGAGGAGTGATACAAGCCTGGGTGAGCGCTCAGACACTATGCCCCAGTACCATGTGGTGGAGGAGAAGCCACCTCCCCAAGGAAATGGCCTGGGACTTCCAAAAGCCAGGAGTTCATCAAATAGTTACATCTCAGAGTGTCACAAAGTACACCAACACACCTCTAATATCAGGTTAAGTGCTCCTCCCAGTGATGTCTGACAGGCAGTGAGAGAGACATAACTAGACAGCTGTGACCAGAGAGAGGACGTACCTGTGATGGTCAGGTAGGCAGAGGTGTTAACAAGCTCCAGTCCCCGCTGCTGCAGCAGTGCCCCATCCAGGAGCAGATACTCCCTCTCTGGGTCCAAGTCATCTCCTACCAATGAGATCTCACAGCCATCCAGGTTGTGCACGATCTCATCTGACATTCGCGTGTCTGTTACTGAGATGCAAATGGAAAGAAGACACAGCCAGAAAGCCAGACAGCCATCAGTGAAGGCAGGAGTTACTCAAGAGTGGTACCCACTTACTTAAAAGTGCTCACATCACACGTAATTACTTATCCTTCTCTGGCTAGCACTGACCTTGAGTAAAATCACTGTCAGTCTGATTACTTGTTGCAGGAGTCCCCCTGGTTCTAATGACATTATTTATGCACATAATAAAGTCATTTTATTTTGGAACAACATACTATTATCAGACTGGTTCATGATAACACCTCTTGGCTGTAAAGACTGTTGACAATGACAATGTGCAAATTAAGAATAATGCTCACACATTCCCAGGCCCTGCATGCTTTTCCATGTCTCATGACTGCTGCTTACCATAGTTGAGATCTTATCTTCTTTAAAATGGCAATCACATTCAATAATTACCTGCCTTCAGCAGGGCTAAGACCAATCTGCTCCAAGTCAAGAAACTCATTGCTTCTAAACAGAAAACTAGGAGCCAAAAATCCCATTAGCAGAAGAGATATGGAAGAAATGGAAGGACACATAGAGCATAGAGTGCAGAGAAATAATCTGAGGATGATGGAGAGAAATTGAAAAACAAGATATTACAGGGTGTCAGGAAACTGACTGAGGAATTCACAGAAATAAATGATGCAGGAAGAGAAGGGAAGGGGCAAGAAATAAGGGAAGAAAGCGGGAGAGAAGGAAGTAGGAGAAGACTAAGCAAGTTCAGGAGTAGAGAGGGTAACAGGCAGGACATCCATCCAGTGCTGGTTTCAATAAAGGGAAATGTAGGTAAAATGTAAAAGGGATTAGGAATGAACAGCCTGGGAAAGAATTAGGAGAAAGTGAGGCAAAGGAACTGAGTGGATAGAAAAAGTACAGGGAGGAGCAGAAAGGGATAAGAGCCGATTAGCCTACATATTGACAGACAATGTGCCTTGCTTCTATATTTGTAAACTCTCTTTTTCAGGTGTAATTATAGGGGCTCTACTTCCTCTGCAGGACTGCAACTCTCATAGGTCTTTACAGTTTGTCTTTTGTATCTTGCCATATACTCACCAGTACCATGCCAGTTCTCATCCTTCTTGGCCTCCACCTGGTGAGAAATAGAGCAGGTGATCTGGAGATTGGGGAACAGGGGAATCCCATCAGAAGACTCAAAATCTGATGCAGGATGAGCAAAGTGGGCACTGCCACTCAGCAAGATCTGAGGGGCATCAGGCTGTAGCACTACAACATAGCCTTCCACATCAGGAATGGAGACACAGGACTCTTCACTGAAACACCTGAAGGAGAGCAGTAGAAAGCATCAGTTGGCGCAAGCTTCCACCAACAGCACATGAACAATGCCTCCTGCCAATTACTTCCAGTGAAGGGAATATCCTTTTCCCAGTAGTCTTCCTAAAGCCTGCTGTGCAAGATAGAGTTGTGTGGTAAGAGTGACACCACTGAGTTTTACGTGGCTTGGTCACATCAACACACCACAGAGAAAATTAAAACCAGTCCACAAGCCTAGAACACTGTGAGTGAAAGCAGAAGTTATGCACAGACCCTAGGAACCAGTATTACAATATCCATTTGGATATTGGATACTTTAATGTTTATTTTCAGGAAGACTTTTACCCATTTTCAGACTATCAATTAGAATTAAAATACAAGGTGAGTGCGTGTAACTTTAGTCCAAAAAGAGGTAACCCTCTTGCTGAACTTAGCTGGAGGTTTGTCCACTTTGTTCACTCACTTGACAGCAGTGGTGAGCCTGAGAGGCCGGACCCCAGGGGTAGCAAAGCGCAGAGAATTCATGTAAGCCACATGCTGGATTGCATGATTGAAGGTTTCCACATCATCACCCTCCAAGGTGAGCAGGGACTGAGAGGGGTTCACATGAACCTACAAGTGGAAGAGAAAATACTCATGGTTCCTTGGCAAATGCCCAGAGTCCAGGCTAAGTGAGACACAAAGGAGAAAGGCGGGGAGTTGTCAGAGGTGGGGGAGCAGGCAAAGTCCTAGGAAGCAAGGCTGAGGAGGAGAGTGGAGGAAACTCATGCAAGCTGGGCAGATGGGCATACCTTCATCCCTTTGCCCAGACTGTCGAAGTCACTGTAATCAAGCCCCTCACGGCAGGCATACAGGCATTCAATAACCTCCCGGCTCTCCAAGCTACCAGGGCGCACAGTGAAGCCAGCCAAGTAACCATGGAAGTAGTGGTGTATCGACAGAGGATCTCCTGAGGGAAACATGGGAGGTGGAGGGTGTGAGAGACATGGCGAGGAAGAGAGCAAAACCACAAAAGCAACAGTGTGAGGGACTTACACTGTAAGGGAGGTAGAGAGAGACAGAGAGGTGCATGGGGCACAGAAAAGCCCAGACGACAAAAGCAACAATATGAGGGACATACAGATGTTAAGGGAAACAGGGAGAGACAGAGGGTTGCACAGGACATGGAAAAGCAAAGACAAAAGGAAAAAAAAAAAAAAAAGACAGGAGATGCTGAAGAAAAGAGATGATGAGTTTTTGAATTCCAGATGAGGGAAAGTGAGAAAAACAGACCAACAGGAAGACTAGGGCAGTGAATGGTGGGTAGCATAGAGAAGTTTCTGCCACACTGCTGAATGCCAGATGGAAACAATTTCTTGTCCCCTTCTCACTCTGCTTCCTGTGAGGGCTTGTAAAAAAAACTATACATTCCACAGTAGTTAGGGATGAGGTGACATCTCCTGATGTCTCTAATGGCTATTGTGTTCTTCATAGAGCAGCTTTAATGATCAGGCATGAGGATTCTTTCTCCACATGAAAAGCATACTCTATCTCTCAAAGCAGGCTGCAGTCCTTCCATCAGCCTTTTCATGCTCCACAGGTATCAAGGACCAATCTGCCAAATAAGGGGGTTTCTCCCAAGGCAGTGGGAGTGGCAGGACAGGATTGGGGAAGCTGTATGAGGAAGGCACCATGCAAGATGTGACGGTCATGCACAGTGAAGAGGGGAAGAGAACCATCTTCTTTCTTTTCCCTACCTTGTACAGTATCAGTTGAGTTCTCACTTCCTTTCATTTTCTCCTTGTTTTTCTCCTCTGCAAAAGGAGAACATCCAGACAAGCAATAAGGCATTGGAAGATGGTAGTTACAGGATCAGGAAAGTACCAACACAGGTGCCTGTATTGGCCAGTCCACAAGAACAGCTCTGTGCCAAACAGTGTACGCTTTAACCCTAGAGACAGCACATAGATGAAAGAGTTATTCTCATGAAGGGGATAGTGAGACTGTAGGACGAGTAACTGATTTAGGGGATCAAGTATAGTGTTTGGGGTTTTTTAATCCTTTCCCAGTGTTATCTATTTTCGGAATTATCCATGTTCACAGCAAGCCATATTCTCAACATCCCTTTGAAACTCAGATAGTTCCAGTAGGAGGTCCCAAGTTTATCAACATTTGTTGTCTGCAAAGGGCCAATCGAGAGCACAGAGCTGTAGGAACATCCCTGACCTACGAGAAGCAGCACTACAGTAAAGATTTGATCCTGCTAGAAATTTCTGCCAGAGTGAAGGCAAGCAGCAGCCAAATTCCTTTCATTCTGTTCTGCTTCAGTCTTGCAGGAGACCTGAAAGACCTGGGAAATGCAGCCTTACATCTCGACAGAACAGGTTTTAATCTGGTAGTGGCCTGACTTTGTTCCTAACCTGATTTTTGCCTTCCAATACAATTCCTGTATAGAATTATTTGTGTCTTCTTCATATAGACCTTCAAGACAGAGAAATCCCCATCAATACAACCAACAGCATAAATAGTACTGCCTGCTCTCTGGTGAAAGGCTTTGATAGAAATGCCAGTATCTGAATGAGGTACAGAGTTTCAACTCTCCTCTGCCTGAAAGTTGGTTATCCATCGCATATTCTACGGCTGTTGTCCATGAAGCTGCCAGTGACACTTTTCCCTGAGCTGTTATAACTTTGGTCCATAAGGAAGGAAGGAGCCACATCGGCTTTGGTGCCAAGGAGGCAAGTTGGCTGCAATGTGGTTGGCATCATTTAGTATTGGGTGGTGTTTGTTTCACATCTTCTCCCCTTTTTGACCCATACGGGAGGAGTGTGGTTTGGGGAGTGGGCACTCACCAGTCCAGCAGGCTCCGATCATGAGTGAGGGTTCCTGCCGTGGCGGGTGAATGAGACCATTGTCATGGATGAGGGCAGGGTCATAAGAGACACCATCCACGTAGAGCGTGACAGTGGGGAACTCCAGGTTGAGGGCGTAATGGTGCCACTCATCATCGCAGACCTACGGCCAACAGCAGAGGAAGGGATCAGCAAAGGGCAGTGGAGAAGGGACGTGGGGAAAAGGCAAATGATTTCTCACCTGCTCAAGCTTCCAGAGGAATTTCACAGGCCTTGCACTTTCCAGCAATGGCCAGTAGAGGAAAGCAATCCGGCAGCCGTGCACAGACAGGGAGTAGTGTGAGTAGCCCTCCTCTGCCAGGGACAAGCACAGGGAGTTACACATCACACCTCTGAGCAGCATCACTAGCCAGAACTCAGCAGCCCACTCTATCCTGCACGACTGGCACTCAGCACCATGTGCTCACAGTGGGTTTGAGTGCTCCCAGAAAAAACCTGACACCTAAAGAAGCTGTTCCTAAGGAGGGACCCCTACCCAGGTCCTGCTCCCAAACACAAGAGATTTCCCCCTGCAGGGACAATGCATTCTAACAAATTAAAGGCAGAGGGCAGAAGTGTCCCCACCCCAGAAGAAGTGTCTCACCACTCTGCACTGTACTGCAGATCACTGTCTCCTCTTCCCGCCTGCCTTTGCCAGGTACCACGGCATGCTTCATCCATACGGACAAGGTGAAGTGGTCACTCAGGCCCTCATGGGCATTCAGCCCATTCACCACAGGCACCTGGGCAGCCTGGCTGCCATTGAACCAGTAGATAAGGCTGCTGTCCTGGCTGTAGTGCACCGAGAGCCGCGCGGTCCAGTTTGCTGTGGGGCTGGGCACTGGCAGCAGGTCAATCTCTCCTGAGGCAGCACCTACCGAGAAGGGAAGGAGTCAAGAGTGTTGACACAGGACAATAAGGAGACTGAGAACTGGTGAACAGATGAAGAGGGTGCTAAAAGGCTCATTGTACTGCCCCAGCGCACAGGGAGAGGAAGAGTTGTCTATAGACCTTCTCCCAGAGAAGGATTGTGACTTTTCCATCTGTGCTGAGGGAGGTCCCACAGACTCTCTATACTGGGGCAATGCACAGAAACCTCTGGCTTCCCAGCAAGGAAAGCACAGGTAGCCCCATTGTGGATGCCCTATCCCTGGAAGTGTTCAAGGCCAGGTTGGACGTGACTCTGAGCAACCTGGTCTGGTGGAAAGTGTCGCTGTCCATGGCAGGGGAGTTGGAACTAGAGGACCTTTATGGACCCTTCCAGCCCACACCTTTCCACAACTCTATGAAATACAGGCAGGAATGCTCACTGCCCGTCAATGCAGCATGCAAGCTAGGTGTCCTCTCAGCCCCACTGACCACAACTGATGTGAGGAATGCATCTCCCATTATCCCTGTTGTGTGAGGCACAGAGCTACCAGTGTAAACCCCTGCAGAGGAAGGGGCAGAGTGCTGTGCCACAGCTGCTCTCAGACCATGAAAGAACCAATTTACCACAGAGTTTGCGCAGTGACTTCTCAGAGTAATTATCACGGTCACAGCCCTTGGCCACATGGTTTGTCTGCAGCTCCACTGTGGCCTGGATGTTCCACAGGGGCTCATCACATGTCTCCAAGTGAATGGTGGGGAAGAGCGCAAGGCTGCCTGCACCTGGGGTGTACTCAATCCTCTTGTTCCAGCCTAATGAAAAGGAGTGAAAGAGAGGGGTTAGGTACTGCCAAGGACCCAAGGCCAGAACACTTGGCACACACACTAATGGCATCTATGAAGTAGTCCAAAGTTCTGGCCCTTTTCACATTGGAAAGACAGTTTTATGCAGCTGGCATCAGTGCAAGGGAAGATTTCCTAGAAGCACAGAATCCAAGTTCTCTACTTCTACAGCTTGTACTGGTGTGGCATCACTCCCTGGTTGGTCAACCTCTCTCATCAGGCAGAGCAGGTGTTTGCCTGTGTCCATTTCCCCTTAATTCTATAGACTAAGGTGAACCTGCAGGCACACAACACCCCTAGAAAAGCCAAATATCCTCAAGATGAGCAGCCCCAAAAACAATCTACATTGAATACAACCTATGAACTTTATCAAACACATAGCAGTTCACAGTGATCCAAGGAATGATTTTCCAATGTTAGAATTTGCCTTTCAGTGACTTTGCAACCGACTTCTATGTCTGCTGCATTCCCTGATGGGGATGGGTTGATGCCAAAACTGAACCATATAAAAGGGCATACAAATTTATAGGTGTATGTAGAAACATTTGCGATGAGCTGAACTGAGTAGTAGTTAAGCAAAAGCAAAGGGAAGACACATCTGTGTTTGGAGGTTTCATACCCTGCCAGCTGGGCTTGCAGGTGGGTTTCACCTGGATTTCCACTTCAGCATCATCAGAAGCCCGTTTCTTTCCACAGTCATAGGCTGTCACTGTGAATTTGTAGACACGATCTCCACTGTACTGCAGCTTCTCTGTGTTCTCAATGTTCCCTGGTTAGCAAAACAAAGAGATCAAGGGAGAGGAAAGACAGTCTCCTCAAAGGTGTTCTTCTAAAAATCACTCTTATTTTTGATCAATGACAAAAACAACCAAAAAAGGGGTTGATTCCCCCTGCCCAGTGCCACTCTATAACAAGCTATAGCATCTCACAAAACAGCTGCTGCATCTCTACACCAGGATGTATCAGCAGTGCTAGAGAATTCACATAGCACAGCTCTGCCTGTAAATGGGACTAGCAGAGAAGGAGCAAAGCAGGAAAGAGGGAGTGATGTGCACATGGTGGGTGTGGATTCTCACCGTCATTGTCAATCAGAAAGGGAATGTTGGGGGTCAGGATTTCATAGTAGCAGATCTGGCTGTACTGTGGTGAGCAGTCTCCATCAATGGCCTCCACACGCAAGATGCGGTCATACAGCTTTCCCTCAGTCACTGCCACACGATACAACTTTTCCACAAAGACAGGAGCAAACTCATTCACATCGTTTACTCGAACGTGCACTGTGGCCCTGACACAGAGAGACACCAATAAGAACTGATGGGCTGCTAGGAGTCACACACAACCTGAGTTTCAAAGTCAGTCCCCTAAAGTGCACCAGTCTGATTTCCAGCTGTCAAAAGCAAGGACAAGGAAAGAGACCTTGGTTTCAATGCCAGCAGTGCTGGCACACAGGAGCTTGGACAATGGTTTCCAACCCCACAGAAAGAGCAAAGGAATAATAATGCAATCCAGACCTCCTGCCTATACGCAGCAACATAAAACATCACCCTTAGACGCCACTGTCAGAAAGCCCTCATTTCTAGGGTATTCAATCATGTGACAGTCAGTGAATATTTTTCTTTGGGTCTTGTTAACATGTTGAGTTACAGTATCACAGATAGAGAAAAATACTTCTGGCTAAAGAAAGTGTTTCCACAGCAACTTTCCTTTATGTTTCTGTGACAGATCACATTTTGTAACATGCAGCAATATCTGCATGAACTTACTTGTGTGATTTTTTGGTATTTGCTCCATCAGGTCCCTCTCCACAGTCATAAGCCTGGATGGTGAACGTGTGCTCCTTATGTGCTTCACAATCCACTGGTTCCTTGGCCCGGATCAGCCCCTCACCTGTAGCTTTGTCCAGGATCACAGCTTCAAAAGGTACCCCTGACCCATGAATCCTGAAGCCACAGATTTCACCTGGTACACACAAAAGCAGAGAAGAAGGGGAGAAAGAAAAGGACTGAGGAGGGCACATTGTACCCCTTGCTTTCCTCTTCCATATTTTCTTCCTTTCTAACTCCTACTCTCCATTCTTCCTCATTATCACCCTTCATTTTGAACAATTTTTAGTTCACTAGGAGTTCCTCCTGCTATCCCCTACAGCCATTAATGGTGCAGATTGCCATCTACTGGAGACTACTCCCCCGGCAAGGAGTGCTGACCAGCATCACAAAGGATTAGAGGTTACAAGGCTCAAACTACATGTGCTAGTGCTACACAGCCACAGTCCCGAGGGAGCACCTTATTTCTCTTTTGCAGCCCTCAGTGAGGTAAAACAGGCCATATACTGCAAATAGACAGCCAGAGCATGTAGATCCATGATGTCTCATCCACCCACACACGCAGGAGGTGCAGAGTACCGCAGGGAACTGCAGATACGGTCACCTAAATCCTAAAATTCAGCTCGGAAGGACAACTTTTCCTCTCCCAAAGCTGAGAGAGGACATGTGAGGAAGCTCCAGGCATGGCCTAAGCAAGCATTAGGAATAAAACCCTTGTAAAACCTCATCTGTTTTAATAGGCATTTGTGCTTACTGTGAGAGGATGTAGCACTGCCAACCAAGTGTGCCCTACCAGCTTTCTCCAGGGCTCACAGACACAGCGCTGTGCATGTGATCTTTGGAAATAGCAGAACTGCGTCAAAAAGTAGCTGACTCCACCCTCAATTTCTCTCCCTAAGGAAACAGCTCACAGCATCCTAAATCAAGCTGTGCCCAAATTGCCTCCAGACTTCATTAGGGACCTCCTTTGGAACAAGGTTTGGAGGTGATCGTTTCCTGGAGAGAGCTAGCATCCAGCACAGGGAGGAATGTCACCCTGTCTGTCCCTACCTCTCACCCTTCCCAGAGCTGTTATCCACCTACCTGCATAGCGCAGTGGAGCATCTTTGTCCAGTGCAAACAGCGGTGGGTTGAGCAGGACTGTGTTGTCATTCTCCATGACGATGCCCTGATACTCCGCTTCAATCCAGGGTTTGTGCTTGTTGGCTGAAGTGGATTTGGGGCAAGGGATGGAGGACAGGAATGTATTAGCCATCAATGGCAGATCAGTAGAAAACAAGCAGAATATCATCCAGTGACAAGTAACAACCACCCCTCCCCACCTTCTTTCCTCTATGGAAATAAAGAAGTCTAAAATAGGCTGGGAGGAAGAAGTTATCTTTATTTAGTGCTACTCTTGGGAGACTCATCAGAAACAACGTGTTCCTTCTGGTCTCCTCATCACTATCTTATGAGAAATATGTGGATAGGCATATGGGCGCCCAGGAACTGGAGCAGTTAAAAAAACAAAGTGAACTCCAGAGGTAGAAGTAGCCTGACCCCGGAGACATATTCCAAATGCTAAATCCTTCAGCTCAATGAAGCCATAATTAAAGGATCCAGGCTACATCTTCCCCTGAGGTGTCCCCAGGGGACAAGTCTTGCATGCAGCCATTATCACTTGTGTGTGTATCCTCTAGACTAAGGCCCAGGACCCATACACATATACCCAGGTACACTTCCAGTCAGCCATCCTATGCACATAATAACCTTCTCTGAGAGTCCCTTGCTCCTTCCTTCCCCACTCCATGGTGAGCACCATATTCCCTTGGCCCCTCCTCGCTAATTCTGTTGACTGGAGCCCAGCCAGGCTTGGCATGGAGGCAGCAGCCAGCAGGAGGCTCTGAAAAATGTCACAGGCCCAGAAATAGCAAATTAATCTTTATCACACAGGCTCCGGGGCAGGGAAAGGGAGAAATAAAGGGGTGGGGGGGAGGGAAGGGAGGGGAGAGAGAAAAAAAAATCATTACAAATTAAAAACCCCTCCCCCATGCCCACTCCCTGCCAAATGGGCCTCAGAGATTATATTACATGGCCTAGTTACAACCCCTATTCCCAGATAATCCCCCACTCTCCCACCCCCTGGAGACCAAGATTTATTACAACCCAGCAATACTTTGAGCACAGCGTGGCTTAGAGCTGGTGGAGAGTAGGATACAGAGCCATTCCCCTCAAGGGCACTACTTCCAATATGTGAATCCATTCCCTGCAGCACAGTGTCCTCTGAAATGCCATACTGGCATGGCCTGATGTGTTGACTCAAGAGGGGCAGTATCCTGTACCACCAAGCACTTCTGCACTCCAGGGCCAAGGGATGCTGCCAGAGGTGGGTGGTGGGCCAGCAGGCAGGGTGACAGGTCAGAGTGGGGATGCCCCAGCAGGGCAGAGTAGGCAGACCCAGCCTGGCATAGCAGCGAGGAGTGTGAGTTGGCACTTCTCCATCACCGTATTGATTGAGATTATAAAGCATTGCGTAGGAAACCCAGAGAAACATCCACCCTGTTCAGTATGCAGGTGGAATCCTCCTTGTATGCAAGTGCCCACGTCTCCCCCTACCCCTTCCATTGTCCCCTCCAGCTTCCATTCTCTACGGCTCTAGTCCATGCGCCACACCACCGAGGTGGAAATCCATAGCTATAAATGCCAAATGTGCCCTGTTGCTGGGGTAACAAGCTGATGGTAGAGAGATAAATCCTTTGCTGCATCCACCTGCAACTTGGGAATCACCAATCTGATTTCTCAGGAAATGAGTTGCTGGAGAATAGAAAAACATTTTGGGAATATTTTTAGGATACAGACTCCTACCAGCTTCAAGAAAGCTCCTGTAAATCTAAAAGAATTTGCCAAAGGTGGGTAGATGTTTCCAAGTGCAAACTCACAAAGGAGAGGGAGAATCCAGAGCACAAGGGGCCTTTCCTTGCCACTGGGCCCCACGGAACCAGAGCAGTACAAATAAATGCCCCTGCCAATGTCAGTGTACACACAGCTCTGCGGTGCACCCGCCCTGTAACCCTACCTCTTCCGAAGCACGGGAAGCACCCTAAGGTGTCACATTCCCTGATGACCCCCGAGTACGTTGAATGTTTGCAGATTCCCCCACCCTGTCAGATTATTGATGCACTGACTCGCCTCCGCTGAATCTCTCATGCCTGTCTCTACAGCCATAGATCTAGAAACCTACATCTTTCTCCACCACTATATGTGCTCAAAGAACATCTGCATTTCGAACGTTACAGCTGTAGCATTGGGGTGGTTTGGGCTTTCTTTAATCTTTATCACATAAAATATTCTTTGATATAAGCAACCTGCATCCTTAACACATAACTGTAAAATAATTCCTATTGACAGATTGTAGATGGATGAACTGGGATCGGAAGGTGGAGATAGAAGATGTGTTTTAGAGACCGCAGGGGTCTGTGGCAAAACAACATATTCTCTCTCAGCATGCAAGGGAAGGGAAGGGAGTCTAAATCCACACAGAGATAACTAAACAAAAGCAAGACAAGTGGGTGGAAAAGGGGAAAATGCAAACGGAACGCTAGAAGGAGACGAAAGAACGGAACAAAACGCGGTGATAGGATGACAGATGAAGAAAGTAGAGAATGGGGATGGCATGGCATGAGGGCACCCGAAGGGGCGAAGAAAGCCAAAGCCGCCGGGGACCGCGGCGATGCCCCAACAAAAACGTGTTGGGCGAAGGCGGCGGGCAGCGCGAAGTCTCACCGCCACCGGTGGGGGCGGACGGAGGAGCCGCGGCCAATGTGCCCCTCCAGAGCCCCGGCACGGGGAGCGACCGAGGGGTTCCAGCGGAGTGCCCGCCGCCGCCGCCGCCGCCGCCCGGGACCGTGCCCACGGCGCTCCGCCGCTCACCTTTGTTGGAGGCGCTGCCGGGCAGCGCGGCGCAGAGGCAGAGCAGAGGGAGGAGGACAGCGGCGCGGGGCCGAGGGTCGCCCATCGTGGCGGCGGCGGCGGGTCCCGGCGCGACCCACGCCCTCGCTCCCGCGGCG
>VZRE01001702.1:53922-87904 GCA_013396775.1 Cephalopterus ornatus
CGCACTGCAGCATGACGTCACGGGCCGGCGGGGGGCGGCAGCCAATGCGCGGGGTTGCCGCGCCAGGTACTGCGGGATGGGGATGCGGGGAGGGGCGCGGGATCCGCTCCGCGCCTTCTCCCTGCGGTCCGGGCAGGGCGCGGAGAGGGGCGAGGGCTTGGGATCGCCTGCCTGGGGAGGTGGGGGGGCTTCAAAACCGAGGCGGCTGCCAAGGGACGTGCGGGAGTGTGAGAATCGGGGGATGCGGGAGCAAGGAGCTGCAGACCGCATCCGGACTTCGCCGCCCATCTGGAGCCCGGGCTCGGGCTTGGGCTCGGGCTCGGCAGGGTGGACCCGCCAGCCTGCCGCCGCCTCTCCTCGACGGGGTGACCGAGCGGGGGGAGCGCAGGCCGGGGCACTGCTCCGAGGAAGCTCGCAGCCACCCGTGTCACGGTGTGAGAAAGGGCCGGTGGGAAGGGTTCCTTGCCGCTGGTTGGACACCCAGAGTTTAATACGAGCAGCCCCCGAGGAGGTGACCTGCCATCCTTACGTCCTGCCCAGCCGAGGCGGAGATGCAGGAGCAGGGGCCGTCCCGGCCCTTTCCGCGCCCCCCGGCGTGGGGACTCTTACTGCGGCGGGGAGCCCGGGAGTCGGGCCGTCCCGCACAGCTCTCCTCCCCGCGGGAGAGGGTCCGGGCCGCCCGGCGAGCTAGCTCGGTGCCAGCTGCCCGTCTGCTCTGCTCCTTGTGCTCTTTCCTCTGCATCGTCTGCCCCGTCCCTCTGCCCCGGGATGCCTCCCAACCTCACCGGCTATTACCGCTTCGTCTCCCAGGAAAACATGGACAATTACCTGCGCGCTTTAGGTAACGCTACCCTCCCCACCACGCTCCCTTCTCTGCATCACTCTCTTCTCTATCTCCAAAAAGTCAGGAGTAGGGAAGGGAAGGAAGGGACTTGGGAACCTTCTGGTCCTTTTGTCTGCGACCATCACTTTTGTGCTGTGGTAGTAGGGGGAAGGAGGTACCATGGCTAGTGCTCCCTGGCTAAAAGAGTGGAGGAGCTCTGCTGGAGGAAGGGCCCAGGTCATCCACACATCTTCTCTCCCTCTCATTCTTCAGATATAAACGTGGTCTTGCGAAAACTGGTTTGCCTACTGAAGCCTGACAAAGAGATCATTCACACGGGAGATCACATGGTCATCCGCACCATCACCTCCCTGCGGGACTATGTGATGGATTTTGACCTGGGAGTCCAGTTTGAGGAAGACTTGGGACCTGTGGATGGACGCAAGTGCCAGGTGAGAAGCCCAAGCAGTGCAGTTTCACAGGGGACTGGAGTGTGCTAGGAAGTTCAGGGACTTGCTCAGCTTTTGATTCAAAAACCATATGAGAGAGAGCCCAACCCAGAGCTGGCATGCCCCTGCAGGTCCAGGAGTAAGTGGTTCTATGAGTAAATTACAGCAAAGGGGATGATCACCATAGAGCCAGAAACCCAGTACTTTGGGACCCAGAGGATATTATCCTCTGGAGCAAAGCCCTGAAAAGACAGCATGTCAGACCACTTGGTGGAACTCTGTTGTTGCACTTGGAAGCCAGAGGGTCATTCACCTCCCACGGAGAGCATCAGTCCCAAGGAGCCACTAAAGAGACACCAGATCAGGGACTGCATTGGAAATTGTGTCTGAGAGGAACAGCCAGTGACATCGCTGGAAACCTGTACTGCCAAGATCCTCTTGCCTCTGGACCTCTTCTCCTTTCCTCCTTTTTTTCAGACAACTGTCTCCTGGGAGGGGGATCAGCTGGTGTGTGAGCAGTTAGGAGAGAAGAGGAACCGAGGCTGGAGGCACTGGCTGGAGGGGGACAAGCTGCATCTGGTGAGGAGGGGTCCAGCACAACTTGATAAATCCTGATTGCAGCGGGTGGGGGGAACACAGTGCGAGTGCTGTGGGCTCTGAGCTAGTCCTGCAGCTTCCTTCCAGCTCTTCTCAGACTTCACCCCCGGCTCCCCAGGGACAGCCACCACTTCACACAAACATCCGCCTCTAGGAGTTTAAAAATCAAACTCAAAAGTTAAACAAAGGTCAACAAAGGCGATGTCCCTTCCCTGCCCTGGAACTGGACTCGCTGAGGTTTTGGGAGGGTCGGCTGTGCAGCAGCATGTGGCCTGCGAGGCTCCAACCAGCAGCGGGAGGGCTGGCAGGGCTGCAGCGGAGGCAGCTGTGGAGGGAGAGGAGAGGATCTAGCCTAAACTCTTTTACCCCGCTTTCCCCAGCGCATGACTGCTGAAGATGAGATCTGCGTCCAGGTTTTCCAGAAGGTGAAGTGATCAGTCCCCGGAGGGATGTCCGGACGGGACCCTCGCTCCCCAGTATGAAAAGCAAACGAAATAAGATCCGAGCAAGCCGAGTTCCCCGCAGCAGTGTGTTTTTTTGTGCCTCGCCCACCCGCCGAGAAGCGGCCGGGCCGGGCCGGGGGTCACGGCGGGGCCGGGCCGGCGGGGAGCGGGAGGCGGGGAGCGGGATGGGTTGGGGCGGAGAGGGCGATGGGCCGCCGGCTGCACTGAGGCTCCTTTCAGAATAAGAGCAGTTGGGGAGGAGCGGCGCGGGGGCTGCCCCACGGCCGGCCCGGCCCCCGCAGCTCCAGCGCTCCTCCTGCCCCCCCCCGCCACAGCCGAACGCCGCGTTGCCCCACAGCTCCCCCGGGGATGCGGGGGTCGGTGCCCGAGTGGGCAAGGGTGGCTCAGGCTGCCCCTTCTTCGGCAGCCACCAACACCTGCTGTCTTCTGGGGATGCCGCATTCTTCTTGGGATCCCGGGATCATAGAATCATTGAATGATTTGAGTTGGAAGGGACCTTAAAGATCATTTAGTTCCAACACCCCCACCATGAGCAGGGACAAATTCAGGAAGAATTTCAAGGAAGGGGTTGTCAAGCATTGGAAGAGACTGTCCAGGGAGGTGGTGGAGTCACTATCCCTGGAGGTGTTCAAGAAAAGAATGGACATGGCACTTAGCGCCATGATCTAGTTGACAATGTGGTGATCAGTCAAAGGTTGCACTCAGTTACCTTGGAGGTCTTTTCCAACCTAAAGCCTCTGTGACACCTTCCACTTAGACAAGGTTGCTTAAAGCTCTCTCCAGCCTGGCCGTGAACACTTCCAGGAGTGGGGTAGCCACGACTTCTTGAGATCCTCAAGCTGGATGGGTAGAAAACAACACTTCTCCTTCAGAGTCAGGTATTCTTATTTAGCACTGTGAAATCTGAGGGCTGGAGCAACTAGACCCGTGTTCACTGTACTCCTGAGAAGGTCCCATGGGTGAGGAAGGCTCAGGCTCTTTCCCTGGGGTAAGAAACCATGGCTACCCCCTCTAGCTCCACCACTCCCGCTGGCATTCTTGGTAGCATCTCCCCATGACCTTCATAGCTCCCCTGGTTCACAGCTGTCTGGAATCAGAGACCAAGGGGCAGAACCAAAGGACGTGAAGTACCCTGAAAAAGCCAGAACAGGGACAAAGAGAGAGGTGTCCTTTAATGATGACACCTCATGGGATGGGCACAAGCCCACATGCAGTTGTTTCTGAACAATGCTTGTGATTACCCTCCAACAAAAGATTAAAGGGTGGGGACGCAAAAATGTGTTGCTACTGACACCACAGAGAACCAAGAGATTGGCAGATTTTGAAAATACTTTTCAAGATGAGAAAATGCCTTTTTTTTTGTTTCTCCAGCAGCTCATTTAAAAATAGTGTTTTCTGAAGAGCTTCTTTTCAGGGAACTGCGAAGTTGAGTGCCATGATGAAAGCATTACTTCAGAACATGTGATAAACAAAGGGTTGGGGAGCTGCAGCTGTGCCTACAATGTCAACCTCTGGGTCTTCACAGTTGTCTCTGAGGACATACAAGGCAGGAGCACCCTGTCAATATCCACAGGGCGAAAGCGCCACAATCAAACCAGTGCGCAATCCAGCATGTCATTTATCTGCTCTGTGCAGACCTCCTCCACCCATCATTCTATCACAAGGAGCCTCTACGTGATCTTTGTTGTATCATGAAGTTGCAAAAGGCAGAGCTTTGACTAACAGCAGCTGAAGCTGGTTCAACTGTTGCACTCTTTGCACTCTTCCATACCACAAGAGCCCTTCTGGCCGCCTTCTGATCCCCGATACCTAGCTCACTTCACCATGTCCAGGCTGGTATCTTCCAGACTGTGTGATCAACAAGTGATCAACTCATTTCAGGTCCTGGACCACAAACTGGAGCCTACATTCTGGTTGGATGGCAGACAGCTATTGCCTTCAGGTGGTTAACCAGACTCTTCCACTGGCCTGCCAACCATTCATGTAATTGTCATGTAAGCCTGTGAGGTGACATGCTGAGTAGTTTGCTTCTGACTGGTTGCCAGCTATCATATATCCATGACAGCCTCTCTTCTTCAGGAAGCATATGGTTATGCCAGAGCCATAGGTAAGAATCATACACACTTGCTGTGGCCCACAGTAATAATAATAAGGGATAGTACTCCAACCTATTCTAGGGCTTCAGGCAGTAACTACCAGCACTAGTAATTCACTGTTTTTTCTTTTGTAATCATGCTGTAGGTGTGATGCCCAAGTCAGATGGTGACTATACACAACAGTACTATACTGCTGAGACACGAGCCTGTGGGAAGTGAGGATGCCAGTGCAAGGCAGGGGATGAGGTGTGATATTGGGAGGACACTGTCTTTGTTCATGCCCCGTGCTGAGTGGTAATGCTGCAGAACCATGTATCTCCTGGGGTATTACACATGGCTTTGTTCCTTGATTTAGAAGACACAGAAACAGATTACCAAGATGCTGTGGCTGTTCACCTTCTCATATCAGGGGAAAGACCCACTCTTAAGAATCTTTTAAGAACCTTACTTTGGTCTATGTCATCCTCTCCATTTCAGCCAGAGCTGCAGGAGTAGCATGATTTGTCTGAGCCATTTGACAGCACAGACCTGGGTGTGTGAAGCCCGAGCCTGGTGGCTAGTGGCAGTGTCCCCACATGGCTCAAATCAAGCCTTTGGGTACTTTGGGTAGTCAGCCAAGAGGGTTGAAGGTAGAGCGCCCTGGGAAAGCAACTCGGTGTTTATAGGTGAGCCTGGGTCTGTGGCCCTGGTGCACTGTAGGGTAGGTGACGTAGCTGTAGGAGGCCAAAGAGAGGTATTTCTCTGTCCTCCTTGCTTCAGGTCTGACGATAAAGTATCCAACTCTTCTTTTCAGTGAATGAAAGGGTCTAGTCTGCATTTCAGAGGATAATCTCATTGTTTCTGAGGCTGTAGAGCAGGTTTCTTTCGAATGACTTCCTGCAACACACTGTATTCAAAGGGGGAGTTATGGTCCATGAGAGGACGTTGGCATCTTTGACCGTGCTGAAGATCCGCGGTTTCTTTACTTTACTCTGATATTGTCTGGATTTATTGTCCAGATCACTTGTCACCAGCTGAGTCAAGCAGGCTGCAAACAGGTACTAGTTTTGGCATTCCGTGGTCCTACAGGTATTCCGTGGTCCTACATGAATTCTGCCCTTAAGCACAGAAAAGCACAGACATCCTCCTCCTGAGGAAAATTTGGTACCAGGGTATTTCCTGACTCCCATCTAGCGGAAAGATTGCACAGGGCATCTGAAGGGGAACGCCACCAGTGGGAGCACTGGAGCAGGACCAAGGATACAGCTGTATTGTCTAAATCAGGTACGTCTATGGCACATGTCTTAGAGGTGGGCTGCTCCAGCCAGGCGTATTCCCAGCTAATCACCCTTGCTTCACCAGCTGAAGTACTCTCCTACTATCATAGATTATGTTGTTGGAGTGGGAGAAAGAAATTAAGACATGGTAGATGTGCCTTGAAAGTATCACAGGACACTCATAAGATTGTTTGTCAAGGACACAATGAAATTATCAGCTTCCTTACGAATGATCCTCAGGCACCTCTGTCTGTCAGTGCTTTGCCAGGGAACACTCTTCCCACTGGTGACATGCTCATATCAGATCTCTCAAACAGTAGTTTCAAGTATTTCCTAGCTACTTTTCAGATGTGGTTTCTGAGTAAAAGCTTCCCTTTTCATAGGACAGTAAGCCAGCAGAACCCACTCTGGCATGACACAGCACAGCAGTGATCCTGCCCAAGTGTGCTCATCATGCAGAGGACATATTTGGACATCAGAAGTACTGGGATAATGCCCCTCACTGAATCATGTATCTGATACATGGGGGCATATGGTGTTATTACAGAGGCACTAATTATATGTTTATGTGATCTTTTTCAGATAATAATTCAGGGAGGTTTGATGAGCAGGTTCTCTAGTACTTCCATAAATATCCCAAAGATGCTTTCTTCATTCTTTTTAGCACTATTTTTGTCTTCATTCCACATGTTTCTGTAGCTGTGAATTACTTCCTGTGATTTCAAAGCAAGACACTTGCTAACTTCTCTGAAGCCACCCATGATTCTAAGGAAAAATACTCAAATGGTGTTTTTTCTCTTATACCAAAAGTCTCAAAGCCAAGAAATTTTGAACTTTATAAAGCTGGGAACACACAATATATGTCTTGGGCACTACATTGATAAAAGCCTGAAATTGGGTTTGTAAGTAGCTATATTGTCTCATTTGCCCATTAAATAGAGCATTTTTCTTGTAAAAAATGCTTGCAGAAGAAACAGGAAGAAGGGTCCTTGAAAAGGGGTTTGTTCTCAGAATGCCTTTAATTCTGTAGACTTTCTCATTTTTCTTAATATGTATTTAACTCAAGTGCCTGAGGTGTTTTGCTTTCCTTGAAGAAGGTCCCAGTTCCCTTCCTGCCCCAAAACAATCTCAGAAGTGCTCTTCAGCAGGCCAGAATTGCGAACGCTTTGGGGGGTTGATGGTGTGAGAAACAGAGTCTCAAAATATGATAAGTTTTCGAATAAGAATTTATTATATGATAAAAGCAAACAGCACTGGGTGAACAGGAGGAGTCTTGCTCCAAAAGCCTGTCACACCGATACAGTAAGTGTGTGCGGTATTTATTTTAGACAATTTCTACATATTCATTACATCACATGCATATACATTCTACGTAGTTATTTCAGGTATTCAACATATGTTTCCTTTTACAACTAAGATTATTTGTTATCTTTATAACGAGTTATAAATTCATGTATTTCTCGACGAAAGGCACCAGCTTTCTATTGACCCGACACAGTTCAGCTATAACTCATGTCTGGGAGAGCAGGGGAGGCAGTGGCCTGTTTTATTTCTTTACGGGGGTGTAACTAAGTTTTACAATCCATTTGTTTTCTTCTTTCCTGAGGTTATAATAACCTATTTGTTCCTTTTATTGACACGAATCATAGCTGTCTATTACAATGGTTTGATAATTTTTTTAAGTTTAAATTCATTTGGGAAGACTATAAAATTTCTGATCTTCCTACACCAGAAAACAGCCCAGAAGGATTGGGAGTGGATTTCCTAGGAGGATATTTCCGCGGGGAACAAACTCGGAGCAGCCGCTGGATTGCAGATCAAACCCTCGGAGGGGTCTCTAGCAATCGTTTTCCTGCCTCCTCGCCCAGAAAAGGTAGCTCGGCTCTGCGTGGCTCGGCCGGGGCATCCCCCTGCCCGCGGCACCGCCGTGCTCGCGGGCCGGGACCCGGCAGCAGAGGGCAGCAGACGCCGGGCGCCGCGGACCTGGCCCGGTGCCAGGCTGTTCGCAGCCCGGCTTTCTATTCCCCGCTCCTGCCGCGCTCCCTCCTCCTCCTCCTCCCCCCCGCCCTGCCCGCCCCCCGGCTCCCCGCTCGCCGCCTCTCCGCAGCTCAGGCCGGGCAGGAGCGCACGGAGATGTGAGTCGGGGCTCTGTGGTGGGGGAAGCGCTGGCACAGCCTTGCGGGCAGGGATCGGGGGGTTAGACCCTTCCAAGGGAGGAGGAGAGGTCAAGGGGGCTAAGCTGCCGCTCGCTGGCCCTCCACTGAAAACCTTGCTAGCACGTAGAAGAATCCTCCTGACTGATGTTTGCGTGAGATCTGGGCAGTGAACTTCTTTCAGAGGGACACAGAGGGCAAGAGGGAGGATCTGCAGAATGAGGAGAAAAAAGAAACTGAGCTCCAAACTTTTGGCGGAGACAGATCAAGGCATGACTGGGTAGAGGGCTGCCGAGGAGATACTGGCAGGATTGCTTCTTGGCAAACCAAGCTTGAGATCTTCAGATACTTACCAATGATCCTCAACTTGCAATAAGCAGAAATAACCCGCTGGCCCAGGGCCAAAGGGAACCAAATGTCTCCTGGTCCTATGAGAAATAGCCCCACAACTTCTGGGAACATGCAGACCTTGCTCAGGGAATTCACCCACGCTTCTTCACACTGCTTCCCGGGTTGATAGATTTCAAACATCTCTGGTTAGGTCACGATGTCTTGCTGAAATCTTGCTAGTGCTGGTGTCCTCCCTTCAGCTGTCCCCCTTGTTCCCAAGTGATCCAGCCTGAGAGTTGGTCCTGCAACTAGGCCTCCTGTGTTTGCATTCTATTAGGCAGTGGACAAGTCACTCATGAAGTCTCCCCTGATTTTGAATGACCTAATTTTATGCAATGTCATCATTTATTTGTCATGTTCACAGGCATGTTCCTTGTCTCCCATGGGCCTTCCTCTTTTTTGGAGTGATCAGTTCCACTCCAGTCCCAAGAAAGCTTTATGGGGAGATCAGATCCCCTAGTTATCCCAAGCCATATCCAAACAATAACGTCAGCATCTGGGACATCCAGGTCCCAAAAGGCTATGTGGTGAAGCTGACCTTCAAATACTTTGACCTGGAGCCATCTGAGTCCTGCTTCTATGACTATGTTAAGGTATGTGCATGGATACCTGCACCAAGGGGTGGATGGAGATGGGAATCTAGTGGCCACCACATGCAATGGCTCTTCATTCACCAGGCCTCCTCTGATGCTTCCCACAAAGGAAAGGGAAGGAGTTAAAGATAGAAATGGGTGGAGAAGGTACTGGCAACTCATGGTTGGGTAATATGGGTGCATGGAGCAGACTCAATCTTACAAGGCTGATTTCTCCTTAACCTTGACAGATCAAAGCAGACAAGAAAGACTTGGGTCGATATTGTGGCCAGCTTGAGTCAACCATGGGCAATCACCCAGGAAGAAAGGAGTTCGTATCTAAGGGGAATAGGATGCACCTGGAATTTCACTCTGATTTCTCCAATGAAGACAATGGCGCAGTGATTCCCTACAGGGGCTTCCTGGCATATTACAAAGCTATGGGTGAGTAGGAAATAGTCTCAACTTGCGGAAAGAAAAGCCTGTGTGGCTCCAACCAGTTTTCCTCCTTGCCAGGCAAATGAAGAGAAGCTTTAAGCAAGGATCTGGATCTCGAAGTACTTCCAGTGTAGAGCAGAGAGGTTTAACACTTTCCTTCCCTTGTCCCTGCATTTCCTTTGTCTTCAGATCTGGATGAATGTGACCCTAATAATGCTGCTGATAATGATGAAAGGCCTCAGTGCCAGCACTTCTGTCACAACTATGTGGGTGGCTACTTTTGTTCTTGCCGCACTGGCTACCGGCTTCAGAGTGACCACCACTCCTGCCAAGGTAAACAGAAATTCTGAAAGATTAGAGGGTTCCAGAGAAGGAGCCCTTCACCCAGGAAGGGTGGGAGAAGTGACTTAGCAAGCAGATGATGGGGCTACAGAAGACACAGCCCCATGATGTGACCTCCACTTTCTTCCTCTTCACCAGTGGAGTGCAGCAGTGAGTTGTTCACAGAGGCATCTGGGTACCTGAGCAGTCCTGAGTACCCCCAGCCCTATCCTGAATACCTTCAGTGTAACTACAGCATCCGTCTGCAAAAGGGCCTGTCTATCATCCTCAAGTTCTTGGAACCCTTTGAGATTGATGAACACCAGCAAGTCCACTGTCCTTACGACCAACTCAAGGTACTGGAGATTAGCAAAGTCTACTTCCAACCCTGCTGCCAGACCTGGACAGGAAGTGTGCAGATGCCACTATTCAGATGAGAAGTATGGTATCAGTAGAAGGAGAATGCCCCAGCATGAAGGACTGAGCCCTTGTCCCTCCCTCAATGCACTTAAATACCACTGTCCTGAGGTCAGAGGCTCTGGGTCACAAGCCCCTGTGAGTAGAGAAAAAAATACCCACCCTTTTTCCAGTTTAATCTCCCTTTGATTTAATCTCAGAATTTGAAGGGGTTGATAACTCTGATTGCCATGATAAGGGAGAAGCAGAGTTTGTGGTAGGTCAGTCCTGATCTGTCAGTGCAGACACAGCAAATATGGGTTGGACAACCAGCCCTATTCACCATCACAGGCACTCTGGTAAACTTGGTCTGGATTGAAATAAGGATACTGAGGCAGAGAGGCTTATGTGTTTCGGTCCTTGTGATACCTGTTTTTCTCATCAGATCCAAGCACAAGGGAGAGAGATTGGTGAATTCTGTGGCAGGGAATCACCTGGCATCATTGAAACCAAAAGCAATGAGGTGGACATACTTTTCCTCACTGATGAGTCAGGGTTCAGTCGTGGCTGGAAGATCTACTACACCTCAGAGAGTAAGAGATTTCTCCCCCAGAGGCTACTACAGCCTACTGACACTTTGTTAATCCAACTTAAGCTCTCCCTCTCTCGCAGAAATACGGTGCCCACAGCCTGTCCCACGGGATCAGTTTACCATTATCAGAGACCTGCAGCCTGTGTATCGATTTCAGGACTACTTTGTTGTCAGCTGCAAGACTGGGTATAACCTGATGGAGGTGAGATCCCTTCTCCTCTCCCTTCAGCTATATTTTGGCTTCTCTTCAGTTTGTGTCTTTCACCTTTCAGTAAGACTTTCTTTGGAGACTTCACTCATGACAACCTCTTGAAATTTCTGTTTCTTCCTTGCTTTCTCTCGGCTTTCTTCCAATGGCTTCTCTTTTCCTAGCTCTCTTCCTTATACAGTTACTGTGGCATGAAACTCTGGTAGAAGATGAGAAACAAAGATTCCAGGAAACATTAGTAAATTCCTTCCTCTTTGGAAGGATACAAAATCAGACTCGAAGCGGAAGATGTTACCTGCCTCCCTTGCCATCCTATTGCCAGGACTGGGTAGCACCCCATACTTGTCATGGTTTTATGGTTGCTGTCTGCTGGTATCTTGAAGAATGTGTAGGCTGTGGCAAATACAGGATAAAGGGAAGGCATCAAAGGGAGAAGATAGCAATTGGAACAGAATTCAGAGGGGCAAATATCGGAAGCAGTGAAAAGATGGGCAGGTGGAATAGTATTTTAATGTGGGGAAGGGAATGAAAGGCTCTGTCAAACAACAGTTGTTTTCCTCTCCCACACAGGGCAACCAAAAGCTGCTGTCCTTCACTGCTGTCTGCCAGGCTGATGGGACATGGCATCAATCCATGCCCCGCTGTGAAAGTGAGTGATCTGAGAACAGGGATTATGTACCCCACTGTGGCTTTCCCCCTCCAGGAAAATGGGGAGTTCAGCCTCTATAACTCAATTCATCCATGCCATAGACTCATGGATGTGCTGGCTGGAAGGACCTGTGGAGGTCCACCACTGACTTACATTTTTCCACTTGCAAAAATTTAAATGTTTCTCCCCCTTACAAAAATGCATGAAATATCACTCAAAATTTGCAATAATGTTGTAACATCTAAAAGTAAGAGATCCCAGTTTGCGATCCATTTTGGAACAATCTCTCTCTGCCAGCTCTCCTAACTGATTTCATGTGATGGCCACAATGCAAGTTGAACCTAGACCTGCAGGCAATATGACTTTGTTTGAGTCATCTCTTTTTTTTCCCCTTTTTTCCTTTTTCTTAGTTGTGAACTGTGGCAGGCCTAAAATCCTGACCAATGGAGCATTCAGCTATGTTAATGAACTTGCAAACAACAAGTACCAGTCAGCTATCTCATACCGATGCAATGAGCCGTATTATCACATCGTCACTGGAACAGGAGGTGGTAAGTCCCAACTCCACACAGACACTGCAACCTGTGTGTGAAGAGCCCTCTCAGGTTTCCATTTAGAATTTTGTCTTCTTCCCAGGCTTAGGGCTCATGGTTTTCTCCTGTGAAGACTCAACAGTTTTTCCATGACTCTGCAGATATCTCCTGAGGCTTGTTGTCTCAGCCTATTCCCACCCTGCTTCATTCCCAGGGTCCATTACATCTCTTTTCCATGCTCCCCTTAACGTTTACAGAAGGACTTATTCCCTCAGCTGCAGTCATGGTTCATTCTTTTCTAGTGGATTTCATTCTTCTGCTGAAATTTGAGGCATGGTGTATGGGAATCATCAAAATTCAAAAAACTCACCACATCAGTACAAGTTGCTTCAGATGCAAGTAAATAAACTCACACTCTGCTCCCCTATGACACTGTTTAGATCTTTGGAATATTTTTCAGCCGTGGACATATCAAAGAGCTAAATAAAATCTTACAGAAATATGTGGGTTTATGCAGCAGGTCAGAAAAATGAAGTCACTGTTCAAAACCGTTCGCATGTCCTCTTTTTTACACGCAAGACGTAACTTGATGCTGCAGGACCTTGGATTTCAAGAACAGCACAAGGAGTTCATGATTTCCTTGCCTTGGCTGCTCATTTAGCCTGCCCTAATGCCAAAAAAAAAAAAAAAAAAGTAGATTTTTAAACTGAATCAGTTTGCTGGATACAGTTGCCAGCACACACACCGTTGTGCAGCAATGCTGCAGAGAGGTGACATGCTACCACTGGGGCCAGGAGTAAGCAGCTAAGGAGTTCTTTGAGTTGGTACTAATGTTGAATTTGATTATTCTTGCATCTGAGTTTAACTCTTCATATAGTCAGAGCTTGGTCTCATCAGAAAAAAAATTGGGAGCAAGTGGATATTAGCATCAGCCAAATTCGGATGGGGAGTCATCATGATTTAGTCAATTTTGAAAGAGAACAGCAAACACTTTCTTAGAAGCATTTACTTCAGTGTTAAGACAAATAGTATAAAAATTATTTTTAGTCACCAGAACAAACAGAAAAGCAAGAGTGTTGGAGGTAGTGGAGTTTGGGTTGAGAGGTGACATTCAAGTTTAGCCAACCTGCAACATCAGCTCAGAAATAGATACTGAGCTGACTCATCTTGTTCCCATTTCTGAAACAAACGCCTTGTCCTACTCTCTGCAAACTACAAAGACTAGAAACTTGAATCTAAAATCCACATCTTTACTTCTTCTCATTCCTTTGGGATAAATTATGTAAAACAGTGCTCCATACGCATGTGGACTGAATGAAGTTAAAACTTCCCTCAGATGGCCCTTCAGGCTTTTCTTCTACAGAAGCAGTGCCTGAACTTTACTGGTCCCTTGGAACTGAGGTGCTTAAAGACGCATAGACAGAAACATTCCATACTATACCACAGACATCTTTTCCCAGGAAAGGATGCTTTGTCATGGAAGGGCTGAGTGCAGTATGTGGGACACCTTGGAGAAAGGAACCCCTTGAAAACTATTCTATTCTATACTATTTTGTTCCGTTCTGTTCTATTTTCCCACCCCAGACCCTGTAGGCCTGGGTCTCATTTTCTTCTCTCATCCTACAGACAGATTCACCTGTTCACCTGAGGGAACCTGGCTGGACCAAGATGGCCAAGCAAGGATTCCTGCCTGCTTGCCAGGTCAGTAAGAGCTCTGACTTCGTCTAGTGTTTACTGTCTTATGCTTACCAATCAGTACAAAACTGGGACAACATGCAGAAAGGGGAGTGAGGATAATGGTATCAGTGAGGGATGACAGAGAAGTCTATCCAGGAAGCCAAAATAAGGTGAAATGAAACAGTGATGGTGTAGGAAACAGAGAGACAAGCCAGGGCAACAGAGGGTGTCATGTTTTTCATGTTTTCTCCTTGTATTTCTCCACAGTGTGTGGAAAGCCGGTCCATCCCGTTATTAAAGTCCAGAGGATCTTGGGTGGCTTGTCAGCAAAGACAGGCAATTTTCCTTGGCAGGCTCTGACTGGCATCAATGGACGAGGGGGTGGTGCCCTCCTGGGTGATCGCTGGATCCTGACAGCTGCCCACACCATCTTCCCCAAAGGAGCAGCAAGGAACAACGTGAGCCTGGACCAGATAGCAGAGGAGGCTGATGTTTTCCTTGGCCACACCAATGTGGAAGAACTCCACAAGATGGGTAACCATCCTGTACGCAGGATCTTTATCCACCCAGATTACAACCCTAAAGATGAATATAACTTCAATGGGGACATAGCCCTGCTGGAGCTGAAACACCCAGTAACCCTGGGCCCTACACTACTGCCCATCTGTCTCCCAGATACCACCAACACCACGTTCTATGCGGATGGGCACATGGGCTACGTGAGCGGCTTTGGTGTGGATAAAAACATCATCTCAAATGATTTGAAGTATGTGGGCCTACCAGCAGTTGCTCGAGACAAGTGTCAGAGTTGGCTGGACAGTAAGAAAGACATCCCTATGGTTTTCTCTGAGAACATGTTCTGTGCTGGCTTCCTCAGACGCAAACAGGATACCTGCCAGGGGGATAGTGGGAGTGTCTTCACAGTGTTAGACAGGGGAAGTGGTCGTTGGGTGGCTACCGGTATAGTTTCTTGGGGTATTGGCTGTGCCCAAGGTTATGGCTTCTACACCAAGGTCCTCAGCTATTTGGACTGGATCAAAGGGATAGTAGAGGAGGACAAGCTCTAGATGATGTTGTCCTACTAGCTGAAGGATCACTGCTAGCATATCAATTTCCAGACACAGCAAATCATATCCAAAGCTTCTGATGATGTCCCAAAGGCTTTTGCAAACAGGCAAACCATGTAACCTTCATCATGAACACTTCTGAAAGCCACCATACTGTTCGATGAATTCTTGGTGGTGCCATCAAAACTTACCAGAACTGCTGTACCATTGGCAGCTTGTGGGATGCCTTTGTGGATGTTCTAGTTCTTCCAAATCTTATTACTGGATGAAGCCTTAATTATATCAGGAAATCTCATGACAGCAAACGTGTTATTGTTTGAAATGCTGACAATATCATGAGACTCCTGCAGTCTACTTTTGTACTCTGTTGTGTGGGAAGATTGCAGGGAAGAAGACTTTCTTGAAAGATGTGGTGGTTTGTGCTGAGTACATTGGGTGATTGCCCATTGGCATGACTGAGATTCTATAAATATTAAAATAATTGCTGGAGAAACCAGGTGTGTTACAGTTTTCTGTCTTTGTTTTTAATGATGACTGAATATTCCCACCACTGTAAGTGACTTCTGGACTTTATACAGGGATTGCTTTACCTATCACTAAAGTGTTTCCAGTTCCACAATGGCCTGTGGCAGCTGCTCACCTGTCAAAAAATACTGTTAGATTACCTGGTCTGAAACCCCAGGTGGCTTCAAGGGAAATGAAAAGAAGTTGTCAGTGTGATGCCACATTCAAAAAGACAGGGAAGACAACAACCAATCTCATGGAGGAAAGAGCCCAGGAACCTTTACTGATCAGGATTTTGAGGGTGGACCTTTTATATAATATGAAATAAAGCTCTAACTGCAGGACAGCAGCTCTAAAATGATGCTGACTCAGAGAGAAGGTGACCTCTCTTGAGTTGTGGGTATTCTCTGGAGTTGTCTACTTCTCTACTTTTGCTACTGCAGAATAACCTACCATTTTCTTGTGAGTCACTGAGAGAAATCAAGTTTTCAAGAGCTTGACAGGAGAACTCTGGGGGTAAGGTCATAGTTGCCTTCCAGCACTGTTTTCTGTGAGATCCAGCTCCAAATCTTCTCAGATGTCAGTATCTTTCATTTACTTTAGAGATAGTATGCCCTAGGAAGTTATCTTTGAAATTGCACAGGTGATAGAAGTTCATTCATGATTTCCATGAATCAGAATTCTGTTGATTTTTTCCATCTGTATGGGCAAGAAAGGAGCATGAGAGGCAACAAGAGCCGGGAAAAACAAGGTTTTACGGGAGTAACAGATAAACCCTGGCTTGGGAGAGGGAATATCTTGGTTTGCAGGAGACTAGGAAAATTTAGGAAGCTGAGGCATGGAGAATAGATGATTTACCAAAAATCCCCATAGGAATCTGAAAACCTCCTAGGAACAGCAATCCCAGCTAAATAAGTATTTTTCCTGTCTCTTCCTCCTGGACCATTCAGCCATATTTCTGTTTTTCTTGTCCTCTGCTGTCCTGAATTGAGTAATATGGGATCTTCTGGAGCAGAAAATACCCCTAGCACATGTCGGGTAATCTTTTCCCGCAACACTACCTGCCATAAATCAAGGGAAGGTAGTGTTGTGGGAGAAAAACCAAACTTTATTTATTATCTAACTCAATAAACTTCGAAAAAAATAAAGCCCGAGGACCGGTGAATGAAAGGATTTTGAAGATGTCTGTTCTGTTTGGCTTAATTCAGAAGTCTGAAGTCCTCATTGCTGGTAATGGTTGATCAGTGAGATGCAACCATCTCAGAAGAACTTCATAAAGACCCTTAGGTAGAGAGGTGAGGAAGCACATTTTATAGCTTGGTGCAAGCCGGCAGCATAGTGGGTTAGAATGTGACTAGACACACAATTTAGGGAGCTCAAGGAGGACTAGGTCTAGGCTGAGAAGAAGAAAGGCAGTCCACACACACAATAGCACATTGCACAAAAGGCAGTTTGGACATTCTTTAATGCTGTTAGATATTCTGAACAGTACAGGAAATACATAAATCAGAAACCAGGCTCTGAACATATCTTGGAAACCAACAATTATTCTTTCTTGTCTTCTTTGAAATCTCCCTGTTAGGTGAGCCATGGCCAGGTCTTCTCCAAGTGGGAAAAAAACAGGACAGAAAAAAATGAAAGGCAACTCTTTATTCAGAACAACATCTTGCTCTTGAGCTATCATGAGCAGAAGAAAGAGAATTTCCCTTCCCAGGCATGATGACAGTGGGAGAAACAGATACATATTCCTGACTCTCTACTCAGCATAGGCACAATGAGTTACTTTGTGTAATATATTGCCCATGATATATACAGAATGAACAGGATCACAGTCAGCCCAAACATAGCCATCACACTTAAAAAGGGTGACTGTGCTGAAAAAGAGCTATTTCTGCCAAGCTTCTTCATCCTTGTGCTTGCTCATGGTCTCTCTAATCCAGTCCAGATAACGCACTACCTTGGTGTAAAGACCAAAGGTGCCACATTTCGGTCCCCAGGAGATCAGCCCTGCGACGTAGTACCGTGTGTCATTAAGAGGATCTTGGATTGCATAGGCTCCACCACTGTCCCCCTGACAGCTGTCCTTGCCCCCACCAGCACAGATCATATTGTCAGTGAACAGGTAAACAACAGAATCATCGTAGCCGTCTGGTTTCACAGATCGGCACCTGTCCATGTTCACCACGGGAATCTGGGCCTTCCAAAGATCCCTAGGTAGTTTTCCTCTCTCTCTCTGGCCCCATCCAGCAATGTAGCCCAGAGTCCCTTCCTGCAGCTCATATTCAGGTGATTTACCAGGAAGACAGAGCGGTGAGATGTTTGGACCCATCTTCACAGGATCCCTCAGCTTCACTAGTGCAATATCATTATCAAAATCGGTCCTGGTTTCTACAGGCTCCTCCTTCCAACCAGGATGGATGAATGAAGCTTCTGGGATCAGATGTTCGGCATCATAGTCCAGAGATTCTTTACTAACATCAATTACTCCAGCATACATTGTGGGCTTTTCGTATCCCTCCAGCACATGAGCTGCAGTCATTACCCATCTTTCAGAGATAAGTACACCACTTGCTCTTGGGTCTTGGAAATACACCTGCCAGGGAAAGTTGCCCTTTTCTGCACGGGTGCCTCCAAAAATCTTTGCTTTGTCTCGGATAGGATTACTAGGTACCCCACAGACTGGAAAGAAAAGAAAAAAAAAAGAGGAAAACAGATGGGAGAATTAGCAGTTACAAACAGGGGTTCTTTGGTACTGCTAAAAAGCCCATAGTCCCCTCTTTCCTGTGTCCTCTAAATAATTTTTGATTCTGAGTAACCAATGTTTATATTCTATGCCACAGAGGTCACAATCAGTATTTACAGAGAATTTAAAGAAAATTTTATCAAACTACTATCAATACTCAATTTAAACTGAAAAGACTCATTCTCAAATTCTTGTTTCTGGAAATCAGTTGTCACCCTGCCAGTGACACCATTTATATGCCTTCTAGCTGGCGTTTTTCCTTTGCTGAATTATGACCTTTACATGAAGGAATTGTTTTTGAAAAAATATTTGCTTAATTTCTTAGAAATACAACACTGCTCTTTAATTATTTAATTTTTTTTGTGAACTCCAGATACTCTCAAGTTAGGTGTTCAGGTTTTTCTCTGACTTCTTACTATTTTTCCTCTCCATTCTATTAGTATGTGAAATATTAAGCAGTGGGAGATCTTATCTGTGGGTCTTATGACTGCAGAGATGTTCCATGCTTGAGTAAAATGTTCTGTAACATTTTGCAGAATGTGAGTACTAAGGGTATAAATAAGATTGGCTATTCTAACAGCTAGGAGATTTATTTCTTACCACATTGCCTTGTTTACATTGAATCCTTAGTCATACAGTCAGAGATTATGGAACTATAGTCAACAGGTAGCTTCCAATTTGAATGAAGTAGAGTTTGTTAAAGAATTTCACATAATCATAAAAGGATTTAGGCTGGAAGGTTCCTCTCAATGTCTCTAGTTCAACCTATTCCTTCCTAACTGCCCTCCCCTCTACCCTCCTAACTACTAAGTCAGGTTGCTCAGGGACTTTGACACTGACTTCTGATCATCTCTCAGGGTGGTGATTAGCCAGCCTCTCTGGACAACAGTTCCAGTGTTTCAGGGGCGCATTTTTCCTTAAATACAGTCAGAATTTCCTTTGTTGCAACTTGAGCCTGTCACTGTCTTTTATTGCTGTGTCCTACTGAGAAGAGTCTGGCTTCATGTTCTTTGTAACCTCACCTTGGGTGGTAAATTCCCTGAGGTTTATCTTACAATTTGTCTTTTGCACTGTTCATTTATACAGTCCAAGTCACTGGCTGAGCTGGCCCTTAAGAGGGTTGAATCATCTGGATCTTGTACTTTGCCAATGAGGATTTGGGGGTTTGAAGCTGTGAACAGGCATCGTGTACAACTAGGCTTAGTTGTACATGCTGCCTCCTCTAAGAGGGTAAGCTGAACAGAGTGCAGTATACACAAGTTTTAAAATTATCTCTATCAGCTGGAAGTTGAGATCCAGCCATAACTCCCAGCAGTCAGGAGCAGGAGCACTACGCTCTCTTGGAGACACAGTGTCTCCCAAGTACACAAAGAGAGGATGAGAAGGTCCTTGACAAGGATCTTGCTTGAGCTTTAAGACATAGTAACTGTAGCTGAATACTAAAGGATGCATTAAACCCTAAGGGATTAGGCTATGACTTCCAGTCAGAGTAGTGAAAGGCCTTTCCCTATAGTGCTGCAGTGTAGCCTGAGACTGAAGACAGAGAGGTCCAGCATTGTCAGACATATTTTTGACCTGTCAGTCTTTTCGCTACCTTCAATGAAGATGGAGATCTAAAGCACTGAACAACGTGAGAATGTGCACACTTGAAGGTGTGGCAACTGGTGCAGAAACACACACTGATGCTTGCAGAGGTCCTGTTACATCAGATGTCTTACCATGTTGCCCATTTCTGTTTCCAGTTTCTTTCTCCCGCCTCATGGGACCCACAGGTTTCAGAAATACCTTGTTCAATGTGACTCAAACATGAAAGGATCAACTGTACTTTCAGGCTCAACAGTTTAAAAACACAGGGATGAAAGAAGCAGTGGTCTTCATAGGCCATGTATATATGCATACAGTTCTTGGTAGTACCTGGGGCACATTTTGGTAGCTGTGTTCCCATCTCTTCATTGACCCATTCTCCACTGGCTGAGCACTGGTACACCACTTTGAAAACATAAGAAAAAAAAGGACTCCCATAAGGATACATTCAAGATGAAGAGAGGGTAAGTAGCATTACTATATATGATGCATTAACCTTCTCACTCCCTAGGCAAGCACATCTTGGTAAACATTGCTGTTATCTCCCCACCAAGGTGCTTCTATTCCCTTTTTTAGAGACCTCATCTAATACATTTCTTGAATCCTTTACTTTTCTACCAGAAGTCTGCGCTACATGTGACAAAAAACTCCATGGTTCACTCACAAGGCAAATGAGAGAGGACTTGCTAATGCATTTAAGGTCAACAATCCAAGTACAGACGTTGTTAGAGTGTATTAAACACAGAGCAACACAAAACTACTGCCTACAACCCCACACCAGTAAGAACTTTTTCCCAGTCTTGACCTGATGGGATATAATCCCAGCCCCAAGACAATACCAGAACCATTTCTTAGGCCTTTGATCAAAGAAATGTGACTGTGTAGCAGAGGAGATACTTACCATCCCCTTTGTTTTCTAGAGTATAGTAAGGTGCATCACACTGATACCGGACAGCAGCTTTGTAGAGAGGCTCATGGAGTTCGGAGACATATAAGGCTTGGGCATTGTCAACTGGAGGGGGATCACCACAGTTCACAGCTGTAGAAACAAAACAAAAATGATTGAAGGGGCATCCTCACTCAGCAATAAGATTATTCTGTATGATGGGGCACCACTCAGGTTCTCTGATCCCTGCACAGCCATGGGTGCTCACTTTCTCTGTCCTTTTAGCATGCTCACCTCCCAGTCTTTCAGCATTCACTGAATCTGGACATATAGTGGATCTATAGCCTAAAGACTCCATTCTAGTCTCCTTCCCACAATACAGAGCTGGGTCACTTACGAACACAGCTCAAATCGGAGTTGCTCCATTCACCATTGTCCTGACAGGTGGAGTGAAAACTCGTGATGCTATCTCGTTGCTAGGAAAAAGAACACATGATCCATGTAAGTCTCTGGACATGAAATATATCTGATATAGGCGCTCCCATGGAGTGTCCTTAAAATACTGCAGTGTCTGGAAGAGGTTTCCACTTACTACTGCTGTGTTGAAAACTTTGAGTCCCCAGAGGTACTCAGGGCACCTGATGGGAAATGGCCTCATGATGTTGCTGAGAGGGCCAGAGGGGACACACACTTTTTTATGTAACTTACCCTCACAATTTCGTAGCCTTCCACACAGGTCACTTTCACATTGTCCTTTAAGATATACCTGTCCTTCTTTGGGTCAAGAACAGAATTGGGGATGACACTCGGGGGACAGGTTACAGCTTTGAAGAGATAGGTAGAAATCAGTGATTAAGAGATTCAAGATTTATTTTCCTTCCAGCTCCCAACTTCTTTCTCCCAGTGATTTTTTTCCCTAGTAAACAGGCATCCTCTTTTTACTCAGTATCAGCAGCAGTGAGCATGTTAACATGCTGTTGTACCATGAATCTGACCTGGGACAAACCCTATCCCTAACTCGGCACTAGAGTGAAAGCATTCCCAAGTGTTTACTCACGATCCCCATAGTAGCGAATTTTCCAGCCTTTGTGCTGTACAGCGTGGTCTGTCTGGAAGATTATGTCAAGAATGTTGTTCCTAGTTTTGATTTCAGGAGGACCTGGGAATTTGCTGCCACAATAGGGACCAAAATGCTGTTTTCCAGAGACAAACTAGGAAAATAACAAACAAGAATACATTAAAAATACCAAATGTATTTAGGGAGATAGTAAAATGTATGCTCAATATGTGCATATTCAAATGCATTCTCACAAACTCAAAAAGGCAACATAGTTGAAAACAAAGTTAAGCAGTCAGAGGGTTTTCTGAATATGAGGAGGTTTATGGGAGATCCAGAGCACCCTGACTCCCTCCCCACACCTACTGTTAAGCTGTCGAGGCAAGTCCCATTTGAGTCGGCTGGTTCCAGGTCAAAGTCCCCGCTGCGTATGGTCAGCACCACAAAGTAGCCTGGGCTCAGAGCCACTCGGTACTCACACCGTGAGTTCTCTGGGTACTGGTTGGGATAGTTGGGGCTGGCAATCTCCCCTGAGGGCTCAGTGAAGACATTTCCACTGCAGTTCACTAGTTAAGGAAGGAACATTCGCAAGTAGCATTCGGAAAGGAAATAGTCCATGTGCACAGCCAACAAGCTGCTTCATGAAATAACCATGTCACAACACTGTATCTCTCCAAGTAACTGAAGCCAGGTCCACTCTCTATCCAGTTAGCCAGACTTTAATTCCTTTTTTACCCTCCACCTTCAATTTAGGCTCCTTTCATCATGTTCAGGTTCTCATATTATACTCCTTTCAACATACAGTGTTTGTGACCTTGTAACTTTTTGATTCAAGCCAAGCAGGCCTTTGGCCATTTTTTGTGTCTTTATGGAACTGCCCTGTTTTGTCAGAGATTTAAAGGCTCAAAGATAACAGTACGCTAAGGATCTGCATCACGGTTTTTATAGAATGTCATTTAGTAGTTTCTTAATTCTGTTGACACAGAAATAGAAATAAGAATGTCAAGAATATGTTAATAGAAATTTCCAAAATCACAGTCTACTGCAGTTCAGATTTGCACTGAGTTGGGTTTTTTTTCCCTGGAAATATACCTGTGACAAATGGCTGAGAGGGTTGATAGAGAAGGTCTTCCAAGTACAATATCCCACTTGGCCTAAATTAACTCCTGCTTTTGACCACAGCTCATGTAGATGTCTCACCTCCACAAGTGCTGTTATCCTCATAGAGGAAATAATCTGGTGGACAGGTACAGAAGTAACCTCCAATGTAATTATTACAGTAATGACTGCAAGGCTCCTCCACAAAATCCGTGCACTCATCCAAGTCTGCAAGTGTGGAAAGAGGAATCAGCCAAAATTAGGAGAGGTCCCTGAGGGCAGGAGAAAGATTAGAAAGTGAAGCAAACACTAGAGGATAATAAGGAAAAGGTGTCTGTAAGACAGTATTTATACTGGCCATATTGAAATGCAGTCCTGCCTGCTGGCGTCTCTTTTAAATAAGGCATTCTTGTAAGGAAAATCCTTCTGTCAGCTTTTCTCCCCGCTCCAACCTGCACACTACAAAGATTCAGAGGAGACTTTTAACCTTACCTACTGCAACATAGTAGGCTGCAAAACCAGTGAAACGCTCCTCATTGGAAAAGTCTGATTGGAAGCTCATAGTGAGTGTGTTGTAAGGGACATGAAATTCCTCCACAATCGAGGAGCCAGGGGCACGAGGTTTCTTCCGCCCACAAAGCACGCCTTCAACATGGCCACCAGACAGGATCTGCAGAGGAATTCAGAGACCTCTTACCTTGCTACCGGAACATGTGTGATTACCAATACTTGAGTCTTTCAGCTTATAGGTACTAAGGTGCAGCTGAATGGAGCCCCTAGACAACCAGTTTCATGATATTTGTAAGACACTGGAGCAGTGCTCCCTCCTACTGACTTCCCAGCTGTGAAATACCTGTCTTAATTTCTCAGATACAAATTAATCCAGACAGTTCTCTGTTAAAATACTTTCCTCGTGGCCACTTGTACAAAAAATCAGCACCGTGATTCAAAATGGCAAAACCAATCCCTAACAGTCTGCAGAGCAGTCCAATGGGTTCATTGGTTTGTTGCAAAAGGACACATTGTTACAGAGCAAGCCCATCCTTTCTGTCCCACCCTGGTCCTCCTTGAAGGTCTCCTTCTGGTGCTGCACCTGATCTTATTGCCCCTTTTCACACAGAGATATGGCAGGGTAGGATGGTCTTGTTTCTGCTTGTTTGTGTGGAAATGCTCCATCTTTAGTGCCTTGTGGGACAATGTGGAGCAGAGCTGGTTTTAAGAAGCCTGTGGTGCATAGATCATAGAAAACTACAGTGTAAGGAACCACTTTATCTGGGTGCCCACTATCTATGACAGATGGATTATTTCTAACCCCCATCCTTTCCAATCAATTTCTGATTGCATTTAATCATCTATGTCCACTCATGGATTAATTCTGAATAATTTCAGGCACAGACAACAATTACCCTAGGAAAATGGTCCTTTTATATCTACAGTTCACTGGGTGAGAATATGCCTTGCGTAGGGAAGTGTCAGAGATGCCTAAGAAGGCTCTTCCTATGAATATAGGAGAAACATGATGGGGGCATAAGTGGGACAATCAGTTGGCAGACAACACTTGTGTGGTTATGAGGCAAACTCAAATCCTTTAGCGACTTTTAGTGGAGATACACTCAGTTATTTAGGCTTCTTGGAGCTCAGAACCTGAAGAATGTGCTTAACTCCTCTCCCAGCCCTGAGCTTTGTACACAGCTTTGCTGTTCTGTGCTCTAACCCACCTTCATGTCTTTTTCTCACTCAAGGACAGGGACAGTACCTTCACAAAGTCGTATTCACAGTTCTGTGATGGTTCAAGATCCAGATGTGTGAAATAAAGGTGAATACCATATCCTGAAGGGACCTGGATTTCCCAAGATTCCTTCACGTCATTGGGATACAGCTGAGGATAATTGGGCGACAAGATCTCTCCATACATGGAGGCCGCATCAGCCCAGGCAGAGAGACAGAAGAAGATAAGGTACCTGAGAAAAGAGGAAGGAAGATGGCATTGCAGAAGTCTTCTCCATCCACATACATGCACAGTCCCCAGAGAAAAAGCTAGTCTTTAGCTGTACACAGCCTGCAGCAGGGCTCCTGGCTCTGGAGTTTTAATGACCAGTGCTGGGCCTGTGTGGGGATTGTCCTTCTCCTGTAACTTTTCACAGAGGAGTACAACCTCAGTGGTGCTCTCTGGTTCTCCCAAGTTCTGTAAGAGGTGGTAATGCTGTAAGAGCTGAACACAAGGATCTTAAATCCTATTTCCTACTTCATTGTCCTGTTCTTGAATCTACTTGGGCTATAGATACATTCAGATCTGACAATCAGTACAGCATTACAGGAAAACCACCTAATTCATAAAATTAGATTACTAATAAACCTGAGTTCCCCTTGGAGATTTAATAACTCACCACATCTGGAAAAAGCAGTTCTTCCTTTCTGCAAACCTTCATGAATTGGACTTTGGAGTTACGATCTGGGACAAAAAACAGTGTGATTGATTAATGTTGCCTGTGCTTCTGCATGTCTGCTAAGTAGGTCAAAGACCCTAAAACCCCAGCTTGTGGAGACTAGGTCAATGTTTTGCTCCAAAAGCAAGTTTGTATCTCTGTCTCTTCCTGCATATAGCAACCCCAAGCATCAAGGAGGGAAGCTTAATCTCCATACTGACAAAATGGAGAGGTGGTCTCTATCTTGGTACTCACCAGTACTCACACTCTGTCTTTGTGACCATCAGTATGTCCAGACACCATGCTAGTGCACAGCAAATTATGACAGAAACACATCCCCCCCTCCCCAAGATACCCAATTCATTCTTCTCAGCACCTCAAAAATCATTCTAAGACCCTGGGGTTGGAGAGCAGCTTGTCCTGACTCTTCCAGCTGTCAGACAGCAACGCTCGGGAATTTTTTCCTTTCTCATTTCTAATGTTTGCAATATTTACCTTCTCTCCCTAGTTCGTGTCTGGTTTTCTTCTCTCTTCCCTTCTCTTTTTAATCTTTCGCTTTTTCTTCCTGTGCACACCCTCCTCTAAACGCACTCAAAGCGGGGTCTGGGAAAGGGAGCTCTAATTCGCAACATCGCAGCACCCTCTATCTGTGGGATGCGGCTTCCCAGCCTTCCCGCTGGGTGAGGTGCTGGCCTTGTCAGCTCTCGGCAGGAAGGGGAATTCCCAGAAATAGTTTCACAATCCTGCTAGCTCAGCCTGCCAGGGGCAGCACACAGATCTCGTCTCTATTTTCGGGAAATCAGATGACTTTTGGGAAAAGGGAGGGGTATAGAGTTTTCGGTTGCTTACCCTCTCTTCCTCTTTCCCCTCCCGTTAAAAGTTGGGAACAACATCCAAAGGGTGTAGAAAAGGGAGAGTCCAATGCTTCTGCATAGAAAAGCTTGTTTGATCATCCTGTCCAGAGATCACTTTGCTGAAGTTCGCTCCTACTGCAACCTGATGGCCACAGGGCTGCTTCCACTGCTCCTCATTTGTTGCTTCAGAGACCCTCTTAAAGTGGAAAAAAACCCAAAAGATAGTGGCCTATTTAATGTTGTGCCTCTCTGAGGCTACCAGTAGGAGTGGGAGTGCATGGTTTTGCTGGGTTTGGTATGGAACACTCATGTAAGTAAAGGTTTAGGACTAGGAATTCATAACTATTTTATTTGTCAAGTGAACTTCATGTAAGAGCATTTTCATCATGTTCACGTTCATCAGACTTAGCCTTAGAGCAAGTTAGACCCAAGACTCTTACAGAAAGGAGTTTAAAGGCTTACACCAGGTAGGACCCTTAATCCAGACAGTGCCCACAAGCCAGGACCAAAATACAAGCTAAAATTACTGTCACTAATACTCCTAGAAACCCCTTCCTCCTCATAAACCATCTGCACTAGGATTGGACTATAAATGAAAATGTAAAACTCCATTACAGCCTCTACTCTTTACAATCAGCACAGCACACTCCAGGGCTTGTTTTAGCCAAGAAAAGTTCTTCGAGTTTCAACAGGCCATAAGCCTGGCTGAAAGAGTTTTTTGTATTGTCAAGGCAGAGAAACACCTACAGATGAATCATAACTGATTCCATTGTAGTCAGGATAAAGGCTTTGCTTGAAGAACATGCCTAGTCTGTTTTCAATGTCAAACTGAGAACGGGGAGAGAGAGAGAAAACAGTGTCATCTCACTTCTGATGTCTCTTGGGAGCTAAGCTTGATGTTTCTAACTGGAATTTTGAGAATCAGGAAAACAGTGATGAAAGATACACAACAAATCATGGGGAGGTGTTTTCTCCTCTGAGCTGGGCAAAGTAAAAACCCTGCCAGTGACATTTTGAGCCACAATCATATTTTAAAATGAGCATGGCAGAAATAAAACTGATACATTATGCATGTCATTTCATCGCAAGGGAATTGTATATTTTCATATAAACCCGACTCAACTTGCCTGTAACAGTGGTAGATTAATATGTGTGTGAATATTAATAATTCTTTAGAAGACATATACCTATTAATTAAGAAAAAGATTGCTGAAGTTAGTTAAATAAAAAAGTAGCTGCATTTTCTCTGGTCGCATATCTGCATAATGCTAACTATTTATAATTAATTCTGCATAATGCAGAAGACTGGTAATATTTATGTGTATATTTACACTGAATACAACATTTGATTCCATTTGTTTAGATCTGTATTATCTTTACAACTTGTAAGATGAAACAGCTAGGTAATATATTTCACAATTCACTGAAACTGTGTCAGGTAACAATTTAAAAGAGGCAAAATCAGGCCATTAAGTTTAATAAATGATAACATTAAGTTTGTCAATGCAATATAATTCTGCTCAGAGGCATTCTGTTAAACTCCTAAATTACATGACCACATACTACTTTTCCCAAATTGCATAAGACAAACCTTTTCTTAAGATGACTCAGAATTGTGCAGCTGTAACTTTTTTGCCAGATGTTATGAAGTGCAGCAGTGTTCCAGGTTTCACAAAATTACCATCTAAAACAAGTCTGACTGGCTTGTCTTCTCCCAGGAAATTGGGGGGGAAAAAAGCTTTTCCCAAGTTCTAAAGAAAAGCCACACTTTCCTATCTGGAAACGCTGAGTCAGTGCATAAGACAAAGGGAGTAAATATCTAAAGAGAAAACAACATTAACTAAGTGAAATCCATCAGGAGAGAGTCAAGGATATGTAAGTAACAAGTAAAATACGCTCCAACTACCAAGACCCTGGCAGTAACTTGCCTGTTTCCTGTTCTGCCAATAAGAGGATTCAGTGGGTTTCTTGCTCACTACACTTCCCTCTTGTGATCCAGGCCGGTTCTGTTATCAGTCATTAAATTTGGACCCTTGTGTAAACCCCAGGAAAACCTGCCAGTGCAGGTGTGTTCAGAATCTCTCAGTATAACTCACAGAATTCCATCTGCGCATACTGTACCAGGGGGATTTTCACCTGTCTGTTCACCTGTTTTACTCCCTCCATCACCAAGTCTGAATGCAAAGGTCCCAGTAAGACCTGGGAGCTGGGAGCACTGTACCACACTGAGATCCCTGCTGCCTCCTGACTCCCTTCCCCTATGCCCCTGGGTATAGCTTCAAGCAGCTGTGACTGTTAAGCGCAGGCAATGCCTGCCTGCACTACATTTCCTACAAATAGGCATGCCTACTTTTCCCTATTCTGACTCACAGCTGAGATGTCCCACCACGGGATGACTGGTGTGAGTTCTGCTGCGACCTTCCAAGGGATATCCATCTTCATGGCACACGTGGCTTCCCGGAGCTGAAACTGTGGCTGAAGAGGAGTAGTTTCATCTATTAGAGTAAAATATTCCTAAATACTTCGGCTTACTTTCACTTAATCATGGAATGGTTTGGGTTGGAAGAGACCTTAAAGATCACCTAGTTTCAGTCCCCAGCCATGGGCAGAGACATCTTCCACTAGACCAGGTTGCTCCAACTTGGCCTTGAACACTTCCAGGCATGGGGCATCCACAGCTTCTTTGGGCAACCTGTGCCAGTGCCTCACCACACTCACTGGAAAGAATTTCTTCCTCATATTCAGTCTAAACCTACCGTTCTTCAGGTTAAGGCCATTCCCCCTTGTCCTATCACTACTTGCCCTTGTAAAAAGTCCCTCTCCAGCTCTCTTCAGGTACTCCAGCCCCCTTTAGGTACTGGAAGGTGGTCTCCCCGGAGCCTTCTCTTCTCCAGGCTGGACAACCCCAGCTCTCTCAGCCTTTAAATCGCCGGGGTGACACCGCTGCTCTGAGAGGAAAGGCGACAATCCTGCGGCAGGGGAACCCGCCGGACTGAAGCCATCGGAGGAGACGCAGCTCGCCGGTCCCGGCGGCACCGAGAGGCGGCAGCAGAGACCGACCGGCCCCGTGGAGACACGGCCCGGGGGCTGCCCCGCCCGGCCCCAGAGTGGATGTCGGGGGGGTGACTCCCCTGGGTGACACGCCCCGTGCCCGGCACAGCGTGTCCCAGCCCTCCCACCAGGAACAAGGGCCACGAACTGCAGCTCCCCCGTTTCGTGGAGGGGGATTTCGGGAGCGGAGCCGGTGGTGCCTGACAATCACGCTCTTACATTGCGTAGGACAGGAAGAGACCTTGAGACCTTGGCTTCAAGTTGCCAAGGTTTAGAATGGACATTAGGAAGAAATTCTTCTCTGAAAGGGAACAGGCTGCCCAGGGAAATGGTGGAATCACCATCACTGGAAGTGTTCAGAAAACATGTAGTTGTGGCACTTAGTGACATGGTTTAGTGATGGACCTGGCAATGTTGGGTTGATGGTTGGACTTGATGACCTCAGAGGCTTTTTCCTTCAATATTAATTTGTGCAATAATCTCCGGAGTGAAAAGGTGACATGATTTCAAGCATACTATTCTCTCCCCACCTCCAACACCACAGAGCCCCAGTTTCTCTGTCTCTATGGTTTTCATTCACCTACTCCTGACTTTTTCCCCTGCTGGCTCCAAGGCCTCCTATACATCCTTCTAATGAAAAATTATTTTCATGTCTTCCCCTGCCTGTTATTCCAAGCAGTCACCCTTCTCCCTCTATACTCCATCTCTTCCTAGTGGCTATTTCTCTCCCCATCCTCCCTGTGCTTTTCCCTTGACATGATGATTGCCAGTAGCAGACTTCTGTCCTATTTAATTTTATTCTGACCCTTGCTCTTGTAGTATCTTCCTTCCGTCCATCAGTGTTCAGCCCTAAACCCACTCCCCAGATAGTCACCTTGTCCCAGGTAACCCACTCCTCTCCCATGGCCATCTCAATCAGCGTAGGCACCTGTACCTGCCTGGGAGAAGAAGCACTAGTGAGGCAGAGCTGAAACAGTTCCTCAGCATACAAGAAATGGTCCCGGCAAGAACGTACTGCAAGAGCTCTTGAGCAACCACTTGGGTCTTGTGTAGTTGTGCTGTGTGGGAAAGCTGCATGAACCACTGGAACAGAGTCAATGGAAATGAATTTACAGAAGCTTCAGCAGCTCCGTTCCCGTATTGCCACACCGAGCACATGTGAACCTCAAGTTTCACATTAATACCTATGAAACTATGGTGTATCTTTCAGGACAATAAATAAAGACTTTTGGCTACATCCCCTCCTCTCAAACATAACACCACTATGATTATTAAAATAATACTACTGAAAAATAGTAGTACACTCACTATGATCCAAGTCTCAAAACCAGCCACTATGCTCTGACCCAAATTGGCTATCTAGCATTTAATCTAAACAGGTCAAATATAGCAACATTTCAAGCAACTGAAAACAGAATCTCACAACGGAAATGGTTAGGCAATCTCAGGAGCAGATGCTGCTTCTGAAACCCATCTCTGACAACAGTAAATTACAGAATGAAAGTTCATGTGCACTCTGTCTCACCATTCATGTAGCTAACTGACCTCAAGTGTATTAAAATACTACAGTATTTAAAAAATTAATTTTACAAATAATGGACATTTCTCAGAAGTTCCTCTTTGCACAAAAGAAGTGTGTCAGGAGGTTGTTGCCTCAGCTATTCCAGCACACAAAGGTCCTAGACCAGAATTTTGTCTAGTCCAGAATACAGCCTCTCCCTTTTTCTGCAATCTCAGGTCTATGGGAGGACACCACTTGAGAGAGTCTGTGGTCCAAATCCATTTTTCCTGCTACAAATGTGTCCTCCAAAACCAGACAGAGCACCTTGCCTTTCGAAAAGCAGGAGTCTGTGTCTGCAGGAGACAGAGGTCTCCTTGGGCAGGACAAGTACCAGCGCATGCGGAAAGCTAAGCCCAGTGCTGTAAGCCCTCGTGCCAAGCCCAACAGAGTACCAGTGGCTGCAGAACAGAGGCGTGGCTGGTGCCAGGTTACAGCAGTCTGACCTTCAAAGCAAGGTCATTGCCCACAGAATCTTACTAATCCTCCAGGCACAACCTAAGCTTTTACGGAAAGAGGACAAGAAGGGAACGGGAAGGATGAAGGGAGGAGAAGCCAGAAGTGGAGGTTTAAGGGAGAAGGCAAGCGTACAGAGATATTTCCCTGGTATATTCTCCCATTTTTGGCTATCTAAAATGTAGTGACTTACTGAACCAGAAGTTATATCTGTATGTTACTGTTAACATGTCCTCAGTGGATCTTTTTTACACAAATGTTTTCATCACTCTTTAACTCATTTGTGGACTTTTAATATAATGATAACAGACTGTTAAATCTGTGGGATAATTTAATTATACCAAACATGGGAGGAAGCTTGATTATGGAGTGGATTCCTTCAGCAGTGATGCTAAGAGGCCTTTCTATAATCTGGCTCTCCACTTTCATTACACTTCTACAAATGTTGAAATTTGAGAGGATCATTCCTTGTGAAACATGACAGGGGGAGGAACAGACAGTCATCATGCTCGCATAAGACTCACTCACTTAGGAAAGCGGCCTAAACACACAATTGAACATGGAAATGAGAGATAGATATTGCTTGGAAAGTCAATTGGCAATCAGTAACCAGTTAGAGTGGACAAACACAGTAACCTATTTGTAAAGTCTAACCTGACGGAGTCAGCTATCTCAGAGGGTTTTTGAACCCCCACTAAACGTCTTGATTTGACACTCTACACCTTACACTGCCTTCAGGGGACCTCTGGAGGTCAAGGCCGAGATCTCACCTTCTCCATGCACTAACTTACTACACTGATTACTGGTCCATTTTTCTCATTTTCTCATTTTCTGTGAGAAAAAGTCATCTTCTGAACATCTCCAAGGCTGAAGATTTCCCAGCCTCTCTAAGTACCTGTTCTCATGGTGAGCCACTCCTTGGTCCAACTGAACTTTCCTTTGTGGCAGCTTGAGGTCATTGCTTCTCATCGTTTCACTGTGGACCTCTGAAACGATTCTGGCTCAGTTCTCCCTTAGCTTCACATCAAGTCCCATATTATTTTGAGCGCATTTGTTTCCTGAACTCTTTGAGGTTTCTGTGAGATCACTCCTTCATTCTTTTCATCGCTTATCTGTTCCACTCTCTGCACTCACTACATCTTCTGCTGCACTGCCCAATGTGCAGTTTAACTGCTCTTTCAAGACTTTATCCTCTTCGTTCTCTTGATCTGTGCCTTTGCCACTAAGAAATGGTGGATAGGAGAAAATCCACGTCATTTAAAGTTAAACATGTGCCTACCAGGGCCTGTTCCCAGCAGGTGAACCCAGCCCACAGCCACACCACAACCTCATGGCCAGACCTGCACCTGAGGCAAAATAATCCTATGTGCCAGCACAGACTGGGAGACAACGGGCTAAGAAGCAGCTCAGCAGAAAAGATCCTGAGGGTCCTGGCACACCAGCCCAGGACGCTCTGGGTGGCATGGGTGCCATCAGAGGCAAGAGGTGGAGAGAAGCAATTAATTCCCTCTGTGTGGCGCAGATATAGTTGTATTTGCTTTGCTGTGTTCACTACGGGCTCTCCAGCACAAGAGAGGTGTAAACCAACTAGAAAGAGCCAGCGGAGGGCCACTGGGTAGGTGATGAGCACTTTAATACTCAGGAATCTGGATTTGTTTAGCTTGGAAAAGAGAAGGGCAAGGGGAGGCAAGGTCTTTAGTCTGGTTGTCTATGGAAGTGAGGTCTAGATGAGCATGTTGCCAGTCAGTCCCTCTCCCAGTCAGATGTGACAAGAAATGGGATCTAATAGGGGCTGCTGCCTAAATGGTGATGACAAAGAGGACAGAGCAGGATAAAAAGGATGATTCAGCACTGGCTCAGGAGCCCAGGGAAGCTTGGAGCTTTTCACCCATGAAAATGTACAGCAATTGCCCAGGCAACACCCTGAGCAACCTGATCCAGCTTTGGAGTCCAGCTTGTGAGCTGGGGTTTGGATCAGAGACCTCCAGAGGCCTCTTTTCATGTGAATCTTTGTGTGAGCCTGTGATTGCCCCTCCAGCTAAGTTTTGGTGCTCCTTCTCACTGGAATGACACAGCAGCAAAATGGTAACACAAACAACGGAAAGAGGATCACACCTGTTACACCCAAAGCTTTAGCTGAGGGGAACTTGGGATGCACTCATGTATGACTGCATGAAGGGACACACCTCACAGTATCACGGAATATGCCAGGTTGGAAGGGACCCACAAGGACCATTGAATCAAACTCCTGGCCCTATACAGGACCATCCTCAAGTCACACCATGTGTCTGAGAGTATCATCCAAATGCTACTTGAACTCTTTCAGCCTTGATGCTGTGACCACTTCCCTGAGGAGCCTGTTCCAGTGCCCCTCCACCCTGAGTGAAGAAACCTTTGCTAATATCCAACCTAACCTAGGACGTCATCCAGCGGATGAGTTATGAGGAGGCTGTATGGGCAGAGCTGCCCAGTGACTACAGAGTCACAGAATTGTTAGGACTGGAAGAGACCTCTGGAGATCATCCAGTCCAATCCCCCCTGCCAAGGCAGGGTCGCCTGGAACAGGCAAGACAGGAATGTGTCCAGGTGGGTCTTGAATGTCTCCAAAGAGGGAGACTCCACAACCTCCCTGGCCAACCTGTTCCAGTGCTCTGCCACCCTCAGTGTAAAGAAGTTCTTCCTGATGTTGAGCTGAAATTTCCTGTGTTTGGCTTATGGCCATTGCTCCTCATCCTGTCACTAAACTGTGCCTGGCACTGCGGCACACCCAGTCCGGTGCTTCAGGGACAGGGCAAGGGACAGGTGTTGCCATAACGCTAGTATGGGAAGCGGATCCCTCTGGGCCACAAGAGCCAAGCATCACACAGAGGGGTCTGTCCTCCGGGGACAATGGGGGTGGCGGGACCAGGCAGCGTTGGGGAAGCTCAAGGAGTGCCGCACGCCGAAGCTGAGGCTGAGGCTGAGGCTGGGGCTGCGGCCGAGGCCATGGCTGAGGTCAAGGCCAAAGCCAGAGCGCAGACCCAGGCCGAGGCCCCCACCCCGCTCTCCCGCCCTCCCCGCGCGCGCCTCGTGTCCGCGAATAAC
>VZRE01001702.1:88474-107944 GCA_013396775.1 Cephalopterus ornatus
GGGGCCGGGTATCGCCCCGCCGGCACGGAGCCGCACCTGTGCCCGTGCCGCCGCACCAGGCCACGTGTGCGCGGCGAGCCGGCGGGCGAGCCCCCGCCGCTACCAGCACCGCCCTCCCCGCCCGGGGAACGCGGGACGTGCCCCGCGGCAGCAGCCCGGGACGGGCCCCCAGCTGTCCCGGCGGAGAGGGGGCTCCGCCCGGTTTCCCCGCGGGAAGTCGGGGCGCGGTTCTGGCAGAGCGCCTGCAGGNNNGTAGGAGCGGGGCAGGGAAGAACGCGGGGTGCCAGCGGAAGACCCCGCTTGGGTCCCGTATCCCGGTCACAGGAACTTTGTCAGCGATTGTCCCGCTGGCTGTGTGTGAGAGCCCCGGGGCCCCGTGTGCATCCAGCGCCCCGCGAGCGTGTGCCCGCTCGGGAATCCCCGCAGCCCCTCCGAGGTGTTGCCCCATCCGAGTGCAGGGCGATCGCTGCCCAGAGATATCGCTGGTGTCTGCAGTAGTGATGGCACTGAGGGAGTGGCGTGTCATCACGGGCATTGCCAGGTAGGGTGAGCAGAGCCTGCCAGCGCAGTGGCTGGGAGAACTGGGATGATGCCCTGCGCTCCACCTGCCATGCGAAGCATGTTGCAAAACACACACTGCATGCGCTTATGTAAACATGAGATACTTAAGTCCCGTGTGAAATGGGTAAGGCAGAGCTAGCTTTATGATGTGGGCTAGCCATTGAGGGGGAGGTTATGGCTCCCAAAACATTAATTCAAGTGTATGTATAAACGATATCTGCGTACATGTCTGCAGATGTTCAGTGAAACTTCGGGTTGTGAAAGCATTTGGGAGTGTAGTCACCTAGCAGCAAGGAAATACAAGCTCTCCACTGAACCTGAAAATATATTTGAAGTGATGCAGCTGTTTCTGTGTGATCTGTCAAAATAAAGTTGCTTTGGCTAACTAGAAGTATAATTTTTAAGAAAAGATGCAAGCAAGAAAAACTGTGTCAGTTTGTAACTGTGGTCTGCACCAGACTTATTTCTGCCTAATTTAATTTATGATGTGTGAGATCAAGCTGAACCAAAACATTCTTCACATCAGGGGTAGATACAGATATAGGAGGCTGAACTGATTATCATTTTGAACTCAACCTAGAAGTTAGTTAAACCAAACTTTCTTCTAGAAGAAAAAAAATAGATTAATAGGTAACGTATACAAGACATGCACACAAGTCAGCATGAGTTAGTCTAGCAGCTCCCCACAGCTGAATGGGGAAAGTCCTGCTTTTCTTTCTCCTGCCTCCGTCTCTGGTACTTTAATTGCGATCTAATTGCATTTACTTGCTTGGCAGAAACCTAAACCAGAAAAAGCAGATAGTTCACTACAGGGTTAGTCAGCTAAATTAACCAAGGGACTAGTCTAACAGGTGCTTATGCAGAAAAGGTCCTAGAAGGCTTGTGTGGAGGCAGACACCTGCAGTAGAGAGATGCCTCTGCAGAATATTCTCACCTGGATCTTACTGAGTTCCTTCTTGCTTCTTACTAGTAATAAGCTAGAACACTACATTAGAAGGCTGTTTCTTGCTTGGTGTCTGGTGGCTGACCAAAACCACTTCTTTGTAACGAACAGCAGATAGTTACTGTCCTAAAAGATAAGAAGAGCTGCCCACTCCAGTTGGTAGATTGAGGAAGCATGAGATCCATGTGTGCTGTTACAAATGTTCCACATACAGTGTTGACACTAAGCCACTGAGACAGCACAGTGTCCCTTCCTGAGGTAGGCATGGTCCCAATGGATCTTTACAATTTGTATTATAGTCTGGGGATCAAGGACTAGGAAACCACTCACATCTCTCCCCTGCATACCTAAAATGTATTTACTAAACCAGGAGGCCAGACCTGCTTTTCCCTGTCCTTTCTCCCTAGTTCAGTATCTCTTAATTACATGCAATGGAAGGCATAACTTCAGACAGAAGGCTTCAGGGCATGCAAAGCAGCCTTGCCCGTAGTTTGGCACTCTTGCAGGTCGTGTAGGTTGAACCACTCTGGCAGAGGGGATTGACTTTGGCTTTCCTGCTTAATGGATGAGTGGTAAAGCATTATACCATTACGTGAAAAGGACAGTCCAAACACTACTCCAGAGCAACATGAGAGGAGAGTAAGAAGAGTTCCCTAGTCCAGCACAAAGAAATGTTCATTTAATTGCAGCTTAGTTCACAATCCATTTAATGTGACTGAAAGCCTTAAACTCATTGGTAATGCAACTAGCACTGATGACCACTTCATAGGATGGCATGGGATGTAAATGAAAGGCATTTTTGAAAGCTGGAAGTGGCATTAGGACAAAGTATGGCTTTTCCTTCACTTCCTGCATTTCAGGTGTTTGCATAGATTCAGGAAGAAAACTGTTTTTGTTGGCTGCAGCTAATACTGCTGAATTATTTCAGAACAAGACCATGAGGACAAAGCTTGGTTCCAAAGATGTTCAAAAGATCTCTGTTCCAAGGATGGATTAAAAAGTTGTTGCTTTTTCTCGCTCTGTGATGCAGTTTCCCATCTACACTGTGCAATTTTACTGTGACAACAGTTTCTAGGGTTTCACTGTTCAGAAGATCACCAAAACTGGTAAAAATAGTCTTCTGAAAAAGAGGAAGAATCACAAGGGACTTTGCAACTTCTTACATTAATTTCTGGAGAAAGCTGAATTATTGTTGAAAAAAAGTCTAAATGGACTCTCTTGATTCAGAATAAGAGTGTTTACTTACTCATGATCTGAAATAATCAAAAGAGGTTGTATAAAACTGTTAACATTCTGTCACGACTGAAAACAATTAAATAAAGGGGAGAACGAGAGAATGAGAAAGGAGGAAGGAAGAGCATTCAAGAACTAAAATTGGAGTAGTCCTAAAGGGCACCACAATGTTTCAGTGAACAAGTAACGGCACATTGCTGAGCAAATTATGGGGATTTTAGTCACAGCTTTGTATTTAGATCAGAGACATATTTATACATGCTGCAATTTTGAAGCAAAGAATACAACTAGAATAGAGTCCTTTACTCAGATTGTACAACATTAAAAACTTACTGCAGACTTCCTGTATGTAAAAATTTGCATGAACAACTTTTGAACAAATTAGTCTGCAATTTGGCTGCTTTGTCAATAGCAGTAAGACCTGAAGCATAATTCTGGACCCTGCCACTTAAAAAAGTGTGATGTGTCAGTACACGAATGTCTGTCGATGATATGAAAATGTCTTTGAGAGATGTACTCTACCTTTCATTCTTCGGTAGGTCCAGGGCCTAATGTTCCCACAGGAGAAACTGTCTTTTTGTCATCATCGAAGACACCAGTGGTCTCAGCTCCGTCCCTACAGAGTTACTTTCCAGTTGCTGGAATAAGAGGTCTGAACCAGTGCTGTCCTAGCCCCTTGGAGGAAAAAGGGAGGGAGACCTTTAATGGTCTGAAGGAGAGAACAGGGTTTCTGTGTGGCTGCTCCTGTCCTCACATGAGAGGGGACAGATTTCTTTCCTGCTGTCACTGCTCAAAGCATAAGCCAGGATGCAGGGGGCCCTGTGGCACTGTGTATTTAAGACTTTATGTTGATCCCATTTCTTGCATGGCTGTGTGATCCCAAAGAATTACAGCTATTTATCTGATCATAGTATTACACAGTGGCTTGCAAGCTACCTGGCATGTCCTGCTGCACAATGTGGAGGGGGGCCAACATGCTGTTTACAGCCCTGAGCCAGAACTGACCCTGCTGATTTGCCCAGACCTGCCAGGAAAAGCACTGGGGAAGTGTTCCCTCATCCATACACATATCAGGGACCTGCAGAAATTAACACATTCCTACTCATTAGGTGCCAGAAACCTATTGCTTTGCTTGCCAGTCGTCTGCTTCTCTTCTACCTCTCATCAACTTTTTTACGTCCTCTGCTTCTTCCTGCTTTCTGCATCCTGAAGATTTTTAGGCTCTGTGAAATTCTCACTGTGGTCACCCAAAGCTGCTGACTTATCCCAAACTGAGTCCCCAGCTGGTTAGACAAGCAAGAACCTTACTGCAGGGAAGGTGAACAACAGGTTTTGATGGGTAAAAGATGGGAGAAGCTGTAAGAGGCAGCACTCTCCTGTCACAGGGGCTAAAACCAGCCCTGTCACAGAGCACTCATGTGCTGCCTTGTTTCAACTCCTAACTTCAAATACATCTTGTTCATTAAGTAATAAAAAAATAGAGGGAGGTGTGTAATGCTACACACTGCCTGTGTCTACATTAGCAAAGTGGCACAGTAGGAGCAAATCTATAGAGCAGACTTGTCTGTGAGTTTTGAGCATTTACTTTCAGTTTGCTTCAGTCTAGTCACACGGACTAAGCACCCTTTGGAGTGTATTTTCAGTTTAGTTTCGTCTTAAGAGAGCCCCGTTCACATGCTTTGAAACAGTTCTTCTACGGGAAGTAAAGCACCGTAAGTGGACTTTGAAAGTGCAGTCCTGAGCTGAATTAAAATACTCATGTTTATGCACCCTGTGTTAAACAACGTGTGGCACTTTTGCAGTATTAGAGACAAAAAAAGGGAATACCTTTGAAGTCAAAATATTAGGTAAGGCTGATATTTTAACACATTTTTTTCCTGTTGTCCCCTTCCTTCTAGTTTTAGCATTTTTACAAAACAATGGAGACAATTGACCTGCTAGATGTTAACAAAGGAGGAGTTAATTACCTGATCAGCAAGAGGGAGAAGGGGAAAAGCAGTCAGATCTACTCTCTTGAAGATGAAACAGAGCTAATGCTTATAAAAGGGGAAATAAAGGGAGCAGAGATGAAAAGAATGTTTCTGGTATTCTTATTTGCAGCTTTATACCTGGAAAAGGTAGGCATCCTAATCACCCATTCAAGAAGATGGCAGTATTTTTGCTTGGTATTAGTAGAATTTTTATCCTGCCTAATCCACCTTCTTGATAATTTACTTCTTTTGCTCAGTAAGATTCTTGTATCTGTGGACAGCTTGGGTGGTGTGCAGTGGCCCATTTCTCTCCCAAATGGCTGTGGCCAAAAAGCTGACTTTGTCCTTTCCTTTCAGCACGGGGATTCTCTTAACCAGAGATCATCTTCTTGTTGCTGTGAAGTTTGAAAAAAAAAAAAGGAGGGATTTATCATTAGCAGCATTGTTGTCCAATTTGCCACTTTTATATCAATTGCTTATTTCCTTCTATAAAAAGTCTGTCTAGAGGCAAAACCCAACTCTGTGTGCAGACTGTTTTTCAACTCCATGGTGTGTAGAGGAGAATTACTTCGGATCAGGAGTATTATAGCCTACTCTGCCTGAGGGAGCTGTGAAAGAGGAGGTTGGCAGAGTGGGAGCTGCTGTGCAGGGTCTCTTGGCAGGAAGGAGCAGGGACTCTTGTCCTGTTGCTCTGAATGGCAGAAGCAAAGCAGCACAGTGTCCTGCTGCTGACATATCCAAAGGTGACAGCCAGCTTTCCAGAAGGCAGTGATAACTCCAAAAACTGCTGTGCTTCAGGAACACAGTAGTGGGGCAGGAGTACTGCCGTTGTTATCAGTAGAAATTGCTTGTTATTTATTCGATAGTTTATGAGTGTTCAGAAGGGCACAGGCCACAGCAGAATGACCATTGATATTCGGTATCCACTGCCATTTGTAGGTTAAAGTTTATATCTGCAGTGTGGAACGGGCCCAGTAGTAAAACTGAGAAAATTATCTCATGCAGCAGAACTGTAGGTAAATTGCAGTCCAGAGTACTAACAAGTTACTCTGGATATCAGAAGAATTTAGGCTGATGTTGTGACTTTTGAACTGGAACAGTACCCATGTAATGCAAGACCAGGATTTAAGCTTGTGGCTTTCTAAAAACATATATGCTGAGCATATTAGTAGCTCTCTGTTTGCAAGGGTTCTTTTCCCTTCAGAGCATCATTACTCAAACTGTGATGTGATCTGCTGTGTAGAGCTAAAAAGGAGTATGTCTGACAAGTGAGACAGCTCTCTCAAAGAGTAAGAACTCTAGATGGGGATGGGAGAAAAAAGATAAAATTTCCGGCTTTTAGAAATTTGCCGTACATTATAGTATTCAGTCATACTGTAATTCTGTCTACAGAGATATCTAGAGAAAAAAAATTCTCATGAAAATGGACTTTTTTGCAAGATATTACTGATTTTTGAGAGTGAGACACCCTTGAAAATGTGTTTTTAAGACCATCCATGTCAACAAACAGCAATAAATTGTGCTTTGCCTGTAATTGTAATCTGATTTTTCTCCCCCTTATTCAAAAGGGTGAAATGTTTTCCACAGTAAACCTTTGATCTAATCTGATAGTAACACTTAACATTTTTTTACCACTTTCCATTTCTCAAAGCCAGTTGTTCCTCTGTTTATTAAACTTTAGCAGGAAAATTGGCACACAAAGAATCCCCATCTGTATGTTCCTGAGTAAAAGGCTGGTAGAAAATAAAACTTTTTTTTTTTTTTTTTTGGATCACGTGAATTGCTCTAATTCTTTTAGTTACTCCCGTATCCTCAGAGAGCCTGTGTGATGAACGCCCTTTGCCAATTCCCTCTTTCTCCGTCAGCTGGTGTTCAAGGTAGCAATGGGGGAAATGGGACAGAAGTCCATGTTAGCAAACGAAAAGAACACCGTGTAAAAAGCATGGAGGAGCAGGCATGGAGAGGATAGTTTGGATAAGACATTTTGTAGGGGAGTTTGGAGCCACTGTTGTGGAAGGGAAGAGCAGGCTGGGTGTGCAGGAGGGAGGTTGCCAGGCTCTGAGAGTGAAGGGCCGTGGTATGTGGGGCTGGCCGGCTGCTCAGCCCGAGAAAGCAGCCTGTGGTGTGGAAACCAGTGTGGGACACAAAAGGAGGAAGGAACAGCAACAAGGAGGCAGGGAAGACCAAAAGAGGGGTAGCAAGAGGCTGAGGAAATGGGGCGTAGCAGTTCAGTTTCAAGAAGCAGCAGGCACACATCTGGATTCAGTAGAGTGTGTTGCCGTCTGGGACCTAGAAGGGAGCCCAAAAGTCCCCAAACCCTGGGGCTCCCTCCCAAGGGACTTGTGGGGATGGAGAGGACCTTAAAATAGCTCCACTGACAGACTGCCAGACATATAGTTTACATAGCGTGACAGAGTTTCTCATTTCCTCTCACAGTAGTGTCTAGATTTGGCCTCGCTTATTGGAAACCTTCCATCCATCATACACTTCTCAGCAGAATGTGCATTTCGTCACCTTTTATTACTGCTCCATATAAAACATGACTATCTCCTGCTCCTAGTACTCCATTAGTGGAGGTAGAAGAGATCTATCCACTGCTACAGATTTCAGCCAGGATAATAAGTAGCATAGATGCCAGTATTGTGGTACACGATGAATTTCCTTTTTTCTTTTGTTTATTTTTAAGCAGGACAAAAGAACACAATCTTGCAAAGTAAAGCAATAAAATGGCAGAATTAAGGTCGCTTCTGCTATCCCAATTCAGCTCCTTGTGCACGTGCCTTTAGAAACACTAATTGTGTGAACAGGCTTCATGTACCCATGAGATGGGCAACGCTTCCTGTGTCACTGTGTATTAAAACATAACGTATTTATTGTCTAATGAGTGGCAATGTTTATTACATGCTATGTGAACTCACCTAGACAACAGAGTTTACTTGACTCATGGTGTTCTGTATGACACTTCTCAGTGTACTACCAGAGTGCTTTACAAATGTTTGCTTCTCACTTGAGCCACACATGAATAATCTGGAGGAATTCCTGACTTAGTCTAGGAGGTAATACACAGAAAATGCAAGGAAAAAACTCCCTCCACTTACCTTAGCTGCTCCATATGATATGCCTCTGACTTATTTTTTCTTTCCAAAAATACTACATGCACAGTACCAATGGATTTTAGTTACAGATGTGTGCTCAGTAGTTCATAAATCAGATGCAAATCTCAAGTTACAGAGTTAGAAAAACAAGAGTATCCTACTGGAGGTCACTTGAGGAACTCCGAAATTAAAGCTGAAAGAACTCATTGAGGTGGGAGCAGGATTGAAGTTTTCAGTACATTGTAATGGTATTAACTATAAAGTTCCTCCCTTCTCCCCCCCTTTTTTTTTTTAATATAGCTTCTTGCTATGTTCAATGTTTTTGTCGCAGAATTTGGAAATGAATCAGAGACTAAAGTCTGATTCATGTATTTAAGCATTATTCATCTGTATTGAATGAGGCCAGAAGCTGTAATCCTGTAATTTCTTGCACTTCAGTGTCAATTTTGATATGATTGTGTTCCTGTTAAAGTATTTTCTTCTATACAGAGTAATTTATCTGGTATCTGTCTCCCAAGATGGAAATACTGTATCAGGAGTTAACACCATGACCTTTGTTGATAATGTATCCATGTAAAGTACATATTCCTAGTAACGTGTTCAAGAAAGCTGTAGTTTGGATCATTACCAATACTTGTCTAAACTTATTTACAACTCTTCCTTTGTTTATTTTTTTTCCTTTCTTCTCTACTCAGGATATCCTTTTGCCTTGTTCCAGCGCTATTTCCTCTTCCAGAAGGAGACCTACCTCATTCATCTCTACAATGTGTTCACAGGACTCTCAATTGCTTACTTCAATTTTGGTAAGATGAGTTTGGGAAAAGAGAGCTGCCTGGCCCAGGGCAAGCTGCAGTTTGGGAGAACCTGTAAATGTAATTTCTACTTCTTATCTCTCTCTCTTTTCCTGTCCCACAGGGATGCAGTTTTTTCATTCCCTGATATGTGTCCTAATCCAGTTCCTCATACTGAGACTAATGGGTCGCACAATCACTGCCGTCTTCACCACGTTCTTCTTTCAGATGGTAAAACTCTCTTTCTTACTCCATCCAGTTTGTAGAAGGGAGCCCTCTGTTCCGTTTTGCACTTCCCAGTTGCAACTGTGGGTGGAAAAGTGGAGGCAGATCAAAACCAGCTGGAGGAATTAGTTTGAATAACCCAAACAATGGTTTCTTTCAGACATACCTTATGGCTGGATATTACTTCACAGCCACAGAACATTATGACATCAAGTGGACAATGCCACATTGTGTCTTGACGCTTAAGTTAATTGGTGAGTGACACCTCTCTTCTATCTCTTGCACTCTGCAAGCTGTGCTTCAAGGAAGAGAGGACTTGCTTATTCAGTCCATCCCAGGGATTCAAACAGCTGTTTTTCATCTCTAGGTCTGGCCATTGATTACTATGATGGAGGAAAAGAGCTGGTGAGTAAGACCATTTCTCCATCATTCCATGCTGTTCCAGTGAGCTAGAGGTCAGAAAATCAAATTCAAAGGATGAGAATTAGCAGGCTGCGTTGTTTGGTAAAAGCCATAGCTGAGAAGGGAGCCTCTGTGAGTGTCTGAGGGCACTGAATTCTGGAGCGGAAAGAAATAATTTGGAACAGAGACAGTAGTGATTAGAGATGGACAAAAGTTGTTTCAATTATGTCCAAATATTACTCTTCCCCCTTCCAAATTCCCCACCATCTCTTTTCCCCAAATGTGTTGCGTTAGATTCCCAATCCCTGATGCTCTGCGTCTTGTGGGTAGTGCACTTTGAACTTGCAGACTATCAGTACTGGGTCTCAGTTCCCATCTTCCTTTTCTTTGATTAGTGAACAGTTGCCCTTTACCATTTGTTAGGGCCCTCCTTTTAGAGCAGATGAAACGGTGACAGAAGTTGCACAGCACAGCGTGTGGGAGAGGACATTGCATTTGCTACAGTCTCTTAATCCTGTACACTCTTCAAGTGTCTGCATCCCCCACCTCCTGTTTGAGGCTTGACCTAGTCTTTAGCATCCATGGAATCACTGCTGACTGCAAGAAAACAAGGTCACGCTGAAATTCCCAAGCTGAAGTTTCATGTATTTAAAGACGATGAATTCTTGCATCAGGAAGTAGGAACTGTAGTATGATAAGGTCTTCAGAGAGTAGATGCAACTGCAGTCAGGGACCGGAATAGGTCCAATAAAGTCCTTTTGCTATGCCTTACTGTGCTGACAGGGATGCATGTCAGTAGATCCCTTCCATGTTTTGAGCTTATTTGGGAATAGAGATCTGTGCAACTCATCTCAACCATTGGATCTTGTTGCTGTTTAGAGGGAGAGGGGATAGAGAGGGCTGGGGAGAGGAACAGATGAGAAATACACAGTTCCATGTACCTGGAGAGCAAGAGCTGAGACCAGTAAGGAGGCAGGCTGAGAACATAACATCCAGAGCTAGTATGAATTCCCCGGGATGATGTTAATGTCACTCCTTTTGGTGCAGGAGTTCCTGACCCCTGAGCAGCGGCGATTTGCTGTCCGGGGAGTTCCTACCTTGCTGGAGGTCTCAGGATTCTCCTATTTCTATGGTGCCTTCATGGTTGGGCCTCAGTTCTCCATGACAAACTATCAGAAATTGGCAAGGGGTGAGATGACTGACGTCCCAGGCCAGAGACCCAATAGGTAATACAAAGCGACTTAGCATCTCGCCTTCCTCGGATCCTAGAATGCTGAATCCTCCACTGAATCCTCTACGTTCCCTGCAGCAAACTGCCTTCTTGCCTGGACATGGAAGTACTGTGACCAAAAGTGATTTATAAGACCAGGCAGTCTTTCAAAAGTTGCTTGTGACTCTGCTTAATGTCCCGACATTGTTCCAGGGCATGAATGTCAACAGTCATTTGACATCTTTAGTACAGACTCGGTTCCAACCTGGTAATGTTTGCATCCCAAATGCAACTTCCAAATGGAGGCAGCTGCTGCAGTGGAATGTGATACCTCCCTATCGCCTTCCCCTCTACCTCCTCTTCTCCACCTCTGTTTTTAAAATTATGGATTTGATGGTCTCTTTCCAAGGCATTGCTTTGACCTTCGTATTTTTCTTTCTCAGTTTCGTGCCTGCTCTCAAGCGCCTGAGTTTGGGTCTCGTGTTTCTAGTAATCTATACCTTGTCAAGTCTGTACGTCTTTGATGAATACCTCATCTCAGATGACTACATGGTATGTATTCACTTGGTTTCCCCCGGTGTAGGCACAAGAGTGGAATTTGTTTATTTTTAAATTTTTTTTTAGCTTTGCCTCAATTTAAAAATAATTCAGCAACTAGTGATAAGCCTTTCCACAATTGATTTGGCTTTACTGCCTATCTGGTGGATTCCATTTGATGCGGAACAGGAATGTGTTATGGGGAACTGAACCAAATGAAAACTTTTACAAGTAGATAATTAATCTTTGATGCTACTGCTGTTTTTGGAAACCTATGTATTTTATGATCTTTTGATTACCCTCCTAATAACAATTACATGCAAAGAACTTCATTAGAGTAACTTGCAAGGCTCACCGAAATCTTTAAGGTGCTTAGAAAACTCCTAACAAATAATTCCTACTTGCAGATTATCAGCATTTCTGTGTCAGTGTGAATAAATGAGAGTGTAAATTTCACAATGATTATGCTAATCCCAGAGTCTTCACAAACTGTAGCTATTTCAGTACAGCCACGTATTACCAAAGGAAGGAGAATGATGTGTAAGTTTGCATAAGCCTGGCAGCCTAGTCCCTACAGCAGTCTCAACACATCCATCAGATAAAAACAAAAGACAGTGATGAGATCTCATCTACCTTGTCCCATTACGGCCTCTCAAGTCTGGTTTTTATTTTTATTCTGTTTTGCTCTTGTCTCTGCAGGAGAAGCCTTTCTGGTTCCGTTGTGGTTACATATTGATCTGGGGCAAAATTATACTCTACAAATACGTAACTTGCTGGCTTGTTACGGTGAGTCTAGATGTTGTTCCAGAGACAAAAGACGAACCAATAAAGGTCACACCCTTGCAGCTACTTAGTATGCTCTTGGACATAGAACTAAACGGAAGAAATTCAAGTATCTGGAGATCAGTACAGATCAATTTAGCTTGCTCCAAGTTAGCAAAGACTAGCGAACTAAAAAGCAGGCAGTTTTTAATCCATTTGTTCCATCTGTAGAGGTGCTCTCCACTCAACAGAGTGAGAGTCAGACCTTTTTCAGCTCTGGCTTTCCAACAAAAAAAGGGAAATATTTTCCTCTTATCTTTCTTGTGCATTTTTTGATAGGAAGGGGTCTGCATCCTTGTTGGTCTGGGGTACAATGGGAAGGACCAGAATGGAAAGCCTTTGTGGAATGCCTGTGCCAACATGAAGGTCTGGCTGTATGAGACAACACCTTTGTTCACAGGGACCATTGCTTCTTTCAACATCAACACCAATGCTTGGGTAGCCCGGTGAGCAGGACAAAATTCCCCTTCTATAATGTGTTGGTGACACTTGTGTCGACAGAACCAAGATCCTCGGCTGAGCAGGAGCATTAGAAGAAGAATCTGCCAGTTTCCAGTTCTTGCACTTTCTTCTGTGTTTTGCTGCTATGCCATTAGAAGCAGGTTATTGGGTTACTGGGTTAGAGAGATCTTTTAATTCACCTGGAGCAGGAGTTCATTAATAAAGGCAAGTAGTTGATGGCGGCAGAGACTAGAACAGAACTCCAGCAAGCCCTTGAGCTGCCTGCCAGCTCAGCCAGCCTCAGAACTGCTCTCACAGCTGCTTCCTGCATCATGACTCTTGATGCTCCTGGGTTTTGGTTCAGCATTTGCTGGGACACAAATAAATTGTACATAATAAACCCCTTTCTCCCCCTTATAGCTGGGATTTCTTTAAGACTGTTCTGATGTACATTTTGCCCTGGACTTGCTGGTTTTTGCCACCACATGGTGTGCAAAGGCGTATGGTCCCCTGGGCCCTGCCTCTCTGACACGGACAGGGAGGGACAGACAATAACTTGAAGCACTTTGTTTCTTTTCTGATAATAGCTACATCTTCAAGCGCCTGAAGTTCCTGGGTAACAAACTGCTGTCACAGGCACTGGCCCTGTTCTTCCTGGCCATTTGGCACGGGCTGCACTCTGGCTACCTGGTGTGCTTTCAAATGGAGTTGCTGATAGTCATCGTTGAAAAACAGGTATGCTTTGTATGACTTACCACAATGGGGCGGCCTGCATCAGTCCTTCCCCCTGAGTCTGGAAGCTGCCACACTGAAGGCTTTACTTTGGAATAAATATGAAAAATAGCTGCTTGCTTTGGAATTGATTTTCAAACATGATAGGGTTTTGTTCTTAAGAGTACAGTAGGTTGCTGGCTTCTGCGTGGGCAAACCGTAAACATATTGCAGAAGCTGACGGGAAGAAAAGTGGAGAACTTGGCATATGAGCAGAGGGCAGCTGAAGTGCTTGGCAGCTGGAAAAGACTGGAGCACAAGTACAAGAACTGAATGCCTCTGCTAATCTCCCAGTACTGAGAGAAGAGTATTCCTTATTAAAATTTATTTTCTTAGTTAAAACTGTGGCCAGATGAGGTATTTAGCTACTTCTTTAGACTAGCTGCTTACTAAAAATCCATTTTACACATCTAGATAGAGAACTTTGGCCCCACAGCCCACATATACAGCCACAGGACATCCAACTGATGAGAATTCTGGGTTTTTTTCTTTAAATTAGGTCATAGACCTTGTTCGGGACAGTCCTCCCCTAAGCACTTTGGCCTCCATCACTCTCTTGCGGCCTATCTTCTACGTGCTGCAGCAGACTAATCACTGGATGTTTATGGGTTACTCTCTGGTGCCATTTTGCCTTTTCACCTGGGACAAATGGATGAAGGTATTTAGTAGCCACAAACACAGGACCCATGTGGTAATCCTTTCCCTCCATCCTCTGTCATATGTTCTTGGCTCAAAGCTCCTTGCTGATCCTCAACCCTCCCTTTCTCTTTACAGGTGTACAGGTCTATTTATTTCTTTGGCCACGTGTTGTTCTTCACCTTACTGTTGGTGTTGCCTTACATTCGCAGATTAATTGTGCCACGAAAAGAAAAGCTAAAAAGAGCAGAATAACAGCCAAAAGGTAAGGTTGTGCTAGGTAGAGAGAAGCCTACGCTTGCAGGAGGAGGTGAAGTGGGGCAACAGTGTTACAGCCCAAGGCAAAAGGCAAACATAAAATCAACCAAAACAAATACAGCACCTCTCTTTTTCAGATTGTACCACCTGTGCATTTGTAGGAGTTGATTTAACACTCCGGAAGCAAAGCATCACCTGCCAAGTTTGCTGTGTTGAAGTATGACTTTTTTTCAACGTGAGGAGGGGCAAGGAGAAAGCACAGGGTCAGAGACCCAGAAGGAGGGGATCCGAGCAAGCCTCCTTGAGACCCTCCACCTTCTGTCCGTTGCCTTATCTCTGCCGCCCTGCTGCGGCTGGCACTCGTGTCTCTCCGCTGATACCAGATGATTGTACCACACTCACGGCAGGTGCTGCGTTGGATTGGAGCCACCTTCTGACTTTTCTACGTTTGTCATCTAAGATAAAAATTGCTCCTGGTCTTTTTCACATCGGCTTCAGCTCCTTTCCTCTTGGGTGCCTCGGTGTGGGAGTGTGAACTGTCACATGCCACCAAGCAAGGTGATTCTACAGGACTGAGTGATACCAGGGTGAGCAGGGCACAGCTAAGAATTTCAGTTCCATGACAAATTTGGGCCAAGTCCCTGCTATAAAGGGATCCGGCCTGCCCACGTATGAAACATGAGAAAGTAAAATTCACAAGCACTTTAAAATCAAAAGATACATTTAATAGGAGCAAAAAGGGTCAGTGGGGCAGTCCATTTAAAGTCTCAGTCCTCCAGAAGCTACAAGGACAAAGTTGAAGCCTTTTCCTTTCCAAGAGCAGAAAGTTGCACCAGGTCCACACCTAAGTAAAAGAGCCTTTCTGGAACGTGGAATCGCTGTACAGAAGTCCACCATGACAGCAGTAGCAGCAGAAGCTCATACTACTCCCCAGACTTCCTCAAAGGCAGTAGTAATTTTAGCACACGTCAGGGCAGCAGAGAGAGGATAGTTGCTGATGGAGACCATCTTTTCTGTATAGTCAACACTGACCTGAGAGAAAAGAGGGATAAAAAAAAAAAAAAAAAAAAAAAAAACCCCACATCAAGCTGCAAGTTTTTCTTGAGCCCCATCTATCTCCATTAGTACAAGAAAGGAGCTACTGGACAGGGTCCAGTGGAGGGCCACAAAGATGATTAGGGATCTGGAGCATCTCTCTTATGCGGAGAGACTGCAGGAGCTGGGCCTGTTTAGTCAAGAGAAGATTCAGAGGGAATCTTATCAACGCATGTAAATATCTCAAAGGTGGGTGCCAAGCGGATGGTGCCAGACTCTTTTCAGTGGTGCCCAGTGACAGGACAAGGAGTAATGGCCATAAACTAAAACACAAGAAGTTCCACCTCAACATGAGGAAGAACTTCTTTACATTGAGAGTGGCACAGCACTGGAACAGGCTGCTCAGGGAGGTCATGTAATCTCCCCTCTCTGGAGACAATCAAAACCCACCTGAACACGCTCCTGTGTAACTTGCTCTAGATGACCCTGCCTTGGCAGGCAGGGTTGGTCTAGATGATATCCAGAGGTCCCTTCCAACCCTAACAATTCTGTGATTCCATTAGTTGGAGAGGCACAGTATTTTTCCAGCAGGACAACTGTCAGCCCTCACTAATGCTCTCTCTTGGGAGGGAGAACAGTCCCAAGTGTTGCAGTATTGGGCCTTTTTTGACAAGCCTGTGTGGAGGGAAAATGGGGTGCTGGGCAGGGGGGGAACCAAGCCGAAAAAAGGGGCAGATAAAATCTCCATACTCAGAATAAGACTGAAGTCTATGCTGATAAAGATCTTTCCAACTCTCAGATAAGGGATACACACACTTACCGAACCGTGGGCAAAAGCTCCCACTACAATGGCAACTGGCTCCGCTGCAGGAACCAGCTCACGCAGATCCGTCACCTCTGACGCCGCAAAGGAGGTACCAATCTTCATGCAGCCCACGGGCAGATGGTCACTGACTGGATTTTTAATCACCTACAGAAAGCAGAAAGTTAACAGGGGTGTAGAGGTAAGGCCATATAGCTAGGTCCATTGTTTGTTTAAAAAAAGAACAACTACAAACAAACAGCTGTTGTCAGCTGGTTGCAAACTGCACTAGGAGGTCACAACTAGTGTGACTGGAACAGTCCATCCTCATTGTCCGCGGTACTTACTGTAACATATGACAGTGTCATTCAGCAGCCAATATTACATACACAATTCAACGTAACAGACTGTTCTCACCCAAAAATCAAATCCTCTTGAGGTACACATCGTGTTTCCCTGTCCCTCTGCATTACTCACCAGTTGCACCCACGTCCTTGAGCAAAAACAATCCCACAGATGGGTTTGCCTTTGCTTGAGGCCATGATGATGGCAGAGATGCTCAAGACACAGATGATGGAGGGGTAGGTGAGTCTTGGCTGTGGGGAGCAGTAGACAAGTAGTAGAGCCACGAGATGAAGCTCCCCGTGATCAGCACTGCAATTCCTGAATAATACTACTTCAGGAAAAGTCTGTGAGACCTTCTCTGAGTGACTGCAGACAGTGTGGAAAATCCAGGAGTGCTTCCAGGAAAAATATCCTGAACACCACCTTTTCCTGGAGAGGAGCCATGAACTACACATTGGGCATGGTCAGGATCCCCAGGAAGAGGAACAGAACAAATCCCAGCAGATGTATCCAGAAGTTGCCAGCTTCAGTGTGTATCTGGAAGATGCTCTTGAAGTAGGTGTGGAAGGAGGGCGTAGGGGGCCTGTGTCCATGCAGGAGGTAACTTTTGTCCTTGAGCCAGTCAGGCAGCACATCGTATGACCCACTGCCATTCCCAAACCTTGTACGGAACCTCTTCCATGTTCTCCATTGCGTGGTGAGCCTTGTCTCATCTTGGCTGGCAAGCAGGGTGCTGCTGGGATCTAAGACCACTCTGCCTTCTTTGGGTAATCTGGATGTACAAAGTACATTTAAGTCACAGCAGTTCTTGATGATGATTAATTCTTCTGTATACTCCTTCTTCACATCTGGGAACCTTTCTTCTGTCTCTGATGAGCAGCGCAGTAAGGTCCTGCTTCTGCCCAGCAGCTCCTTGTTCTGGCATAATACTTGAGCCAAGTTTGAGAGAGCCCTGTGCGAGGAAGGCCAGGCCTGGCTGCTCGTTGTCTATCCTTGCCTGCTGACCCGTTTCCTCAGGGAGATGTGCTGGCTGGGGCAAAGCATTCTCTGCCAAGATGACGACATTATTATCATCACCATCTTCTTTAGGCTCCTGCTTCTCTGGTGTTTCCAGCAACAAAGGTAATTCTTCATCCAAGGAACCTGATGTAATGATAAGACCTTCATCCCTGCGGTTTATCCAGTGGCAGTCAGGCTCACACAAGGAAACAGATCGCGCAGCTCCAAGGACCCCAGTGTTTGGGGTTCCTTTCCTGCAGCAGCTCCCACAGCAGATGCCAGCCCCATGCAATGACAGGGTGGTATGTAATAGCGACCACACACCTCCAAGCTCCACCCCCTCTCTCCGACCAGGACACCAACCAAAAAACCTCCCCAAAAATCCCTCCGACATCGCTGCAGGATGCAGAGCTAGAGTGCCACAACATTAGCTGTGAACAGTTAAAGAACGCTTACCTTCAGCAGCTTCTGAGGCCCATCAGCTGCCCGAACGCTGAGCTTATGCAGCAGCTGAACTGACAAGAGAAAACAAGAGAAGAAAATTACTTAAGCTGTCACTTCTTTTGCTGGAGGAATCCCATGCTCTGCCTGGTGATCAGAGCTGACGTACACAAGAAGTCTACTTTTACACTTCCCAGAACTGCCTGAAACAGTCTTAAGAAATACTGACCAGCAAGTTATTTTGCTGGTAGCACAGTCTCCTGCAGGCACTCCCCACTGTGCTAAGGAACACGCAGCTGGAGTATGCACCGTGGAACATCACAGAAGGATGGTTTCATTTCTCTGCTTTTTTTTCCTCAGTTTCACATTTTAAGGTTGGTGCCACTTTTTGAGTTTTCCCAAAGTTCCTCCTCTCCTAGCCACCTTCCTGCATTATTCTGTGGCTGGTATAAATTTTGAATGACTTACCCATAAGACCGCAGAACCGATCAAAAGTTCTTGGGATTCTGGTTTGGGGATTGACTTCAATTAGAACGTTCTTCTGGGTATGGATATAAACCTGCAGAAGACCAGCCCGATTCAGGGGGCTGTCCATGAGCATCAGGAGACTCTGAAAGTGAAAAACACACAAAAGTGGGAACAGAAAGGCACAAGAGAGGATTCTCAGGTAAGTTGAGGGTTAGCTCCCACGACTGCAGAAGGGACTGATGTTAAGGGTGCAAGTTCATCTGACTACTGGAGTTCTACTGTAATGCTAAGAAAGCAAGCCCAGACCCAAACAGCGACTAAACCTAAAAGCCATCAGTACAACAGGGGAGGCCAAACTCACCCCACGGGTTCCAAGGGCACAAGTGTCATTGAAAACCAGGAAATAAACCTTCCAACCCATTTATTAGGTTAGAAGACAGACATTACTTTATTCAGTGCTGAGGCACATGGGGCACCCCTACACCCAACATGTGCGCCAGTTATAAAAACTTTTAACTATTTATACCTCTTAGCAAACAACAGAATTGGTGTTCCTTAGCTACAAATTACATAACTCTCTTACTACCCGGTATTCTAGTTTCTATTGGTTAATTATTCTCTCACTTCTCATGCCAATTAGTCCCCATGCTCAGTTTCTCTCTTCTGTTGGGTCGATGGTCACACATCGCCCTCGCAGAATTACCTTCTAAGCACTTGGAGCTGATTTCAGCAAAATTATTGAGCTGGTTTTATTAGTTTCTTCCTTATCTTGGAAATCCTGCCAAATGTCCTTGTCGCCAGTAAATTCTGCCCACTGTCAGTGGTACATCCTTCTCCCCGAGCTATATTAACTTCCTCCACCAGGTCCGAGATCATTGAAGCACGTCAGGCCCTAAAATTTGTTCTCTTAACACATTGGTATCACTTAGAGCATGCTTATTAGACGCTATCTGCTTCACGGATTAAATCTCCCTGTTTGTCGATTAGGTCCCACCGTTTTCCCTCACCGCTGCCCAGACTCCTTTATTAAAAGGCACAGCCCGTTTGGCAGCCCCGCAGCCCCGAGGGGCGATCTCCCCAGGCCGCCTGCGGGGCTGCCCCCACAGCACACGCGCTGCCGGGCCCAGCGAGTACCTGGTGGGTGATGTCGGGCCGCACCTCCCCGGGGTCCCGGCCGATCCGCAGCAGCAACGCCTTGTGCTTGTCGCAGTTGAGCAGCTCGAAGGTCTTCCCCACCTACGGCCAAAGCACGGACAGGTTGGGCGGCGAGGGACGAAGGCGCCCGCGGCGCGGCCGGACCCCCTCGCCACCCCGCACCTTCACAGTCTCCAGACTCGCCCCCTCCAGCACCACCAGGAGCCGCCGCTGCCCGCGGAGCCGCTTCGCTTCCAGCGGGAGCCTTTTCTCCTCCTCCTCCTCCTCGTCCGGGCGCGCGTCCCCACGTGGCCTCCTGGGCGCCGCCATTTTGTCACGCGGCCCCGCAGG
>VZRE01001702.1:108425-142325 GCA_013396775.1 Cephalopterus ornatus
CTGAGGGACTGCACTTCAGGTAGGGCACGGCCCCCCCGCTCCCTGCCCGGCCTCGCGGCTGCCCGCGCCCGTAACGCGCCTCCGCCTCCCGCAGGATCCCCTGGTTCCAGTATCCCATCATCTACGACATCCGAGCCCGCCCGCGGAAAATCTCCTCCCCCACCGGCTCCAAAGGTGAGAGATAGTGGCCCCGAGGCGGGAGGGAGAGAGGGGACGGGAGTCCTGCCGCAGCACCGGTCCCCTTCATGGAATCAAGGGATGATAGAGGGTTGGAATGGATCTGAAAAATCCTGTCTAGTCTCAACCGCCCTGCCGTGGGCAGGGACGCCTCCCGCTAGACTACGTTGCTCAAAGACTTCATTCAACCTGGCTTTGAATACTGGCAGGCATGGGACATCCACGATCTCTTTGGGCAACCCGTGCCAGCGCCTCACCCAGCTCCCGTAAAGAATTCTTTCCTAGTATCCAGCCTAAATTACCCCTCTTTCAATTCATACCTGTTACTCCTCGTCCTGTCGCTGTGCTTCCTAATGAAGGGCGGCTCTCTGGCGTCCCTGCGGCCCCCTCACTTCTCCCCTTGTGCTGCCCCTCAGACCTGCAGATGGTGAACATCTCCCTGCGGGTGCTGACGCGCCCCAACGCGGCCGAGCTGCCCAGCATGTACCAGCGCCTGGGGCTGGACTACGAGGAGCGGGTCCTGCCCTCCATCGTCAACGAGGTGCTCAAGAGCGTCGTGGCCAAGTTCAACGCCTCCCAGCTCATCACACAGAGAGCACAGGTGAGCCCTGCCCGGGGCAGGCTTGCACTCAGGTCACAAAGAAACCGCTGAACTGTGGATGTGGCGGGGGGTTGTAACAGGCAAAGGAGTAAATGTCTTAGGCTGGTGGATGGTGCGTCCGAGTGGGAAGAGCGTGGTGCTGTGTCCCACTTGCAGCTTGATTCCTATATAAATACTAAGGTTGTATCGTTGGCTGCTGAGGAGAGCACTGGATCCATTGGTACACGGAGGGCAAAACTGTACCACAGCGGGAGAGGTGGAGGAGGGAGAGCTGATTTATGTCACAGTTCACAATAGAACTGGCTTTAAAAGAAAATTACCTGGCTCTTCATGGCCCTCAGAACATCTGTCAGAGCAAGTTAAACAGTTTTGAAGGGTCTGAAAAATGAAGGGGATGAGCAGTTAAAGTAGTAGCATGTCAGTGGTGGATGCTACAAAAGGGTAGCAAGTACTTCTGTTTAGAATCCCAGAATGTGCCGTGTTGGAAGGGACCACAGTGATTCATGTGGTCCAACCTCCCTGCCCAAGCAGGGTCGTCTTGCTTCATCCATGGCACAGGATTGTGTCTAGACGGTTCTGGAATAATACCAGTGAGGGAGACTCCACAGCCTCTCTGGGCAGCCTGTTCCAGTGTGTGGTCACCTGCACAGTAAAGAAGTTCTTCCTCATGTTTGGGTGGAACTTCCTGTGCATCAGTTTTTGCCCATTGCTCTTGTGCTATTGATTGGCACCACCAAGAAGAGCCTGGCTTCATCCTCTTGGCACCCCTCCTGCATACAATGATTAGGAAAAGATTAGAGGGTCATCCGGAGGGAGGGGTGTCGCAAAATAATGGAAATATTTAGCTTAAAAACATCTGTGTCTGAACGTTTGTGTTCTGATAATTTGATTGCCAGGGATTCTGGGAGTGCTCGTCACGTATGGCAGCTGAGGGAGGGAGGAGATGCTGCCTTTCTTTTCAAAGGCTTTAGAGGAGATCCTGCAGGATCAGGAGACTGCTAAAGAGGAACAGCAATCAGCTGAAGTACAAAGTATCACTGAGGTAGTTTCTGATGCATGACAAAAGAAGCGAAGATAGGAACTAAGTGTCCAGATTTTCTTGTGAGAACTGACCTGAAGCGGGTTTTGTGCCGGTCCACGCAGTGTGCACTGGAGGGATTTGCTCATCGATATGTGTGGACAGAATGAGTGGAAAGGATGTGACAGCAAAGAGTATCTGTGAGGGGTTCAGGTTTGTTGGAAGCAAAGGCTGTAAAGCATGTATGACCTTAGAGAAGAATAATTCTGTGATCTCTGAAACTTTTGAACAAACTGAATTGGATTTGCCTTCTTGTCACATATCTGTACTAGTGTTTGTTATTGTGAAGTGATGTGTATCGCAGGGGTTGATAACCAGAAGAAAATGAAGTGCCTTCATGTAGTTATGCATTCGTAGTTCACACAGCGAAGGTTTGCGTCATTATTTTCAAGTTCTGCTCAGAAACAGCTGCAGCAGAAGTAAACGCAGGCCAAGCATGTGATACTGTAGCAATAGTTTCTATTTAAGTCAATATTTAGTGCAGGACTTGTCAGCCTGCCTGAAAAAGGTGCTGGCAAGTTAAATGTGGAATAAATCAAAATATCTTGCAGCAACACCTATCCAAAGGGGCTAAAAGGAGTGGAGTAGCCACAATAGAGAAGCAACAAATTGTATGGTTGTTTTTCTTCCGTGTTGGAATACGATTATGAGGAGACAGTCTGCAAACAGTGGCATATTCAAGGTGGAGAGGGAAATGCTTATTCCAAAACATGTGGGAACTGTGGAACTAGATGTGGTAGGATGTGAAAGCCAAAGATGCTTTCAAGGTTTTTTGTTTCTGCAGTGTTAGTTGCATAGTAGTGACTATAAATAAGCTGTAATACAGTTTTGAAAATGTGATGTGTAGCTATGGATACGCAGTGTTATTGAGAGGTGGTATTGATGTTGATGGTTTGGAGCTGGGCTTAGGCAATGTCTCCCCCTACACTATGAAGAGCAGTTATCCTTCACTTCTGGAGTGCACAGGAACACCCTGTGCTCAGTACTAGTCTTCTTGCTGTATTTGTGTTTCAGGTGTCCCTGCTCATTAGGCGAGAACTGACAGAGAGAGCCAAGGATTTCAGCCTCATCCTGGATGATGTGGCTATCACAGAGCTTAGTTTCAGTCGTGAATACACAGCAGCTGTGGAGGCTAAGCAAGTGGGTGAGTTCCATTTGTGCCTGAAAAGGGGTGGATTGCCTTTGTCTTTTCCTGAATTATTAAACAAGGAAGTGGAATTTGGGCTACTGTGTCACTTCTTTTGTATCAGTACAGGCACAGAGTTACAAATCTCAGTGTCCTTAGCAATGGAGCTGAACAGGTTTACTGTATAAGTATTATCAGAAAGCCTTGGGCCATAGCTGATAGGATAGGCTGTCGAAGAGACTGAGTTCCCAAGACTAGGGTTCCTCTTCAGGCCGCGAATATGTCACTCTCTTTGGGGATTACATGTGGAGGGTCTGGATGCTGTGGATTTTACTTAAGGTAAAGTGCGCTCAGATACATTTTGTTGTTGTGGATATGGTCCCAGAATGCCGTAGGTTCCTTCAGAAACAGAGCCTCTGGGCCTCAACTCTCAGGCTCTGATGGCTCAGAAGACACGATGTGGTTCCAATGTGTGTGTCCCTTCTCCCTGCAGCCCAGCAGGAGGCACAGCGCGCCCAGTTCCTGGTGGAGAAGGCCAAACAGGAGCAGAAGCAGAAGATAGTTCAGGCTGAGGGGGAAGCGACAGCTGCCAAGATGATATCCTGCTTCGGGAGATTTTGTGGGATGTGGCTTGTGAGCTTGACAGTCCTGAGAATCTATCACACTGAGCTCACGCTCAGGAGACTGATCGGATGAAAAGCTTCAAGTAGGTCAGTTATTTATTCCCCCACTTCTCCAGCTGGCTGGAGTGAGGTTCGCCTGAGGTTGCAGGTCAGAGCAGAGGCCATGAGCCTTCACTCTCTGCTATAAGGTTTAACTTTTATTGGCTGTGTGGGACTGGAATCCATAATGTTCTTGATTTGAGGAAGTAAAAATATGTCTGCCCAAAGGCCCATATTGTTGGGATAAAGATTTCTTTTTAGCCCCCAAGATGTTTTTTAATATGGCTTAGGAAGAATTCCGTGAGGGTAGGCAGCTTCTGTTTGCAGGTTTTCCTTAACTTTGTTCCTCTGTACCTTGGGGAAGCTCTCAGCAGGAATCCAGGCTACATCAAGCTACGTAAGATCCGAGCTGCTCAAAACATCTCAAAAACGGTGAGCATTGGGGCACAGAATTCCCTCTGTCCTTTTTAGCCCTTGTGCTGACCCCCCAGCCCAGTGGCCACATGATGAATTTAAGGCGAATGTGATCTGCCCTGTCCTGGTCTTTGTTCCTGCCCAGCCATTTCTGCTCAGGTAGAGTTTAAGATGATCTGCAATTAGATGTGAGGCTAAGAGTTCATGCCCTTCATATGACAAAGCCAGATCCACATCAGATTCCTTCACCCACACTCAGCTGTAGCCACCAAAAGCTCCTGGTTCCCTGCAGGCTGAGAAAGGGGGACAGATAAGTGTGGGATCGAAGGTCTTTGTGACAGAGACAGAATGAGCACTTCTTTTGGAAAGTCTGATGGCTCTGGGATGGGAAGTTACAAAGTTAGAGTTATTTTGGGGAATTGCATTGATTGAACTGAGATCTTAAGTGAATAAAACAGGAGTGCTGTATCTGGAGATAGGTTCCTAGTGCTATTGCTCCATGTGCATTTATAGTCCCTTATGCCATCTCCATAATGGATTTCTTTTTCAGATTGCTGCCTCACAAAACCGCGTGTATCTCACAGCAGACAACTTGGTACTGAACCTGCAGGATGAGGGCTTCACCAGGTAAAGGGGCTGGATGGCTGGTTTTGTCTGCACCCTACTAGGAAGCTGGTCCCCTCTCTGGAGCTCCCTCAGGATCTTTTCTCTGAGAGGAGCCTGATGCCAGAGGATACAGCCAAGTAGGGAGCAGTCTTTCTTGCTGGGGAAATGGCCATTTTTGTTAAATCTAGTCAACTTACTCTTGTTTTTCTTCTTCCCCACCCTCTACCCCTTACTGCATCTGCTGACACAGAGGAAGGTAAGGCTCTGTATATTTTGATAATTTTGTTAGCATTTGGAACAAGAGTGTTGCTGTTTTGCCCGGTGCCTGGGATGTTTCTGGCTTGGGCCTTTTTGGCTCCAGGAAGTTTATTGCATCTCCACCTCAGTTCCCATTTGTGATGTGGAACTTGAAGTTTTCCTTCCAGGGGCCACACAAACATCCAGATCAAGTAGGAGATACTCAGTAATTAGAGCTCCATGTGTGTCCTGCAAAAAGGCAGGAGTAACTGAGGAGCATTCTCTGATCTGTCACACGTCTGCAGGACATCCTGTGTTTGTGGCAAAGAGGGCTGTAAGAAGGCAGACAAATGATCATAGGAATTTGTGTTAGTTTGGGGTAATGATCTCTAGGAAAGATGCTTTTGTTACTCTCCAAAAGCTTTCCAGTTCATGCTAGAAATCTCCATCTCCTGCTTTCAGAGCTGGCAGGAATTTGGTGGCTTTGCCTAATCTATCTGGTGTTTCCTGAAAAAGGCAGTGCCAGCTGAGCTAAAATAAGATGTAGCTAAAGCTTAGATTTCTTAGAATCAAGAAGGGAAACCAGAGCTGGTTTCTTTTCTGTGGGATCTCTGAGAAGGTCCTTCTTTGTCACCTCTGACCAGATTCAGTCTTATTCATTCCAGAAGGTTTAAGGCCCTTTGAAAAAAAAAACACCTAATAGGAAGGATTGGGAAGTCCAGATCCTTTGAGTGTGACACCCCACACCCTAAAATCTGTAGTGAGGGGCTAGTTCAGCTTTGCTTGTGCTTTCTGGACTAATGACTCCTGTCTGTCTCCCTTTCAGTGACAGTCTCCTACTCAAAGGAAAGAAATGAAAGAAGCTAAAGACTCCTAGAACCAGCGTCGCCGACCAGCAGAAGATAAGAGTGAGGATCTCTGAACTCCCTCCACTAGCATTGTTTGTCCTCACTTTGAAGTTTTTAATCCAGTAGCCAGATTTGGTCCCTGTGCCCCTGCTCCATCTGTGGCGATCAGTTACAGGAATGGGCTTTGCCTGTAGGCAGCTGTAATTCCTTCCTCACCCCACTGGTTAAGTTTGGAGAGGAGACAAGGGACTGGTATTAACCCATGTGGATATAGTAATTTGCCTCTAATCTTCATTAATCTCTAGATTTCTGTAGGATATTGGAATTCTTTTTTGGTCAGGTGAGGGAGTTCTGCTGCCATCAGCACCAGGCTTTTTTTTGTAGTAAATTTTGTTTCACTCTTGATCCCAAGAGAACCTGGGACTGAATTGGGAAAAATGCCATTCATTGGGTGCCTATCACTGCTGGAGTGTCTATTTGTGTCACTGTCTGCTCAGTGATGCTTTCAAACATTTGTAAAAATTAAAAGAAAAACAAATTTATATTGTGTCTAAGTGTGCTTAGTTCCTGAAAAAAGATGTTGCATGGAGGGAGGTGGAGTGGAGATTTTATTTGGTTGAAAACCGAATGAGGATGTTGAAGGGAAAGGAACAAGAGAAATACGCTCCTGTTCACTGGTGGATCACGGGGTGGGAAGAGAATGAGGAGGTGTGGATGCCCATACAGCTGCGTGGGTGACCAGGGCTGGTTTCTTAGCCAACTGTAAGTGCTAGAGATGAGTGTAAGTTTACCTGCTTTTCCAGGTCACAGAAGCATATATATGTATACTCTGTGTGTGTATACATGTGTATACATATATATACTGTTTTCCTGGCTAAAAGTGTAAGACAAATTTTCCTCTGCTGACTTTACTCTCTTCTTTGCTTGGGTTTCAACAGCAAGATCTTGTCTGCTTTAAGGGCTAGCTTCTTTCCTGTCTCACTGGGCTGCCCTATACTAAGATTTAGGACTTGGAGGTATCACAGTCATAGAATCGTACAATATCCTGAGTTGGAAGGGACCCACAAGTATGATCAAGTCCAACTCTTCACTGCATGCAGGGCAAACTAAAAGTTTTAAGAGCATTGTCTAAACACATCTTGAACAGGGACAGTCTTGGGGTCATGACTGCTTCCTGGGGAAGCTTGACCACCCTGTAAGTGAAGTAATTTTTCCTAATACCCAATCTAAACTTCCCCTGATGCAGCTTCAAGGCATTCCCTCATGTCCCATTGCTGGACACCAAGGAGAAGAGTTCAGCACCTGCCTCTGCTCCCAGTGATGAGCAATGAGGTCAGCCCCTGGTCTCCACTAAGCTGCACTAGCCTTGTATCCTTAGCTGCTCCTTGTAAGTCACACTGCTTTTTGCAGTCTTTGTTGCCCTCCTTTGGACACACTGTAATGTTTTTTATATTCTTTTTTCCTGGAGCCTGGAACTGCACGCAGTACTCATGGTGAGGCTGGACCAATGCTGAGTGCATTGCTTCCTTTGGCAGGTTAACAATGCTGTGTCTGATGCATCCTGGGATAACGTTGGCCCTTTTGCGTGGCAGAATAAGATCCCTTTCTGCAGAGCTGCACTCCAGCCCCTTGTCCCCCTGTGTATATTTACATCTGGGGTTACGCTGTTTTGGGTGCAAAACTTGACATTTGTTCTTGTTAAATTTCACATGGCTGATGATTGCTGAGCATGCGTGTCTATCAAGACCTCTCTGTCAGGCCTCTGTCTCCTCGAGGGAATCAACAGCTTCTCCTAATTTGGTGTTACCAGCAAGCTTAGTGCATAGCTGACTCCTGTGTCCAGGTCACTGAGAGAAACTTTGAAGAGAACAGGCCCTAAAACCCTGGGGAGCACTGCTAGTGACAGACCACCAGCTAGATGTTACCCCTTTCACTACAACCCTTTGAGCCTGACCCCTCAGCCAACTGTTCTCCCACTGTGTACGTATCTAGCTGCATGCTGAGCGCTGCTCAGGATACAGTGAGAGACAGTATCAAAAGCTTTGCTATGATAAAAAAAAACAACCCTCATTTGCCTTCTCTTTGACTACTAGGTGGGTAACCTTGTTGTGAAAGATTATTGTTAGTAAGTCATGACTTTCCCTTTAAGAACTCAGGCAGGCTTTGATCATCAACCACTGTCTTTCAGGTATGTTTCAATAACTCCCAGAATAATCTCCACAGTTTTACCAGGCACCAGCGTGAGACTGATAGGCCTGTAATTAACAAGGTCTTCTTTCTTGCTGTTCTTGAAAACTGGGACATTTGCCAGCTTCCAGTTGACTGGGACCTCTCCACTTCCCAAGGCTTTTGATAAATAATGGAAGTCTTGCAAGTAACATCAGCCAACTCTTCAGTGTCCTGGTATGAATCCCTTTGAACCCCATAGACTTTTTGTGTTCAGTTGCAGCAGCAAATCCCATTCAAGTTCAGAGTCAGCCATGAGCTTATGACTCTTGAGCTGTGGCCATCCAGCCCAGGGCTCCAGGCATCCTAGGGCCCATCACTGGCATTGAAGGCAGCACTAAGTGTCTCCATCTCCATCACTGTTTGGGGATCAGGTGACCTACCTCATCAAGTAACAGACCAATCTTTCCTTTAGTCTTCCTTCTGCTGTTAACATATTTTAAAAAGCCTCATCTTACCCTTCAGCTTCAGCTGAGCTTGGGCCATACAGATTTGCTCCCTATAGTGGCAAGTAGCATGTCTGTCGTCCTCCCGTGTAGCTTGTCCTTATTTCCAAAGTCCACACACTTTCTGTGAAGTTGTAGAAAGGGATAGATCCCTGCTCAGCAGAGCCAGCCTCAGCTGCTTGAATTCTACTGCATCAACCTGGAGATTAGCTCATCTAGTTAGAGCATGGTGCCAGTAATGCCAAGGCTGTAGGTTTGATCCCCTTACAGGCCATTCACTGAAGAGTTGGATTCGATGATGCTTGTGGGTCCTTTCCAACTCAGAACATTCTGTGAACATTGTTATTGCATGCTCCCTTGCTCTTGAAAGCAAGCCCTTAGAAGGTAAGGAGCTTTTATGTACCCCCTTATCCTCAAAAGTAGATTCTTAGGGGACCTTACTGACTACTTCTTTGAGTAGCCTAAAGTCTGCTCTCCCCAAGTCCAGGGGAGTAGCTTTACTGACAGTTTTTCTCATATCACCAAAGATTTTGAACTCAAATATTTCATAGTCACGATGGTCAAGCCAGCCACCCATGAGACCATTTCTTTTTGCAAACAACTCCAAGTTGAGGTGTCCAGTGAGGAAGAGAGGCCTTTAGGGATCTCTTCCTCTGGTGAGGCAGAGTGCAAGATGTTTAAAGGAACAGATATAATCTATGAATGCTTGTTTTTAAACTTACCAGCAGTTACAGCCATAACTAATACCCACATATTTTGACTTGCAACATCAAGGAAGCACAAATTTTTTGAACCAGGTTTGAAAATGCAGTTTCAGGTAGCCACCCTAACCTATGTCTTAACAGTGCCTGTGTAAAGCAGAGTAGACTGCTCATTTCAGTGCTGCGTTTCTTGACGTACAATCATGAAAGTTCTTTTTCATTCTAATTTCTCTGTAGATGGGCTCGTTAAGTTCAGGGATTTGAACACAAATGAGGTTCTCAGGAACCTGAGATTGTTCCACAAGATGTCTTCATTCTCAAGATTCAGGTAGAGTTTAAGCTAATCCTTGGTATGCCTTTTTAAGAAGGAAGAAAATTGAATCCTACCCATTGTAGCTACCCAGGAATCTGAAGCAAAGATAGGTGTTTCCTTAGACTAGGACTTTAGTCCCCTCCCCATGACTTAGACAAGGCTACCTGGCATCGCTGAGAGGTGAAGTGCAGTGCACCTCCTTCCACGCATCTTTACTCTTGCCCATTGCTTTCTGCACTGTCCCTTTCCTGCCTCTTCCTCTGGTGGCAGCAGAATTGCAAAGCCAGCTGGTAAATGCACACCCCTATTGGCTCACAGGATAAGGGAAGCTAAAGTCTGGCACATGGGAAGAGGGTTTGCTTACTAAGTGTCTTTTAGCTTCCAAATGCTTCCAAAGCAGGTTTCTTGCCATATCAAATGATGGCAAGCAGCGTCCTTCCTCCCATTATATTGTGTCTTGGGTATGTGTCTTTATCCCAGGGAGCTTTCTCAGCCACGTGCTCCAGCACCAGCTGCTGAACTCAAAAATGCTCTGGCGTTGTTTCTGCCTTAGCTTGCTTCAGCGTTTGCAGCGGAGAAGGGGCAGAATGTCTCCTAGCATGTGCAGAACAGCATTCCTTGGGGCTGTGATCTGTCCCTTGTAAGGTTTGCCTGTTGCCTAGGCAGAGGATAAAGTTGCTTTTTCTACTAGGATGAGTTGTTTTATCTTTGAAGTACATTATTGCTGAACCTGTGCTGTGCAGTATTGGCTTGGGGGATGCTATTCCTTGTGTTAGAATGCCTGAAATCACTGCAGCATCCACAAAATTTGTCCCCTCCCTTGTACACTGTCCAACCTCGCCTTAGCTCTGTTGGCACCAGATCAAAGCAGGAGACTTTGCTGAAGTTGCCTAAATCACCCCACTGCCACTGCCTTGCTGAGGAGCTCGTGCTCCCTTCTGCCAAGTACAGAGTGTGGGCACATCCTCAGGCAGGTGACCAGGTTACAAGGATGCAGTGCCTGCTTCCAGCTGGTTTGTACAGGCTGGCAGCTGCTTCACCTTGCCAGCTCCCAGGCAGTCACCTTGCAGGCACAACAGCAATTGCCACTGTATTACAAACAGCGTGGCACAGAGTTAAGGTTCATCCCATTCCTTTTCTTTTCTACCCTTTCCCCAGTCTGGATTTGTGCTCTAAACTGAGAGAGCCTGGTCCTAAAACCCCCACTCCAAAACACAGGACGATCACAGCTGGACTTTCAAACTAAAGTGCTCCGTGTGGTCCTGTGTCAGACAGCTGATAGTGACTGATGGTGCAGTTTTCTTCTCACACTGGGCCAACACATGGCTCAGACTGGACAAAATTCTCAGGCCCACATTTCCAAGCATTCTTAGTCTGGATCATAGATCCCTTTGTGACCTAGCTTAGACTTTTCCCTGAGTGGGACAGAGCTCTTCCTGCCATCTCTAGAGAGGTCCAGGATGCCTGAGCCATCTTTTTCTTTGAGTAGCAAATGCCCACAGCCTAAGCAGTATCCATACCCTTAAATTAAGGGGTCCCCGGCACATTCTCTGCCACCTAAGCCAGCTGCCACAGAAGGGTTCGGGTCTGCACTCCTGCTGTGTCTTTATCCAGACTCTCTCAGCATTCTCCCAAGTGGTTCTGTGCTGAGTCCCATCCTAACACCACCAAGGATAGGCTCCAGCACTAAGGAATGCCCTCTGGCCTTCACAGAATTATAGATACAAACCATGGTGGGAAGGGGCCTCCGGAAGCCTTTGGTTCAGGCTGCTGCTGCAAGTGGCACCTTTACCAGCACTAAGTCAGAGCAGTTGTAGCTTTGTCCATTCAAGGATTGAAAACCCACAAGCAAAGCTAAGGTGCAAAAGCCACATCTCAGTTCTTCAGCCCCTGCCAGCCACCAACACTAAAGCCTCACAACAAGGAGCCACCATAATTGGTCATAGCTTCTGTTCAGGAGCCTGAAGGCTGCAGGAAGTAATGAAAACTAAGCTAGAGACATTCCTGTAAGTCTTTGCAGGGCTGCAGGTGCAATCAGGAGTACAGCTATAGCCAAAAAGAAATTATAGGAAAAACCTTTTGGTACTCAGTAGTCAAACAAATACAAGTTTATTTACAAACAAAGGCGAAAACGTGGCCATCATATCCAGTTCTGGTATATTTACAGCATCCAGTTGAAGGATCAGAGTAGGAGGATCATAGGGCAGAGGGTTGGTATCAAGGAAAGAGGAAGTTTCCTTGGAATTGCAGAGGAGCTGAGCTGAAACAGGCCAAAACCTCCATACTTGAAAAGCTGAGGCTTCAGAGAACACTAACAGGGTAAACTAGCTCACAGCAGTGGGCAGAGAGACAGCTCCTGTGATGACCTTCTTTAGCTCTTCCTCAAGAAGCCCACTTGCTCAAGAAGCTGACACAGCAGAGGTGAGTTTGGGCCCCAGTGCTCAGGGAACAAAGGAACGAAGGGGTCTGATTTTTTTTCCTGCTAATGAATGACGAGGGGGCAGTAAGAGACTTTGCTCGCCTGCATGGGCAAGGGAACATAAAGTCAGTCAGCTGAGCTGGAAAGCAATCTGGTTCAGGGCAGTGAAAGCTGGCAGGGAAGAGAAGTGGAAGGCCTAGTTCCAGTCCAAGAACAAGGAATGTGAAACAAGCCAGTCAGGATGTGAGCCTCAGTCCAGGTTCAAAACCGCCGTGGGGCTACCTGCAACTGTCATTATTTTTTCTTTAGTGAGCCTTTCAGCTTCTTCTCTGAGGAGCGCTGTTTCCGCACCTTCTCCTCCTTTCTCCCCAAGTTCTCATAAACCGTTGACTCCTCCTTCTGCCTGTAAGATCCAGAGAAAAACAACGGAAAAAGTGAGGAAGAGGGAAAAGCCAGCCAAGCCAGCAGGCAGACTATTGCCAGAGGCAGGCATAGCTGGGGCTCTGGTTTAGGTGGGGCTCTTACTTGGAGGGTTTTCGTGAAACCTTGGCATGTGCATTCCTCACTGCAGGGGGGTAGGAGATGTTCCCATACTCACACTCATTTGGCTTGCCTTTCTGAGCCTACAGGAGAGAAAAAACAGGCTGAGAGGAGTGTGGTCTTGGAGATGCATATGAGGCACCATGGAGGAGTTCTGGCTGTTAAACCTGTGCCAGCACCTCAGTGGAGGTTGGTGGATTGCTGAAGTCCCCAGGCTCAGTGCATTCTGTCTGCTGCTGTCAGAGGGGAGCAGCAGGAATGCAAACACAGCCTTGGTACAGGAAAGAACAGTGGAGCAAAAAATCTCTGGAGGCACTGGAATTTGCCTGAGAGTGCCAAATGTCAGCTGAAGAATATTAAACAGCAGCAGCTACTGGATGCTGCCAGAGGGTACAAGGAGAGATAGAGATGCCACTTATCAGCCAGCAGGAAAAAATCCTGCAACTGCAGAACTGGGATGTGAAAGACAAAGAAGAAAGGAGAGGGCAAAGTCTTTGCTTTTCCTAGATTGAGCTTGTAACAAAACAGTACTTGGTGGAGATGGTACTTGAGCTGCTCATGTTGTCCCCTGAATTTAAAAGTCTCAAAAGAGGGACTCAAGGAGCTCAGATTTTGGTGCACCATCGTAGTCTGTGTAGGTCCCAGTGTTAGCTTAAAGCTTGTGAAACAGAGCACTTGGGCTCAAAGACAACACTTAGGCTCACAGGGCAGTAGACTCCCGTTTCTCACCTGGATAATTTCCAGCTTTTTCTTGGTTGCCTCTATGAACTGGCAGATGGCCATGTAGATGAACTTGTACTGGGCTTCCGTCTGCACCATCCCAGATCGCTGGGCCCTCACCATCTGGATGGTCTTTTGGATGTCAATGTCACAGTCCAGCCCTAGCAAGGAGGACCAGAAAAGCTTATGGACATGTTCACTGGTCCCTCTCCCAATTCTCTACCAAAAACAGTTACAGGGGAGTTCAGTCAAGAAATTTCTGCCTCTGTCCATTCCTTCTTTACTCCTGTATGGACCTCCTATCTCTCCCTCCTGCTCAGCATCTTTCAGGTCTGGCTCTGGAGGAAGAGCCAAAGCTCAGGGAAGGCTACAGCCACAGTAAGTGGCAATGGTACAGAGATCTGACATCACAACCTTCTCAGGGCTGGGGGAGGATCTCTCCCACTGATACCTGAATAATTTTCATCCCTTTGCAGCTGGACTTAAGGGCACAGCCCTACTGGGTAGGCCAGTTCACTTTGATATCCTTTGGGGTCCTCTTACCCTTGGTGGAGATTGTTTCCACTATCATATCAATGACGATGATAGTCCCAGTGCGGCCAATCCCAGCACTGCAAGGAGAGGACAAGCAGAGGTCAGAGCAAAACAGCTCCTGCAACAAAATGCAGCTGCTTCTGGGGAAGGATGCAGCTCTTGTAGCAGCTGTCCAGCAATGACACAAGAGAGTCACAGATTCAATAAGCATAGAGTTTGGTTGGGGGGCATCAAAGAGGAAAAAGCAAATATCAGGGCTGGCATAGGCTTCAGTCACAAGCCCTGGGGTGGAAGCAGCAGGACAGACCTTCTATATCTCTCCCTAGATAAGGGGTGGAGGATGCTTCAAACTCCAGCCTCTGTACCAACCTGCAATGCACCAGAATAGGCCCTGCACCTGGGATACTCTCTTGCTTCTGGTTTATCTGGTCGAGAAAGCTGAGGACTCCTCCTGGCTCACTGGGTACACCGTGGTCAGGCCAGCTCAGGTACTGGTAGTGCCAGATCTCACGCACAGCCTTAACCTGATAATAACAAAGTACCTCGCTGATGAAACTGCAACCCAGCCCCGTCCCTGGCCTCTGTCCCAGGGAGATGCAGGTCTGAAGCCAAAGGGAATCTCTGTCTCCTGCGCACTTCTTGGTGATTCCACCAGTGTGATTCCAGCCCAAACCAAGGGGGAACAGTAGCCCCAAGAATGATATAATAGCAGCATCACCACAGCACCCAAGAGTTCCCAGTTTTAGACATACAGTGGCTGTTAGACTTGGGCTCAATGACAGTCCTTGATCATTCACACTCACGTTATCCTTTGGACACAGACAGAGCTTCCGCAGTTTGTACTCCAATGCATCGTGCTCCGCATCATTCTCCACAAGGTAGGGACCATACTCCTTTGTGCTGCCCAACTCTGGCCAGTAAGGCACACATTTGTTCTGTGTGGGCCGAGAGGGCAGGGTGAGGATGGGCAGAAGGCAGGAAAGAGAGAAAAAGCAGCGCAGTGATTGAAGGGGAAAAGAGGGCATCTCTGAGACACTTACAGACTGATACTCACCCGCCCTTTTTCTACCTCCCGTGTCGTCATCACGATGATGCGTGTGTTCTCCTGCCACACCATTTGCCAGAAGTCATTGACTGTGGCTTCCAGGCAGCCCTGGCTAGCGATGTAGGTCTTGGTGCACTCATCTGGGCTGATCATGGTGTTCTGATTGCAGATAGGGAAAGGTCAAGAAGGCTGCAGGAGCAGGCAGGCCTTCTCCCACTCTTGGGCGTACAGTCAGTCATCTTTCATGAGTCTCACCTTGACATAGTTGGCATTGATATAGTCAGATCCAGGTATATTTGGGTCCCTTCCTTGGAGGATGACTCTGGAGTGATCAACTGTGGTGCAGTGAAAGAATAAACAATGCAATGAGATACTCTGTGTGCAGTCACAAGAAGCTCTTTCACTGCCCCACGCCACCTTCATTCATGCTTCCCAGTGCATGCAGCATGCCCTGTGTCTTCACCTGTCCCTCTCTGGGGTCAGACCAACCTCACTGCACCTTCCCATCTCTCTGCCCCTATCACGGACCATCAGAAGCTAATGAGTCTAAGGCAACCTTTCCTGCTTCCTTCAAGGACATGAAAAGGCTGTGACCTCTCTCATCATCTCTGAAATCCTCAATGCTGCACACTTCATAACCTGTTCTGAAGGACAGGGCAGGCTGAGGCAGCGTCAGTGATGCCCTGGACAGCTCTTCATTGCCTGCCTGTATGTATTCGATTTTTTTTTTTTATAGTGGAGAAGCAAGACTCACAGGGCAAGATATTCTTGTATCGGTTCTTGCTCTTGTTTTCAGGTCTCTGACCCTCATGACGGTCAAACAGGTGCTTGGCTTCCTGTTTTTGCAAACTCTGAGAACAGAAGAAAAATAGTCATGCCAAGATCGCAACATATGACAGGGGACACGGGCACTTGGAGGAACAGTGGTGGTTCTGAGGACACATGGGCATGTTTGTGGGGGAGTAGAGAAGTGAAAAGCAAACCTAGACTTGAAAAGTCCAAAATTTGTGCCCTTGCTGTCTTGGCGACTCATTCTCCCAACCCTGAAAGAACACATTTCTACCTCACTGGGTTCACTTAAAGATGACATTCACTCCCCAGGACAACAGGTTCCAAACAGACACTTCTTTCAGAGATAAATTGACAAGACATATGAGAAGTCTGTGTATAGGAAGAAATTGAGGATAGAGAATGAGGTGGTGAACTGGGAATTACCAAAAAGACAAACAATGTCCCCTAACAGTTTCTTACATCAAATTCCTCCCAGAATCCAGCCTTGGACGTCTCTTCAGATTGACTCTTCTTGTTCAGTTCCTGCACTCTATTCTCAATGTCAGCAGCATTCACCCTTGTAGCATAGTAGGGCTGGGGATGGGAAAACACAGTGGGTTTGCATGAGAGAGAGAGAGACAGAGAGATGGTGCTGGAGAGCAAAGTCTCCTGTGTGTGCTGTGGAGAAAAGAAGAAAACGAATACAAAGCAGAAACAAACAGCAAGTAAGTCCCTCCAAAGGATCCCTAAAACAGGAAACTAGATTTACCTGCTTCAGGTACACAAAGGTGCCAGACATCTCTTCAATTCCAATCTTCTTGAAGTGCTCGACCAGATCTGCCAAGCTGTCAAACATTTCAGCACCTCCAACTGTGTAGCGTCCATTCTAAATCAAGGAAGAATGTGTAATGTCTCATTCATAACATTCATGGAATCATGGAACGGTTTGGGTTGGAGGGGTTCTTAAAAGTCATCTATTTCCAACTCCCCTGCCATGGGCAGGGACACCTTCCACTAGATCAGGTTACTCAGACCCCCATCCAGACTCGCCTTGAATGCTTCCAGGAATGGGGCATCCCCTGTTTCTCTGGGCAACCTGTTCCAGTGTCTCACCACCCTCACAGTAAAGAGTTTCTTCCTAATATCTAATCTAAACCCACTCTCTTTCAGTCTGAAGCCATTCCCCCTTGCCCTATCACTCCATGCCCTTATAACAAGTCCCTCTCTGTCTTACTTACAATTCCCCTTTATGTACTGGAAGGCTGCTGTAAGGTCTCCCCAGAGCTTTCTCTTTGCCAGGCAGAACAGCCCCAACTCTCTTAACCTGTCCTACAGACAAAGCTGATAATGCTCAGGGAAAAGGCAATGCCAGGGTGCAAAGCCATGGGCACCACCCTGCACCATCTAGAAAAGCACTTCCTCTGGTAGGGAAGTCAAATGCAAGTTTGCCCTGACAACACAGAATTCACAGCACGACGAACTGACCATACTCTCACTGGATGGAAGCCCAGAGAAGGTATATTGCACTCAAATCTCATTTAAGGTCAGTTACTTTCTGTCCTTGAAATCTCCTCATCCCACATGAAAGAAACAGGAGAACTTGCGACAGCCAGGTTGGTAACATCCAGCAGTCTAAGTACGGAGGCCCTGCAGATACCCCTTCTTCCTGCTCCAAGCACTTTTAACTCTTCTGATGAACTCCTAATTAGGTTTTGAATCCTCCTCTCTCTTTTCCCATAGACTCCCTGTACCAGAGTTCTGGTCACACTGAGCCCTGCCTCCTCCTGCGTCTGAGCACCCAGCCCATGCTCACCCAGGCTGGGGCGAGGACACAAGGACCCTGCAAGGGAACAGCACTTTGATCCAAATAAAGAAACACTGCTGGTGGTAATCAAGCTGACAGGGTACATGCTTTTAAGGACATGATCAGGAGAGCTCTCTTCCCCTCCTCTTGCTCTCCCACTGCTCACCTCACACATGATCTTGATGTGCGTGACTTTGAGCCGGGTCCCAGAGGCACTGGTTGCCCCAGCTGGTAGAGTGTCAGATCCAGGTTTAGGCTGGTCAGTGAGGACAGACAAGACGAAATCCCCAGGTTTGCTGAGGCTCTCCCGCACCAAGAACGTCCAAGGGGTGGCTTTGGCCTGGAGAAGTGACTCAGCTGCAGGACCTGACAGATGCCCATGGTACCACCTAGTTAAAACAAGAGGAGAGAGGTGGAGATGCAGTAAGTGGATGGCCTTGAGCTGATGAATGAAGGAGAGCAACACTGGGAACTGGTGAGAGAGGAAGAAAGGAAGAGGGAGACAGAGAGGACGGAATGAGAGAAAGAAGAAAAATCAGGGGAGGACCAGGATCTTGGGGAATGCAGACGAGCCAGAAAGTAGAGAGCTGGCAAGAAGAGGACAGGGCAAGGCATGAGGTGGAAGCAGAAGGGACCCAGGGAGCAGAACACTGGAACCAGAGGACACAGTGGGAAAGCACCACATGTGATCCAGTGGTGTGACACACACATGGGGGAGAGTAGCTTGTGGATTTCAGCACCTCCCAGTACTGCTGGGATTCTAGCGTTACTGCAGCAAGGTGCTTTGAAAACTCAAATAACAGGGAAACAAAAATAATGCCCCACTGAGTCAGAAAATCTCCCATCAGATTTAACAGCACCCAGATGGTTGTGTTGAGATCAGACCCATCAAAGACCCACTCCAGCGACTCCTCCTTCTGAAACTCAGTCACCTCTTCAGTCAAAGAATAATTCCCATTCTCTGGGCACATCACACTGCAGCAATCAGCCTAGCCACAGGACTGAGCACGAGAAGCCACGTGGAGCCTCTTTTCTGCTCCTGCTATTTACATTGTTGATCTGTGTGCACATTCCTGTCCTCAGTGCAAACACCCAGTCAGCATCTCCTTCTCTCCTCCCAGCACAAGGTGAGGAGTATCCCCATCTGACCAAGGTTCTCTCTGCCTTGCTGCAGGACTGGACCCAGGGCACAGAGGGACACAGAGTGGCGCAAATGGCACAGCTGCTGCCAAGCCCCTGCCCACCTACAAAGGTCTCTGGGAGGGTATGTGCCTGCCCGGTGGGATCTCACTGAACTGAGAAGTTCAGGTGAAAGTAATGGTCACCAGAAGCAGGCTGGGACATGGGACAACCTCTCTTCCTACTGCTGGGCTCTCGGCCCTGCAGAAACTCCAGATGTGATCCAGGTTGTCTCTGTACAGGTCCTCTAGTTCCTCATGTCTGTCCCAAGCTCCACAGTCTCTTTGGACCATACCAGAAGTCCTGGGGGGCACTGCTGAGCTGCCAAGCAGAGATGTGGAAAGCCACATTTACTGTAGCACTGTCCTGCTTCTACAAAACCCACTTGAAAACTGGACCTAGAGATCCAAATCATAGAAAGTTGAGAGCTCTAAGTGCTGGGCACTGGGAAGTGTTCTGAATCATCCCACTCCTCCTGGTACAACAATTTCCAGTGGAGCCTTTGCTGGGTCTGAACCCATCACAGCCCAAGTGCCCGCACAGCCCTGGCACACCTGCCATGGCCCCTTCGCTCCTTCCCAGCTTGGTTTCAGGGAGGGGACTTGGGCCCTTCTCCTTCATCAGGGATGAACCCAGTTGAAGCAGTCCCCTCTGGTCCTGGAACATCCCTTTCCTCAGCTTCAGTGTGTGCTGGGCTCTGTGTTCAGGGGGTTTTGCAGCGTGGCTGCTGTGCCAGCCAAAGGCCATGTTCACCACAGCTCTGTTTTGGCCACCTCCCCTGGGGAACAGCATTTCAAAAGCAGGTAGCCATTGCATCAGGCTGACTTGCAGTGTCCCTGCTGCTTCCTCTCACTGCAGGTACCTCAACAAGCACCAGCCACACTCCCTGTCTCACTGTGTCCACTGCCGCCAACACCGAGCCAGTGTGTCAGGGAGCGGGTTTGCTGCCCACAGAGCAGCTAGCAGGGAAGGCCTGGAGTGGTACTGGTGAACTTCACACTGTAAGGGGGCTATCTGCTCCCAGGAACCAAGATGGAATTCAGGAGGCCACACCCCAGTAATGGAAGCAACCAGGTTACTCATTGACGCCTGGATCTGGTCAGAGATCCGGTCATATTGCTCTACACAGTATCTAAGAAACATTCTGACAGCAAGAGGTGGCACACAGTTAGCAGCCTTGGCAAGTAATTGCTGTTGATCCTTGTCCTATACACTGCAAGAAATAGCTTGTGACCAGCAGTCATTAATTTCTGAACCTCCTTCCAAAGAAATGTTCAGCTACCATGTGCTCAGATGCCATCCAGGGATCAGCTGACCTGTCCTGCTCATCAGAGAGCTCTCCAGGCCTCCCCTCCGTAGGTAGGATGGAGTTAATGGGTCCCATTACCCCCTCCCTTCCCCTAGCATAGCCCAGCTCTTCAAAGCCACGTGATGGAAAATCACTTGGGGAGAGAGTGAGAGGAGCTTTCGTAAGAGCCTGAGGGGGGGTGTGTGTGTTAAGTTTCCAACCGCAGAGAGGAAAGGAGGAAACTGCAGGGCCACAATGCAATGGCCTTGACTGGAGAGGACAGCCAGCAGCAGACCTGGCCCCTCTGCAGCCTGACCCCAGAGCAAGCTGGAGTGTCCCCTGATGCTTCGCCCAGGGCATCTCTGCTCCCTGCCTCCAGGTGTCTGAGGAGGACCTGACTGAGAAGGACTTGCCCACCCCAGAGCAGGGCATGACAGCTCCCTGAGCTGCATCAAAGAGCCTAAAAGCAAAATGCAAGTGCAAAACCACCTGATTTGATTTAGGAACTTAGTGTCAGAGACACATGCAAAGCGGGGACAGGAAGGAGACTAAGCAGGCTAGGAATAGCAAGGGAACATGGTCCTGTTCTCAGCTATGTGAGTCACCCAGGCCCAGAATAACCAAGGAGGTTTGGGGCAAGACTGAGGGCTTCCACATAACATGTGACTATGGACTGCTGCAGACCCACACCTAAGACCACAACCTTTGCTTTTAGGAACAGCGTATAAATAGCAAAGGCAATCAGAAACCAGAAGTAAAAATAGAGCCCTATTAGGTCTGCTGTGATGGGTCAAGGTGTAGCCAGCTATTCCTAGGGATGCTGCCCCCATGGATGCAGAGGAGGCAGGTGACACTTCTTGCAGGACTTGCCCTAGGGATGCAGGCAGGGCAAAAAGAAGGCCACGAAACACAGAGGAGGTGTCACCACAGACACACACTGCTTTGCTGTCCCCATACCTCTCTGTTGTGGGGTCGGAACAGTTGAGCGGGTATCGCAAGTCGATGATAGTTCCATCTTTGTCCTGCAGTGAGCCCTGTTGCTGTGTGTAGTACTCCACTAGTTCTGACAAGGTAGCAAACTTCTCCCCTCCATATAGGTCATAGAAATCCCCAGTATTCTGGATGCGGATGTGGGTTACCTGGTCACCAACCCTGTGGAATAAAGCACAGAGCAGCCCAGTGAGGTGGCTGGAAAAGAGGCAGAAAGTGTTCTGCACCACCTCCTGCCATGGAAACAGAGCAAACCATCCCCATGAAAGATGACTGGAAAGAAAAGCTCCTGGGGCAATTTGAAGGATGGTCTAGAAGATGCTGGGAAGCTCAGCTTGGAAAGAACTCAAAGGAGTACAGACAGGATGAAGAAGATGCTACAGGGCATGTGGGGATCTCAGCAATCTGTGCATATAACACTGAAAAGACAGAACTTGGGGTCCAAGTTACCTACCGGACTGATAGAGAAAAATCACCCTGATTCTTCCGACTGGGTCTGGCCAGAAAGCTCCCATGGACACCTCGTCCCTTCAGTAAGGCTTCAGCTTCCAGCCCACTCAGGTCACGGTGAAACCACCTAGTGGAGAAGATAAAAGCAAGACCAAGTGAATAAAAATGGCCAGACGCTACTGTGGAGACCTGTAGGGTGAAGAACAATCCCTAGTCAGCATCCCTACGTGAGAGCCAGAAGCAGCATCCCTTCTTACTTGATACCTCCCCCAGCCTATGAAAGCTTGCAATTGGAGATCTGGCTTCCAAGGTGATCCCCACTCTGATTTGTCCTACTTCTCTGGTCCCCCTCCTCACACACACAGACTTTTCAGACCCTCTTACCTCACCATTGTGGAGGGTGAAAGAAGAGGAGGCCAAGTGGCTGCCACCAAAGAAAGTCAAAAAACACAGAGGAAAAATCAGTTTGTGCTGTCAAGAAAAGGGAAGTCGGAGGTCTGTGCCGGAGCACCGAACGCCAAGCTGTTCCTGTGCCTCTTGGGAGCTGGCCATGTATCTCTCCTGGCGTCTACTGTCCCTCCATTCAGACGCTCTCCTTCCACAATTTTCTGGATAAGTGGATTTTCGGGATCTGTGGCCCTCTGTGCAGTGCTCTTGGGCATAGGCAGGTGCAAGCCCGTGCGCAGCCGGGCACACGCGGCTCCAGGAACAGGAAGTGCTCTGAGCCATCAACTCCCCAGCCCCAAGCTGCTTTGCACACACTTCTGCTTCTCCTTTTGTGTCTTTCCTCCCCATCCCCCCTATAATTTTTGGGCCCCTGTCTTTTTGCACACTAGGGTTGACTCTATGCATGCACCTTGGGCCCCGGCCATGCTCACAAAATTCAGTTCTGCACATCCTCTGTTCCATTTCTTCCCCAAAAGGCCAGTAAGCAACACGAGCGGTCCCAAATATCCTACATGCTCTGTACAGGCAAAAAGGGGAATCTGTGCAAACCCAGAGCTGCAGACTTAGAGGTCCAGGCTAGTGCTCCGAGAACAGCAGTGCCTCCCTGAAACCAGCCTGACCTAGAATGGCACTGACATGAGCAGCGGTAACTCAAAAGGGATGGTGTGGGAAGGAGGTGGTGGTAAAGCTGCCCAGAAAGGCAGGCAGTGACCAGGACAAACAGCTACTACTTACAGTGAGCCCACACAGCACTGAGAGAGCTTAGTCGAGAACCTTTAAGATCCCAGCACAGCCAAAGCTGGCAACCTGGACAACTAGGTAGAAAGAAGGAAAACTAGCCATTCCAGTTAGCTAGTTATTTCCAACTATGGCCCATGGCTGCCCTGTCCATAGCACCGGTTTCAAGGTCTGCAGGTCTCATGAAAGACTAGGAGCTAAGCAGTGACCTAAGAGGGCAATCAAGCTGGCAAAGGAGCCTGACTTTTCCCTGGGGCAATCTCAGCTACTCTGTGTGGGCAGCAGGAACAGCAAGAACTTTGCTCATTTCAACTAGCAGCAGCTGCAGACTCCCCTGCACACCCACCAGACTGGGAAATCCTGCAGAAAGCTGAACAGGCTGCTAACTACAACCTAGACAAAAACTTGTGGCCAAGACAGAAACTAACAACAGAGGGAAGTACAGGAGAGATGAGTGGGAACCTAAACTTTATTGCTAGAAAGGCAACCCAGGCACCTACAACAGCTTCCTTTGAAATGCTTCTAGTTTCACACACATGATGAGCCATGAGCTGCAGGGATCCAGCTGTACACATTTAAAACTGATATTAAAAAAACAAGGAGACTTTAAAGGCACAGAGACCAGTGGCTCAGGGGAATAACTTCTACACAAAGTTGTAGAAGCTGCCCCTGAATCAGAGACAGTGTAGCACTGGCACAGGAAAGTATTGTGTAGAGGGAGGAAAGAAATGGCAGGAACTTCTGGACAGAAGCCCCAGAAGAGAATTCCTGATATCAAAAGAATATTAGAGTATGTTGGGGCAATATGAAGCCACAGCAGACAAAAAATAAAACTTATGCATCCTCACACCTCATGAACTGACTGAAGGAGAAAATCTGTCTGAGGAACTGAACATCAGCTGGACTCAGAAACTGGGAAAGAACAAAGTAGCAAAGAGCCAAGATCAGAGTAGAAAGGGTGAGTTAACACGAAACTCATGTAACTCAGTATCCCCCAGCAGGACAAGCCACAGGGTACAGTGTAACCCCTGCCAGTATCCGTGTGGACACAAATCCCATTTCACATAATTTACAAGCTGAGTTTATGCTTCTGGTTGCTTGCAGCTCAGGAAAGGAACGGATGCACACAGCTGCCTTGGTGTCTTTGAGCTGGGCCATCTAATTAAAAACTACCAGGGAGCAGCTCCTGCCACCACGGGAGGGAAATACCACTGTAGAGAAGGCTGGTATCTTTGAGGTTGCTCTCCCAAATGGATGCAGCATAGAACAGCTGACTGTAATGGAGCCACTAAAATACTTTCTTAATATAATTAACAGGTCAAGAGATTTCAGCAAAGAGATTAGTCTTATACTGTTATTTGGCTTTCAATACAACACAGGTGTTAAAACCTCATCTTGTAAATACCTCATAGATCCAAGCCACAGGAGCCAATTTACAGGAGAAGATAAATGAAATAGCTAAGTAAAAAAGACACCCACATCTTGACTGCTGTAAAAAAAAAAAAAAAAAAAAAANAAAAAAAAAAAAAAAAAAGACTGAGAAACTGGAGAGAATCCAGCATAAGGCCAGAAAGGCACAGGCACAAAGAGCCTGGAGCACAGCAAAGATGGAGGAAGCTAGGTTTATTCAGCTTGGAGAAAAGATGCTTAAGGACAAATTTAGCAGCTGTCTGAGACTACCTAAAAGGGGCTGGGGGGGTTTAGAGATGGTGACTCAGATTCTTCTTTGTGAGACACAGCAAAAGGACCAGAGGCAATAGACATAACTTGCGGCAAGGGAAATTATGAGTAGGCATCAGGAAAAATTGCACACGTGCTCCCCCCCAAGGGCAGTTCACCACTTGCCACAGAACGGCTGGGGAACCTCCACTCTGGAAGATGTTCCAGACTCACCTGAGCAAGGCCCTGAGCAACCTGATCTAGCTCTATTGTGATCAGGGGGCGGGACTATGCAATCCAGAGGTCAAAACAGTTGTTAAATAATAGAGGGAAAGGTTATGTCTAGAGTTTATGTATAGAGTTTCTTTTCCCCTAAGACTCTATTTGCAGCTATTTGTAGAGCCAACAGTCAAATCCATAGCAAATTAACAAATTTTGAATCCTTGGCAAGGAGTTCTACTGCTCAGCTGCAGAAACATCCCCTCCTTTGACCTGCTTATAACCTGCTCTCTGCCTCATTGTTATTAACATGTGGTTGTTGTAAAGAAAGAAAAATCAGTGACTGATTCCTGTTCCCCACCTTGCTCCAAGTTGCTCACAGTAACAGATCCATAACATCTGTATCCATCCTCAGCTCTTTGCCAGGCTGAAGACTCCAGCCCTACTAAGTTTTCTTTGTAGAGAACTATTCTACACTTCTGATCATCTTTGATGTCCCTCTCTGAGATGTTTCCAACTCTGGTTCCTTGTTCTGGAGATAAGAGTGATGGTGGGCAGAAAACTGTGGTGTTCAAGATGCTGCTGAGTCATGGACAGTGATGACTTCTGATGTTCACCACAACCAAGCATTAAGCTAACAACTGCAGAGTCTTATATGATTAAAGTTTCACTCCACAGAGGTTACAACTAGTTCCCGGTCATTTTATATGTAAATTTTGAATTATTTTTCTGCATGAACATTGTTTTACATAGGCCTATACAGAATTTCATCTGCTGTTCTATTGCCCACTTGCTCACCATCATAAGGTCCTTCTGCAATTATTCACAGTCAACTCTCACTCTACTATCCTGAATAACTTTCTACCATCACCCAATTTTCTCACCTCACCAAGCTGTATTCCCAGGTGACTTGGGAATATACTGAACAGCACATATTTCAGGTTAGGCCTCTGTGATATGCCTACTGACGACTTCCCTTTGCTGTAAAAATGGCATGTTAATTTCCATGTTCTATTTCCTATTTTCTATTAATTCTTTAACTAAGAAAACCTTAAACTTCTTTTTTTATGCCATGACTTCAACTTCATTTAAAGATTTCGATGAGAAAATCTTGTTAAATTCTTTAAACCCATGGAAACTGTATTGGCCAGACCTGCCTTATCCACAAGCTTGTTAGGTCCCTCAAAAACCTCCAGTTTTAAAGGACAGGATTTGCCTTTACAAAAGCAGATGCTGGCTTTAGTATCACATTCATTGCTTTCTCTGTTATAATGTCTACCCTCTTGCTCAGATTACGACTTTATTGTTCCATGCTTCCCTTGCATTTGGGGGATCTAATCTGGAGCCCTTTTTCAAAATGAGCATTGCATTCATTACTTCTAATTCTCAGCTCTGGGACGATTTCAGACAGGTTTTGCTGTTCTGCACAGAACTACATTCTAGTTCAGTCTAGTTAGTGCAGAGTGGAGGCCACTGGGGCTTAGGGAACAGACAGATGGACCCTCTTCCTGTGGCTGGCTGAAGCCAGATGATCTCTGTCAGTCTATGGGACCCCAGGACAGTGCTGGACCAACAAGGTTGCCCAAATCCTTATCAAAGAGTAATGCTAGAGCAAATCCCATTTCCTGACACCCTGCAACTGCAGTCTCCAGAGCAGAGCACCTGTTTGGACTGACCAAGAAGCTTGTACGTCTTCCTGTTCCATAAAGGGCTAGAAAGACTGCAGCAAATCAAGAAATAAACAGGATTTAAAAGGTCAGACAGCTGACCTCTCCCTGTGCCCAATACACTGAGAGATGCTGCAGCTGTGGGGTGGCAGAGGAACTGAAAACCCCTTATCAAAGTGAGAAGCAGCAATAGTAACAGCAATAACAATCCAAAACACTAGGAGCTCCAGTTCTCTGGCTATATAGAAGGCTATTAGTTTTTTTCCTTCTATGCCTAATTCCTAGTGCCAGTGTTTTTATTTTTCTCACCAACAACTCGTTTTCTAGCCCTAACTAGCATTCATAGCACTCACCCACGGGATGGCATCAGGGTCTTGTCTCTCAGATCCCCACTGATGGAGGACTGACAGGAGCTGGTGGAGGAAGTACCACAGCCCTCAACCCAGGGGGTCCTACTAAAAAAAATAAAGCAAGATTGGAATTATCAGGACAATATCTTGAGATGGATTTGGGAGAAAAATCAAAGACCTTGGTAGTGGAGGGGTGGACTCTCACCCTCCCGACAGGGCTGGATGTTCATGGCGGTGAGTGCTAGGGCTCTGGAGCAGCAGCTGGCAGTGCTTGCGGGCTGCGGCACCTCCCGTGACTCACCTGATCCACACAGGCAGAGTCCTGAACTCCGCCTGTTCCTAGGCAGACTGAGAAGAAGGTAGCTCCAGGTCAGGGAAACCTCAGGCCTCAAGCAGAGGGCTTAACTGTCACCATTTGCAAAGTGCTTCCTGGACTGTAGTTAATGAATAATCAGAGGGGTGGGGGAAGGCCAAGGCCAAGCTGGGAGAGGTAGATGGAGACGGAAGGGACCGACTGCTCTTCCTGCCTCCTATCCACTGAGCTCACGCCCTCCCTGGCTACATTCCTGCCTGGTTTGTAACTGAAAGGCACAGAAGCAGCTCTCTCACACCTGGCTCGCAGCTCCCTGCTCTCCCAGGCTGGCTCCTTCACCCCAGGCTCTGCTACCCTCCTCAAAGGGCAATGGACACATGGGGCAGGAGGCTACAGACATACCTGATGTCCCTCCCTTTGAATCATGCTGGAAACACAAAATGTCGCACCGGAGAGAGGCTACTCCGCGAGGTTGATCCCTCCGCAGTCCCAAAAAACGTGAGGTACGATTTTATGTTGTTTATGTCGTTCTAATCCAGCCTGAAGCCAAATGGGGCAAGCCTAGCCCTCCCACACTCTGCCACTCCCTGCTGTATCTCTCTGCTGCCTTTTTCTCTAGGGATAATGTGCTGGATTGCACATTCAGCCAGAAAACAAGGCAGCCACAGACACTAGAGGCAGGAGTAAGTTAGCACCGACCCTGCTGCGAATAGCAGCCTCAGTGGTATTTACAACACTTGATCGTGCTTAGTGACACATTACCTACTATGTTTCAAACAACACATTTGTAAATGTTCACATTTAAGGTCTAGCACCTATTAGGGCTTCACACTGAGGCTCTGCACAAACCTTTTTGCAGAAGGTAGTGCATACTGGGCCTTCCGGAACAGCAGCACATGTGTCATGAGGCGGGCACTGTTGCTCCGGTACCTGTCCCAGGGAGCAGCACCCGTGCCCAGGGAGCATGGCTGAGCTCATGGTCATTCATAGAACACCGGGTTTTTCAACACACGTTTTATTCACGAGCAGACACGAAGCATTCTGTTCCCTCCAGGCCAGCAATCTCCCTTGTTCAAGCGCTCCATTCCCAGGGCTGACACGACCTGCACCTCGGGAAGGAAGGCACCAGCCGGAGCACCGGGAGAGCTCCGCGGGCTCAGGAAGCGGCAACTCCGCCAGTCCCGGCCCCGTGCGGCGGCAGCGTCATGGGCGGCAGGAACATGGCCTTGAGCTTGCCCGACATGCTGGCAATCTCCGGGTCCTGCGACTCGTAGGACTTGATCAGCCGGGCGAACTTCAGGACCCCTGCAAGGAGAGGGGGTGGGCAGGGGGCCCTCGCTCCCCGGCGGGCCCGGAGCTCCCCGCCCGGCAGGGGCACAACCCACCTTCGCCGTCGCTGCTGAAGCCGTAGGCCTTAATCACATCCTGCTGGATCTGGGTGGCCACAGGCAGCAGGAACTGCAGCATCTTGCCCATGTCGTTGCAGGCGTTGTCCCGAGCCTCCTCCATGCGCTGCGCGTTTTCGGGCGCCCCGAACGCCTTGATCACCTCCGCCAGCACCGCTGCAGGACACGGAGACACGGGCACTCAGCCGCCTATCTGCATCCTCCCGCACTCACCGCCGCGGGACACGGGCACTCAGCCGCCCGGGAGGTGCGGGGATGCAGGTGAGGAAATGTAACAGCTCTGCCGCACTCACCCTTCGCCTGCTCGGCGCTCAGCGCTGCCGGGCCCGCGGGCTGCGCGGAGGCCGCCATGGGGCGCGGCGGGGCGGCCGCACCTCCCGACCCACGCCCACGCACAGCCGACGGACCCCCATCTGCGCCTGCGCCGCCCCGCCCTTCTCTGCCATTGCACCGGGGGGCGTGGCGGCTTCCCGCGAGCGCGGGAAACCTGCTGGACAAATTCTAAAAGAGCTGAAATCACTGCCGGAAACGCTTCCCGCTCGGGGCTCCACTCCGGGCCGACCCTCTCCGAGGTGAGGGCGAGAAAATATTCCTCGCAAGGCTGACCCCCGCGACGTTCCTCGGCCCCGCCACTCTCGCTCGCCCCTCCCCGCGCTCACACCGGCGGCCCCTGCCGCCGACAAACGGGCCCGGCCGCGTCGGTCGGGCCGTATGCAAATCCGCAGCTTCCCATTGGCGCTGTGGCGCGCAAGCCCCGCCCCTCCAGGGGAAGGGGGCGCGGCTCCTGCCCCCTGGCTCCGCCGCGCCTTTCCCCGCTCCCAACCGTTCCGTTTTCACCGAGAAAGCTTGTGTTACTGCCCTTCCCCTCATGGCCCCAGTGAAAAGAAATGAACACACCGGAGTCCCGTTTCTGGAAGGGGTTTTTTTGTCCTTTTTTTTTTTTTTGTCCTTTTGTAAGAGCTTCATATATATATTTATATATATAAATTATTAGAATGTGTATCGGTGCTCAGGAGTGCACGGGGAACGTAGTTTGGGTGTTTGGTTTTGCTTTTTTTTTTCCATAGCTGGGATGTTGGTTGGTTTTCCTTTTAATGGTTAAGTAAATATATATATATATGGGGGACCAATCGAGAGATACAACTGTGAAATCAGAACACGCACGCGGGAGGGGGCAAGGGAGTCACAAGTTGCTACATAAAACTGCCACGTCTAATAGGATGTGCATGAGTTAAAGTACATCAATTAGGATGGGTGAGGGGAAAGGGGCAGCCGCCCTCTTACAGACAGTCCCAGGACTAAGTGTCACTGCTCAGCCACATCATCTTTCTCCGTGGGGCTCAGAGGCGTCACGGTGGCGATCGCAGTCTCGAAAACAGTCTCCTGGTGCTTTGCACCTCGTGGCCGTGCCCATTCCCGTCAGCCACGGGAAAGCACAGCCACCATCCTGCAAACAGTCTTGCGGTGCTTTGCACCCCGATGGCTGGGACCAGACCCTCCACAGGTAGGAGCAGCCACTTAGGAAGGGGTCCTGTAACGCTTTGTTTGCATCTGAAGGGATGTTGGAGAATGGGAAGCTGCTCTGGCTAATCTGAAAAAGTTCCACGTTGCTCTTCTGTATCGCTAAAGCAGTATCTTACACCTAAAGGGGGGGTGGGGTGTTGAGGAGGCATCTTGATAAAAGGCTCTGTTGGGTCTGGAGTTACTTCTTGGCTGCACCTCCTCCTCACAGAAGTAGAAAAGGCAGCAGCATCCTGTACATGAAGTCCTGCAATGCTCTGCACTTTTTATTTAATGCAACTGTTACCCCAAAACAAAAGATGGAGCTGCTGCCACCCAGAATTCATGTCAGTCTTTGTCTTTCTGAGCTCTGTGCAATGCTGATTCTCTTTTCTTCAGAGCTCAGCTGAAATAACGTACCGATTGTTTCATGTCCATTAGTGGTGTTTCAGTCCCTCCCCATTTTCTCTCCTCCACTTTCTGTTCCCAGGATGTCACCCTGTACTTTTTGTCCATCTTCTCTTGTACTCTTACCGAATGGTGGGATCAGGATGTGTCACTCTGCAGCTTCCCCTCCCCCAGGATTTGGTTGATTGATTGTTCCTCTTAAGAGAAAGACATGAGGATGTCATGTTGACAGAAGTCCATTTAAAGGGGTTTGTCACTTTCCTTCTTCAGGTGGCTAGGATAAAGAGGAGGAATGAGGTGATTGTGGAAGGGGAAAAGAGAATTTATTACGTCCCCCTGCCTCTGTTAGTCTAGACCCACATGACCCTGCTGGCTTGCAAAGTTTGGTAAATCCTTGAAGTAGGAAATGCTACTGAAAATGTACAACACTACACCTCTCTCTCCCAGTGTGCCTCCCCATGTACTTGTGGAAGCCTCATCTTGGCAAAAGCATCCAGCCCTTGCAAATGTTTTGTATTTTGGCAGGGGTATTGGTTAGCCATAACTGCATTTAGCATGTGTGAAACACGTAAAGTTCTCTCCCCTTCCAGAGGTGAGGAGCTGAGACCCCACATGAGATTAGCCACTGAATAGCCACTTGCCAAGAACGACCTTCCTGGTGGCCAGCCCACACCTGTTCCCCATGGCAAAAAAAGGCATCCTTGCTCCCAGGTGTGGGCTCAGGCAGTCACCCATCTCAGGGGCAACGCTTCCTTGTGACCACCACCTCCACCAGCCCCAGGCCAGGCTGGGCCTGGAGGCGTACATGTGAGGGGAAAGCAGGCCCACGCACCTGTAGTAATCCTCCTGCGTCGGGAGCGGCACGCCGTGCAGGGGGTGATGGGCGTGAAGCCACTGCTGCTGCTCCAGGGCCAGGCGCTGCAGCTCAGCCGACTGCGCGTGCATGGCCTGCAGCTGGTGTGCCGCTGACATGGGCGCAGAGAGAGAGCCCGGCAGGTCCCTGTAGGGTGCAGCTGCACCCAAAACAGAGAAGAAACAAGCTGATATAACAGCTCCATCCATGGTCCCACAGCTCAGTCAAGACTCTGCTGCACTCCCATTCCCTGCCCTGCCCACATGGAGGGCCTGCCCACCCCTTGATAGTGTGGTCCTGTCATACACCAAGCCGGAGCTCTGTTTGACAGACCTGTTTGATCCTGTGACCCCTCCTGACGCGCCCTTGCCCGCCAGAGCTCTGTTGATCTCTCTGGAGGAGACCAGTAGAACCTGTGAGCATCCTTACCAAAAAGCTGGTGGCGAAGCACTTCATTCTCATGAAGAGGGTGAGGCAGAAGAGGGTTGGGGATGGTTCCAGCTGGGTATGGTATCCGGGTGAGGTGAGATCCCGAGGCGAGTGGGTCAATAAGAGGGTGAACAGAGGCTGAGGCTGTGAAGAAAAGATAACACAAGATAATTGTCCCATGCTTTGTAAAAGCTAACATGAAGAAAGGTGCAAGGCCTCACAAAACAGACATGGAGAGAGAAGATTGGAATATTAGGGATGGAGTGACTTCACAGGTAAACAACACAATACCATGTCCTTCTGAGTGTTACTCTTTTTGCTGCACTGAGTTTCATATGAACCAGTTTGGCAGAGCTGTCTCCACACTCCTCAGGGGGAAGTACTGCTCCTTAAAAGGCAATTCTGCAAGGACGTGCTCTGCAATCAGGTCTGCACCCTGTATCATGCGTATCAGCCACCCTAGCAGTCATTCATGTGTGTACTTGTATTGGATGCTTCCGTTTCCAGGTCTCATCCAGGACAGATGCTCTTTCCAGCGGTCTGGACTCCCTGCCAGGTCGCTGGCTGGAGATGCCCAACTATGGAGAATGGGTGAATGGACATTCATCTGTACCTGGTGCCAGCCCTGAGCAGTTGTGGCTGCTTAGAGCCAGCGTCTGTCACTCTGTTACCAGTACCCACTGACTGCTCACAGCACCTGAGCAGGCACAACACTTTTTTCCTATTGTACTGTAGCTTGGCCTTTGCTTCCCTGAGATTTTCATCCCTTAACTTTTTACTTTGCCTTCCTGTAGGATGTGGAAATGGAATGGACCACCACTCAATTCTGAAGAACAGCAGCCTCCAGTTCCTTCTCCCATCCATCCCATCCCATTCCATCCCATCCCATCCCACTACCTGCAACAAGAGCTGTAGGAGCAAACCTGATAACCAACATTTTGTTAGTCCTAAGGACACTGTCAAAACTGTTCTGGCATGGCCTCCATTCCCTCTGCAGAGCCCAATGTGAGGGATAAAGTCCACAGCAGTACCAGCCTGGTAGCCAGTGGGATGGATCCCAGCACTTACACTGTGTCCTCAGAGATCCAGAATGAAAGCACATGGTGCAAACAATTCTGCTTGCCACTAAACAGCAGTGTCAGTGCCTTTTTTGAGATGGGAGTGAGGGCAAGGAATAACAACCATGATGTTGGGCTCTTTTGGCTGAAGATCTGTGACCTCAAAGTCTAGTCTCAGCAGCTTTTGGGCTTCCCCAGGGCCAGAGGGACAGAGTGCAAGGAGGACACAGTAGGACAGAGAGCAGGGCTTTGTGCAGGGCACCACCACCACAGGGTCCTTACCTGCATGTATGGCATCCTGCTGGTGGAGATGGAGGTGGGAGTGGATGTGAGAATGCTGATGATGATGAGGTGTCACATTGAGCATCTGCAGCCGGGCCAGAGGATCATTGCTGAGAGCAGCCACCCGCTCGGCGTGCTGGCGTTCAGCCGCCAAGCGCTCGGCATAGGACATGTCGGGACGAAGGGTGGGGCCAGCTGCCAGCGCCAGCCTCTCCCGCTCCAAGTGGCCCAGCCCTGGGTGGAAGGGAAAAGCGGGATGAAGGCCAGGGGCTGTTTGCAGACTCAGCCCGCCGTGGCGTGGGAAAGGATCCATGGCAGCAGCCGGCACAGCATGGAGTTGCTCCAACTCAGCTGGTTTGACTTCAAAGCCGGGCTTGAGACGTTCACGCAGGTCCCGGTCCCTCAGGTCTCGTTCGCGGGCTTCCCGTTCCCTCAGCTCTCGCTCCCGTGTCGCTGGATCGCTGCTGTAGATGGCTGGCACGTTGTACCCCAGCAAGCCTGGGTCAACTGCCCCCAGCGGCACGTAGAAGGGGTGGTTGCGGTTGCTGGGGGACATGACATGGGGCCGTGCATATTCACTCAGGGTGCGCAGAGCTGGGGTGTCAGGGCCCAGGTATGGGGGAACAGTCGCTACAGCACTGCCCTGCTCAAAGGAGGGGCGGTGGGGAACCGGCCCGAGGGACGAGCACTCCACTGGACGGCCCTCCTGGGCCATCTTCTGCAAAAGAGCAGAGAGACCAGCTTCAGGGTCCCGGCAAGGAGTGGCCGAGGGGGCCCTCAATCATCCACCCTGGCTGCACTGCAGCAGTGGGACTCCCAGACCTACCACACTTCTCTCCAGCTCTCGTTCCTTCTCCCGCTCTCGCTCCTTCTCCCGCTCCCGTTCTCGTTCACGCTCCTTCTCTTCACGCGCCTTCTGCTCAGCCTCTCGCCGCACTTTCTCCACCAAGTCTGCCCTTTTCTTGGCCAGCTTGGAGCCATCAAGGGGCACGAAGTACAGGTCCGTGCGGGAGCAGGAGTTGAAGCCGCGGTCCAGGTGTTTGTTGAATCTGGGGGCGAGACGTGAAGCCTGTCAGTGCTGAAGGGGCTGGAGAGAAGGGATGGGGACAAGACAGGTACTGTGGGAAAGGCACTGAGAGAAACTGGAAAGCATCATGGAAAAGGCAAAAAGGGAACAGCTGCACCTCAGGCTTGGCGTGACTTCCTTTTCCCTGCCCCTTATATCCTACCCCAGCCCGCAGAGAACCACCCCCCCACGGCTGCCCCTCACCTGGCTGACTGGCTGGCATGGCTCGGCACATCCACCACCTTGGGGGGCGGCGAGGGGCTGCGAGCAGGAGGCACGGGGCTCTCGGGGGGCTCGTACTCCTCTGATGGCTCCTGCTTGATCTGCGCA
>VZRE01001702.1:143608-164599 GCA_013396775.1 Cephalopterus ornatus
GGAGCCCCCCTCCTACTGATGCCAGAGAGATTGGGGTGGTGGGTGGGGGATTGTGCTTGGCGCCGAGAGTCTGCTCACGACCCCCTGGTGCTGGGAGCCCCCCAACTCCACCGGCAATTTTGGTCCCAACCTGTACCACATTGGTTGAAGGGTAAAGGGAAGTGTGGGAAGAGGAGGAGGAAGAAGAGGAGGAAGAGGATGAGGAGGAGGGAGGGGGAGCAGAAGGGGCAGAAACAGCAGAGGAGGAGGAGGCGGGTGTCTGTGGGGCTTGAGACTGGAAAATGCGGGAGGCTTGGCCCTCCAGTTGGGAATGGTAACTTCCTGCAGGGGGTCCTTGGGGGTGCACCTCGCCTGGGAGTCCAAAGCTGGGCTCTGGTGGACGGGCCAGGCTGTCAGGAGGGGGAGCTACCGGTGGGCTCTGGGGGAAGAGCGGAGGGTGATGGTAGGAGTGAGACGGTCCCTGGGACAGCACAGAGGAGGAGTCGGAGTCATTTTCTACACTCCCAGGGCTGTAGACACTGGGAGAGGTGCTCCTGTTATCTTGGTCAATGTCCCGTGGGTCACTGCTCATCTCATCGTTGAAGCTGTGGCCATCAAGGCTGTCAACATCGGATGGGGATGGAGGACAGGGCAACTCCTGAAGTAGGAAGTAGGAGAAAAGAGGCATAAGGAAGCCTCCCAGACCACACGTGACACATTTCAAGTTCCCAGAGAACTTGCCAGCCCCAGCACTAGAAAACCCCACAGAGGGAAGGAGACATCAGCTGGCAAGGAATAAATAACACGTCCTCCTGCCTCCCCTCCAGTGCTCTCACATCCTTCATGAGCATCCCATGTTCAGGAAGGAGGTACCTTGTGTAAAGAGGCCGCAAGGGAGGGCAGGGAACTGCTACAGAAAAGGTTGAGAGTGAACAGATAGAAGCAGTCCTCACACCACCACCATCAGTGATGGGCTGTTGACCAGGGTATGATATCAGCAGGTGGCATGGAGCAGCATACACCACAGCACAGACCCCAGACCCAGAATCTCTTTTCTTGCCCCTGCAGAGCTCTCCCTAGTTAAGGAGATCAGCTCCCCTCCAGACCCCTCTCACTCTCCCACTCCTTACCTCCAGGAGTTACCCCGGTGCTTTCCAATGCCTGCTCCTCCCCACCACTCTCACCTCAGGCAAAGTGCACTGGTGATTAAGCAGTCATCCTGAGTAACTAACAAGTGCCACTCTTGAGCCTCAGGGATTACATGAGAGGCTAAACTGAAAAAATGTCATTGTTGAGCGGAATGGAGTGCCCATGTGGAGAAATTACAAAGTTGTAACCACAGTGGTTTAATTACAATGACCTCATAATGTGAGCAAATATCCCAGTGTCTGCAGGCATTTAAGGCCAGTTCCCCAAACAGGAACTGGAATGGATAAGCGCAAGAGCTGAGTCTTCTTCCAACCATCCAACGAGCAATCCAGGTTGATGCTGTCGGCTTCCAGAAAAGTCCTGTCACAACTTTGTGTGTGCAGGAGCAGGTTTCGCATGACTGTCACCTGGAACCCATCAAAACTTAAGCACCTCTATTTCACACTGCATGGGGGGATCAGAAGAGGCTGACTAACCCAACGAGCAGCTGTGTGCGGAGCCAGGCTCTTGCCACTAAACTGGGAAAGGCAGGGCACGTGCCCAGCTCTGAGAGCACAGCAGTCCCCTGCAGGCAAGACAAAACAGGCAGAGAGCTTCTGTCTGCTCAGTTGTCTCTCCTGGTGGCATTTTTGTAGCCAGACAGATGCTATTTAGATTAGAAAAGCTGCAGTGCAAAACAAAGGTGCTGGGGCTCCCAAGCAGTGGGAACCTCAAGCTGGGCAGGCATGAGTAGCACAGGTAGGAAAACAGGAGACTCCTTTGCCCTGGACCTGGGGCATGCCAGCAATCACACCAGGGAGAACTCACCTCAGTTTTGGTTTTTTTGGGAGCATTAGTGTCCTCCCCTTCACTCTCTGAGATCTCTTCTGTTCGGCCCTGCTTGCTGCCCTTGGGGGTGCAGGATTCCTCCACCCGGCCCTTCTGCAAGGAAGAGAAGAACAAGGAGGTGGGAGGGTTATGGGGAAATTTCCCAACCTGCCACGCCTCCACAGAATGCAGCAGGTGAGACACAGCCGCCATGGCATGTGTGTTGATGACACTAGCAGAGGAACATGGAGCCAGGATATGGCAAAAATGAGCACTAAAAAGGGATGGTGGGACCAAGGACCAGTTCTTAGGAGATGGCAGGAAGTGCAAGATGGTGAGGATAAGAGCAAAGAGGGATCCTGCTCGTTTTAAGGAGATAACCCAGCATGGGTTCCTTGGTGGATCCCTTCTGATCTGTGTTCCTGGATCCTCAAATGGATCCTACCCAGTCTGGGCAGTTCTTGGCCATCCCGCACCTGCGTGCTAGCTTATACCTTTGTCGCTTGTCGGGATTTCTCAGCCTTGCCATCACTGCTGGAGGTGCTGACGCCCCCGGGGGAAGCTCGACCCCGTGACCTGAGCTCCTCTCGGGGCCCTGGAGTCTCTTTCTTCCGTCCACTCCGCATTGACATCTAAGGGAAGGATCACTGTATTAGTCCTCTTTGCAGCTCCCTCCACTCCTGCCTCGTCCCCAGCCTCCCAAAGTCCCATAACCCCTGGCACTCCACTGTGCCAAACTCATGCCCACTAGCTTACTGGGAGTCTCAGTCCCAACCTGCAGGTCCAGCTTGGTTCTTGTTCCCACCCCCTGCTCCTATCTCACGTACTGAGTCCTTGTTCTGTCGTGTCTTCATTCTTTTGGGTGTGGGACCCCCATTCTCTTTGGCCCGGTTTGATGAAAACATAAATTTTTGTCACTCTGCACCCCCTTCGGCTGTTCCCGAGGAGACGGAGATGGGCAGTTTTTCTGGAAGGGAGGCTTGCACCAACCACGCAAAAATATCCTGATGAATCCTGAAAGGCAGACAAGCACATGAGAAGGGAGAAAGACTGAGTGGACTGTAGAACATACTTTTGTGGTTCGCTACAGAAATATGACAAAATTATTATTGTTTCTTTATTTAAAGACGCAAGGATTTTTACCAAGAATTTCATAAACTTTCCCACCAGTAGGGGACAAGATTTGCCCACTGCCATACCTGATTTCCAGTTTCTGAGAATGATACCCACACAGCGAGAGATGTGTGGCTTCAAACAGAGAGAAGGCAGGTTTAGATTAGATCTTACAAAGAAACTCTTTACTGTGAGGGTAGTGAGGCACTGGAACAGGTTGCCCAGAGAAGCTGTGGATGCCCCAACCCTGGAAGTGTTCAAGGCCAGGCCAGGTGGGGCTTTGAGCAACCTGGTCCAGTGGAAGGTGTCCCTGGCAGAGGGGTTGGAACTAGATGATCTTTAAGGTCCCTTTCAACCCAAAGCATTCTGTGATTCTCTGATTCTGTGATTTAGGGCCCACCAATAATGCTGTGGAGGGAACATGGAGGAATGGTTATCAAGATGTTCGCTGTCTTCTGAAATGATTTTAGCATTTTCACTTCCTTGGAAAAAATAACAGGAAAGTGCTTTAAAATGTTCCTGGTGACAAACTAAGTGCCCCATTGCACTTGTCAGCACAGAAAGTTACCTGGCCACATGCCGTCATTCGCCAGCCCTGTGTCATGAGCCCCCAGTGGCCTTTGCTGAAGTCTTGCTTAGGCTGGTCCACGCCCAAAGTACACAAACAGGTGCAAGAAAATGCATTTAGCTTTGATTTTGCATGACGCAAACAGAACTGTCTCTGTTTAGCCTGGAGTGCCTGCTGAGGTCTCCTTCTCCATACACTGCATGTTTTTCAGTGTAATAGAGTCATGCCCAGAGATGCAGAGTACATCACATCCTTACACTTGGCAGCAGTGGGAAGATTTCTGAGACCCCTCTGAACCAATTTACAGCTTTGTGCCATGTCGAAAAGCACCATATATATTTAACACCTCGTTATACCACACAGTTCCTACTTTAGAGTATGAAAGCACCGTGATTGTGTTAGCCTGGGAACTGGACTGAAATGACTCAGGGATGCTGCTCCTGAAGCTAGTTTGCTTGACTTCATCAATCTTGAGATCTTCTGCACTGCACTGCACTGCACTGCACAGATGTAACCAAAAAGACTTCATCCTTCCCCCGCCTGTCATTCGAGCTCCTATTCTCAGACTCTAGAACGGATAATCCACAAGACAAGGGAATGTGTCATGTGGATAAGGCATCAGGAGAAAAGAGTCACATCTGCTGGGTTATAGTCTCTGATCTGGAGGCACAGAGAAGTTTTGTGAATAAGAAGACTACAGATTTAGGACTCCTGAAGGCTGTCCTAGACCTGGAAAGATTAGCTTCCAGCCAAGCAGTGCAGGAGCAATTTGGATGGACTTTCATTTCTCTGAGACAGGAGCTGAAACCTCAGAGGTTTTGGAGAGATCAGAGCAAAAGCACCAGACAGCAGAACTCTCAGACCTCCTGTGCAACCCTGCTGCTGGCCTGTGAGGCCCCAGGGTCACTGTCTTCCACCACTCTCATCTCTCTGCCCATGAAAAGGGAGTAATGACACCTGCCTCTCTCTCCTTGGGCTCCACATCTTCCCCAACTAACGCTTAGAGAAACCCATCCGGAAGGTACTTAGGAAGAGCAGGGGATTGTTTGTTTTAATTTCATTAATATTTTATTTGACCCTCATCACGAAAGCCACAGGGGACTCATCCAGCATTAATTCCCACACACATCAATTCATTAACTTAGACCTCTTCTTTAATAGAAAAATAGCTGATGATGGTTTGTAACTGACCCAATGGAGGCAGAGCCTGCTCCCAATCCCTTCCAGCTGACTTGTTTTACAGTCTTACATTTCTGTCATGCTTTGCCCTTTGGTTCCTAATCCAGCCAGTTACATGGGTGCTATTCTAGATAAGCATTTAGAATTAACATTTCTTATAGAAACAAACATTTTAGGTAAGGCAATCCTAATTTAATTCAACTTTGACACACACCATGGTGGCAATCTACAAGTATTAGCTCAGCTCTGAAGGCACAGCAGCAGGAACAGCACACTGCCAACGTGTCACTGCTCTACATTCCACAGGGATGCCACCCACACCTCCCACACCGAAGAACCCAACCTGGTAATGCAGTGCACAGGTCTCACTTCAGCTTTTCAGTAAGCCTGTAGTGACAATTAGCAGCTTCTTTCCCGAAAAGTAAGTCAGAGAAATAATATGCAGCCAACCACAGACCGAAACTTCCCTTTTTAACAGAGATATACCCACCTGGTACTTATGTCAGCTGCTGAATATGCAGTACCAAACAAAGCCAGAAACAAATAGGGGTGTTTCAGGAGACATAATCAACCCCTGACTGAGACAGAAGTTCCTGTCACTTAGTAAAGACTTTCCTAAAATATGTAAGGGAATTGACACTCACATTATTAGGCTCAGTAGAGCAACTGTTATGGCCAGATGAGAGGATCACAACACTGCCTTCTAATTTTAACATCTATGTAATAAAAGCTTGCAATGTGAGCCTTGACAATTAGCAAAGTTACACCTAATCCTTCTTGTCACCAAAGATCCCTGCAAATGTCTCTGAAGGGCTCTTAGGGCTCTGTGGTTTTGCTAAGGAGGTGAGACACGTGGCAGGGCTGCTGTCGAAGGGTTAACCTTTCCCTGGCCCTGTGAAGCCCTTTACAGGTTTGACTGAGTTATGAGGCATTGCGAATTGCTATTTTCTATTTGTTTTCACACAACCCAGCTTGGCTTGGCTTACTGCCCAAACCCCTCCATATTCTCGTGTAAGCCCTGGTGCAGTCTCCTGTGAGCAACACACACTCAACAGGCATCCCCTACGTGAGATTCAAAATGGATCCCGCTCCTCCTCCTCCTCAGCTCCAAGTAATTCTCCTTGCCAAAGCTGGACTGTCCTGCACAGACAGCCAGGAGCTAGTGAGCTCCAGTTCTTCTTCTGCTGAGGGACACAGAAAAAGCTCTCTTCTTCCCAGGCAGTAGTGTGGAGCAATTCTCACAAGTAACTAAACTGGAATCAAGTCCATCCTAAATGAGAAGCACTCAGGTTTTACCTCTCTTAGAAAGTGATCTGAATGTTTGTCGTTGGCTCAGGATAGCATTTATGTGTTAGACTGTGGGTCTGAGAAAATAAACTTTCCTAGATGGCAACAGAAGCAAAGGAAATGGGAACTAAGGTCCAGCTAGCCCTTCCTGGGGCCAGTGCCAGAAGGGAGAGCTGAAGGCTTTCAGATCCATGTCACTTAAGAAAAAGGGCTAGCACTATCATTACCACCGCAGAGTCTAGGTAGCAGACATTTAAGGCCTGATCTAGTCCTCACTGAGATTAGCTGCTGGTACTCAGTTGTCAACAGTTACCACAGTCTCTTCCCCTTCTTTTGTATTTCTCCTCTCTTAGGGAAAAAAGCCCAACCATCTCCCTGGATTTATTATTTGGTACTCTTGATCTTCTCCGACTGTAACATCCCAGTAATCTCAGGTGGATTCAAACTCAGTCCAAGCAGATAGGGAGATGCAAAGGCAGAACATGACTATGGTACGTGACACAGGAGCCTGCCCTGACCTAGTCAGTGGTGATTTGGGGGTGGAGAAGAACAGCAGTGATGGATCCTCCTCTCTCCACCAAGGCACTGCACAGCAGATCATGTACCAGTTGGAGGCACTGAATATGAAGGTGTCAAGGTGCATGGTTGGATCATTCAGTCCCAAAGAAGAAACTAATCAAAAACTCTGCCACTCATCAGGACCCCAAATGCTGCAAAAAAGGGCAATTTGACAGCATCTGTAGTTTTAAACTAAATGGGACAGCGCCTGTTCTCTGGTCCTAGGGCATTACATAGCTTACACAGAGATGGCAAACTTCCCCTGCCCTCTGAAAGAGGACAGACACATCTAACCTGGCCACTGCCAACTGGTGTGTTCCCACCAAGTCCTAAACCACACTGAGGCATCCTCTGGGAGAGCACTCGCTGGCACAGGCCAAAGGCTGTACTAGGAACATCAGCCTAATGGACAGACAGTGTTGTGCCCTGCCAAGCTGAGGCCTTATTATTGTTTTAGTACTATAGACGTGGCCATCCTCTACTAGATGCTAGTCCACGGAAAGTAAGTTTGGAATAAGGAGTCACTGGAGTGCCTGCTTTAGTCTAAGTATGGATGTTCTGAAGTGCAAACCTCTTGTTTTCTTCAGTTGGGAACTGTTTAAAGTAGTGACTACTGTTTAAACTGTTTAAACAGTGACTACTCTTTAAGTCTTTTTTTTTTAAATGTAGGAACCACATCCAAGATCCTATGTGGAATCAAAGGCATTTGGTATGAAAAGGCAGGGACTCAGATGGAGATGTGAGAGTTAAACTGACTCTGCTTCTCTGCCGTTCAATAGCTCTGTGTTCCCATACTGGTTATTCTCTTTCCCCTTCTGCAAAAGGATGGGTTAGCACTGGAGAGAGGAACCAGGGTGGCAAAACAAACACAGCTGCTTTCTAAAACATTGCAGATGGCGAAAAGTGTCCTGAAAATAAGCTGGAATGATAACAAATGATCCCTCTTGGCATGTAAAGATTACTGACGGCCCACTGAAGCAGTATAGTCAAGGAACATGCACCATGGATGGGAAGCCAGAAGTTGTCATACACACACATATACACATATTATATATATATATAACTGCCCAGTGAACGATAGTCCCAGGCACTTTCAATTCCTGACTCAATTTCCCTCATTTTATAAAATGAAGGATAAATTTCCAGAAATGTAATCAGGTTTAACAACTGTGCAGTATCTTGAAAACACTAAGTTTTGTCCAAAATACTACAATTAGACAAGCTGAAGTATAGCATTTCCCAACGGCTAATTACCTGATTTCATGCCTGAACCCTGGCATTTTACTATAGGGTATAGTGGAGAAAGGGAGGGAAGGAAAGGGAAGGGCACTGTGTTCAGTGTTGGACAGCAGTGAAGGAACAGGTCGGGCTTCAGGTTGCATGTCAGAGTCTTTTGATAGGTACCTGGAGCGTGACATTACTGTAAAAGGGAAAATGACTCTGTGAGCAAAGGGATTAGGATGCCAAAATGGTTAAATACCAAGATGGCATATGTCTGTGGCTAATACTATCTTGGTGTGAATATTCCCATGATTGGCAAATCTTTTTTATTTAATAAATCTTGTTAAGAATAAATATATTTATATGACACCAAATCAACAGTAGTTTGGAACAAAGGCATTTTTCTGTCTCCTATAAAATGACTACAGCACTGGGTGGATGCAGGGGCTGTGAACTCAGGCTGGACAGTGGATTAATCAAAGAATAAGACTGTTAGCCTGGGCAAATAATCATACTCCAGTTAAAACTCTCATCTACCAATGGATGAAGTTTGACTACATCCTTCCTGAAATACTAATGTGAAGCTGGAAGATCTCAGGGGACTGAAATACTCAGGAGCCCAGACAGCTTTGAGCAGCCTTCTCCACATGCTCACCCTGCACCACTGCAAAGAGACACCTCAGGACCACAGCCCACACCTCCTGGTCCTCAGCAGCCCACAGGGCCTGTGACAGCAGCATCTGACCACCAGCTACCGCCGGATACGTTCGGGAAGGGCTGAGACCTGCCCTGCTAGGGAGGCTTGGCAGCACAGTGTAACTTGGCAAACTTAGACAGAAATGCCTGCAACACAAGTGAAAACTGTGATTACTGCTCAGAGGTCAGAATATAAATCCAATCTAAAACTAAGTGACAGTTCTCAATTTTTGTTATTTTCTATAAAGGAACTGATTTCATACTGACAATGTCCTGAAATTTCACTGCATTCTTCCATCTTCAAAATATGGCCATTCAAAGAATGGGTCACTATGAAATGTGCTAAAATAAATTTAAACAATAAATGTAAATGTATGCTTTCAGGAGCTTCACTCTGTGCCAGAGGACAAATTACACACACTTTAATATACAAGCTGAATGAACTCTCCTGATTTAGGTCTATGTATGTATACAAGAGCAGATTCACAATCTCATCGTAAGAGATCAGGTTTGAGACCACCTGAGGAAACTGAACATGCACAAGTCCGTGGGACCCAATGAGATGCATCCCAGGGTCTTGATGGAATTGGCTGACATAGTCGCCCAACCACTCCCCATGGTATTTGAAATGTCATGGCAGTCAGGGAAAATCCCCAGTGATTGGAAAAAAGGCAATATTGCACCCATTTCTAAAAAGTGTAATAAGGACAACCCTGAGAACTGCCAACCAGTCAGCCTCACTTTAGTGCCTGGCAAGAACATGGAGCAGATCCTCCTGGGAGACGTCAAAACATATGGAAGACAGGGAGGTGATTAGAGACAGCAAGTATGACTCCACCAAGGGCAAGCTATGCCTAATAGAGTGGCCTTCTAGGACGGAGTGACCACATCAGTGGACAAGTGAAGAGCTACAGATGTCACCTACTTGGACTTTTCCCAGGCCTTTGACACGGTCCGCCACAACATTAGAAAGATATGAGTTTGAGAGATAAGGAATTGGATAGATGGCCATGACCAAAGAGTTGCATTCAACAATTTACTGCCAAAGTGGAAACCAGTAATGAATGGTATCCCTCAAGGGTCTGTACTGGGACCAATACTATTGAATACCTTCATCAATAATATAGACAGTGGGATCAAGTGCACCCTCTGCAAGTTTGCAGATGACACCAAGCCAAGTGGTTGATACGCTGGAGGGAAGGGATGCCACCCAGAGGGACCTTGACAGGCTTGAAGAGTGGAACCTTGTGAAACTCATGGAGTTGAACAAGGCCAAGTGCAAGGGCTTGCACATGGGTCAGGGCAATCAGCAGGATCAGTTCAGACTGGGGACTGAAGGGACTGAGAGCAGTCCTGTGGTAAAGATCTTGGGGATACTTGTGGACAAAAAATTGGGCGTAAGCCGGCAGTGTGTGCTCGCAGCCCAGAAAGCCAATTGTCTCCTGGGCTGCATCAAAAGCAGCATGGCCAGCAGGTTGAGGGAAGTGATTCTGTCCCTTTGTTCTGCTCTGGTGAGACCCCACCTAGAGTGCTGCGCCCAGCTCTGGGGTCCTCAGCACAAGAAAGACCTGTTAGAGCGGGTCCAGAAGAGGCCACAAAGGTGATCAAAGGGATGGAGCACCTCTCCTATGAAGACAGGCTGAGAGAGCTGTGGTTGTTCAGCCTGAAGAAGAGGGGCCTTCAGGAAGACCTTGTAGCTTTTAAGCTCAGGGTACTGAGGGAGCAGGCAGAAGTGCTCACCAAGCACTTTGCATCATTTATGACCAGTCCTGGTTAACAAGGGACGTCCCAGATGACTAGAGATTAGCCAGTGTGATGGCCTTCTACACGAAGGGTCTGAAGAAGGATCTGGGGAACTGCAGGCCTGTCCTCAGTGCCAGAAAAGGTTATGGAACAGATTATCTTGAGCATGATCACACAGCACATACAAGGCAAGCAGGGGATCAGGCCCAGCCAGCAAGGGTTTAGGTAAGGCAGGTCCTGCTTGACCAACCTGATCTCCTTTTATATACTGGATGAGGGCAACACTGGGGATGGTGTCCACCTGGACTTCAGTAAAGCCTTTGATACTGTCACCCACAGTATTCTGGAAAAGCTGGACAGGTCCACAGTTCAGTGGGTAAAATCTTTCAGGATGGCCAGGCTCAGAGAGTGGTGGTGAATGGAGTTACATCCAGCTGGCAGCCAGTCACTAGTGGGGTTCCCCAGGGATCAGTCTTGGGGCCAGGCTTATTTAATATCTTTATTGATTATCTGAACAAAGGGATTGAGGGTACCCTCAGTCAGTTTGCAGACACCAAGATGGGTGGGAGTGTTGATTTTCTGAAGGGTAGGAAGGCTCTGCAGAGGGATCTGGACAGGCTGGATCAATGAGCTGAGATCAGTCATATGAGGTTCAACAGGGCCAGGTGCCAGGTCCTGCACTTGGGTCACAACATGCAGCACTACAGGCTTAGGGAAGAATGGCTGGAAAGCTGCCCAGTGGAAAAGGACCTGGAGGTGCTGGTCAACAGCACCTGAACATGAGCCAACAGTGTGCCCAGGTGGCCAAGAAGGCCAATGGCATCATGGCCTGTATCAAAAACGGTGCGACCAGCAAGACCAGGGCAGTGACCATTCCCCTGTACTCGGCACTGGTGAGGCCACACCTTGAGTCCTGTATTCCATTTTGCGCTCCTCACTACACAGAAGACACTGAGGTGCTGGAGCATGTCCAGAGAAGGGCAACGAAGCTGTTGAAGGGTCTGGAGCACAAGTCTTATGAGGAGCGGCTGAGGGAGCTGTGGTTGTTTAGCCTGGAAAAGAGGAGGCTCAGGAGTGACCTTATCACTCACTACAGCTACCTGAAAGGCGGTCGTAGCAAGATGGGGGTTGGCCTCTTCGCCGAAATAACAAGCAATAGGACACGATGGAACACCTCAAGTGGCACCAGGGGAGGTTCAGGTTGGAGATCAGGAAGAAATTCTTCACTGAAAGGGTGGTTAAGCATTGGAAAGGGCTCCCCCAGGCAAGCAGTGAAATCGCCTTCCCTGCAAGCGTTCAAGAAATAAGTGGATATGGCACTCATTGCCATGGTCTAGTTGACATGGTGGTGCTTGATCAAAGGTTGGATTCCATGATTTTGTAGGTCTTATCCAACCTTAATGATTCTAGGATTCTGTGATTCTAAGTATATAAAGTGGACTTAAAAAAAGATGGAGAGACAGTTTTTACCAGGGCCTGCAGTGACAGGACAAGGGGCAATGGCTGGAAAGAGGGTAGGTGTAAATTGGACATAAGGAAGAAATTTTTTATGATGAGGGTGGTGAGGCACTTGAACAGGCTGCACTGAGAAGCTGTGGATGCCCATCCCTGGAAGTGTCCAAGGCCAGGACAAAGGGGGCTTGGAGCAACCTGGTCTAGTGAAAGGTGTCCCTTCCCATGGTAGGGTGGTTGGAACAAGATCCCTTCCAACCCACATCAGTCTATGATTCTATACTTAAAATAACACCTTCTATGCAGAAAAGAGACTCATCCTGAGCCAACAGCTTCAGGCCTTTTCTTATTGACAAATTCACTTGTCATGCTACCTAGGTGCTCCTTCTCTGCATTTTAATACAATTAAAATGCTCAAACTTTAGGAAAGGGTGCCAAATAAGAGTACCAAAAATTAACGTGCAGAGTGATGGCAGTCTTAGATATAAAACCAGTTTACATTTTATTAAGCCTATATTAATATTTTGTTTTCTTAATTCTGCACAACCATGAGGAGCGAGAATGTTATTTTGAGAATGAAAGCTCTAATTCTGGAACTTCCATTCAAATAAAACTGTATCTCAGAAAAAAAAAATTTCTGATGAGCAGAGTGAAATAAAAACAGAGCTAAAGCAAGGTAATAAATAATAAAAACATTCATGCATTTAACAATAGCTTAATTTACACCATGGAAGACAATACTAATTTTTGCAGAAGCAACTGAAAATAAAGTTTGATTCACTAAATGGAGGTTAGATGTACTAAAGAAGGTTACGTTAATCGTAAAACAATTCCTCAGGGCACATTAAAATAACTGTTAAGTATGTAACGGTTTTACTTAAAAATCCCAGAAGAATCATTCTGTCTCCCCAGAGGAGGGCCTCCAGATCTCCTGGAGATATAGGCTGGCAGAGCCCAGTGGAGGATCACAAAAGAAAACACACCGGGCTCTTCCCTCTTTAAGTGGGATGGAGGCCTACGGATGTGTGATGCAGAGGAAGGACACATCACACTACCCAAACTCACTATTTCAGGAAGTAGAGCATCTTCTGTATTTGCAACACCTGAGCACACCTTACCTGTGGAGGTGTTAGGGGTGAAGGGTTTACACTAATACTTCACACCCCTCTTTTGATACATAGATGTCCCTTTGTTAAGAACACAAAGTGAATTACTCAAAGACATCACAGGCTGTTTGCAGAGAGACTCAAAGGAGGATGTCGTCTGGAAGGGACACCTGCAGGTCTCTGCTCCAAACTCCTGCTCACAGTTGGGCTGACCCCAGATTTAGATGGCTCAGGGACTTGTCCAGGCAAGTTCTGAACATCTTGAAGAGCGAAGCTTCCCCAGCTGACCGGGAGCACCCATTCCAGTGCGGAAACACCCATTATCAGTTGTAATTTCCTTGTTGCTATTTGTGACCACAACTCCACGTCCCATAGGTTCTCACTGTCTGCACATGGAAGTTATTCACCATGGTTCCAGACTCCTGCTGCAAGCCTTTGCTGTGGAAGACTGCTGGAAACTTTGCAGCTGCAGGACACATGTAAGAACCTGGGAAACTAGAAGTTGAATCCAAATTCAGGGTGGACACACCAACAGCCCCTCCCTTCCCTAACAGACCAGTGAACAACAAGAATGGTCACCCCTTCCTGCCAAGACCTGTATCATTCTGAAGCTGGCAGAGGGAGGCCTGGGCAAGGATACAACTCTGCTCAGAGCCCTCAGTCCTAGGCAAACTAGTTGGTGTAGATAAGAACCAGAGAGAAGCTCCGTAGCTGGAAGGATCAAACTCTGCAAATGGATTTGAATGAAGTGCTAAAGAATCAGGCTAGGTGGAAGAACACCTGCTGTATCCTCACAATGATCCATGTCCTGCCTCCCAGGGGCATTGAGACACTATCTGTATCACAGATGATCACCATTTAAGAGAGAACTTAAGAGAATAAAATATAAAGAAGCAAAATCAGGATGGGTACAGAAAAAGACCAAAGGGAAGCCAATGTGGCTGACACAAGTAAATCAAAATGAGGGTAATAATGAGGATAAGAACTAACTGACCAGAACTGCAGAAGGACTTTCCAAGAGGAGTGATTGGGTTATTAAATGGCATGTGAACTTCCATCTAGATAAATATAAAGCAATGCACGCAGAAAACAAAACAGCTCCATTTCCACACATAAGATGATGGGACTGTGAGCAGACCAGTGCAACTCAAGAGTGATACCCTAAAGATAAAAGAGGTAGATCCATGAAAATGGCACCTTGGCATCCAGCAGCCATCAAGAAAGCAAACGTCATGCTAGAAATCTTAAGGAAGGAACTGAAAACAAATCAGAGAACATCATTATGGCCTTGCACAAACGTATGGCTTTCCCACATTTTCAGTGCAGTTCTGCTCCTCCTGCAGGAACTAGAAAGGGCAGTGACTGTCCAGACAAAAAGTTATTAAAGTCAGGATGTGACTGAGAAGGTTGGATAGGAAATAATTTTTCACTGTCTTTTCCAGTACAAAAGTTGATGACTATCAAATAACACTACAAAGAAACAAGTTCAAAACCAACTAAAAAGAGAGAGTAGTTCTTGAAATATGTGGCTGCAGAATTTCCCATTAAAGGACACTACTGGTGCTAGAAGTTTGTATGGATCTGACAGGAGACTGGAGAGTTTCATTCAAGAGAAAATAACTGACGCTTTCTGGATAGACAGAAACAACATCTGTCTATGGCAGGTCCTCCATGGAAAATGGCTGGCAGCTGTAGAGTATCAAAGGAAAATGGCACATAAGCTTGCCTTAACTTACCTTCTTTCCCAGAGATTTGGTAGTGACTACTGCTGCAGCAGCAGTGGACAAGATGGACCCAGTAGGGTCACTGGCATGTTTTTAACAAGTTCAATTGTACAAAGTGTTGAGTGATACACTGAAGAGAAGAGGCAAGCACGCATGCCATAAGAACTCCTGCTCACACATAGGAACTGTTGAGAAGGCATTTACTAATCACAGGATAGCTACGGGCACCATCGTTACTTGAAAGGCACCAGGCAAGGCATTATCAAGAAATGAGATAAGGCATTAATGTCACTGGACACTGGACTTGGAACACAACCTCTTGCAATGCTACAGGCTTGAAGGAGGACAGTGACATCCTGGATTGTATCAGTAATAGTGTGGCCAGCAGGACCAGGGCTGTGATCCTGTACTGGGCACTGGTGAGGCCGCACCTCAAATCCTGTGTTCAATTTTGGGCCCCTGACTGCAAGACAGATATTAAGGTGATATAAGGTAAGCCCAGAGAAGGAAAACTGAGATGAGGCAGGGTCTGCTGCACAAGTTTTATGAGAAGCATCTGAGGGAGCTGCGGTTGTTCAGCTGGAGGAGGCTCAGGGGTGACCTTATCACTCTACAGCTACCTGAAAGGAGGTTGTAGCAAGATGCGGGTTGGCCTCTTCTCCGAAATAACAAGCAATGGGACAAGTTGCACAAGGGGAGGTTTAGATTGAATATCAGGAAAAATTTCTTCACTGAAAGGGTTGTTAAGCATTTTGGGACAGGCTGCCCAAGGAAGTGGTGAAGTCACCATCCCTGGGGGTGTCCTGGTGTGGCACTTAGGGACGTGGTTTAGTAGTGGACTTGCCAGTATCAGGTTAATGGTTGGACTCAATGATCTTGGAGGTCTTTTCCAATCTAAACGATTCTACGACCTTGGAGCCACTGATCCAAGGGACCCACTTTAGATTCTCTATTTCTAGGGACTCGTGACTGATAACAAACACAACACAAGAGCCATGTGTGCCAAGAGCAAGCATCTGGACAGGATGGACAGGCAGATCCAGAATGAAAGGACTGAACTGGGGACAGGGAGATGGGCACATCAACAATTGTACAGCAGACCTGAGACACTGATAAACTCTGAGTCACTCCTGAGCTTGGGATCCCACAGCTTTTCCTTGGTCTACAGAACTGGCTAAGTGGAATGATCCTATCCTCACCTTTGGAGCTGAAGGGAAGAGAACTCATTGGTGTGCCCAGGAAGATTTATGTTAGAAGACATTGCTGGAATCCCTCAAATGCCCTGTTCACAGTAAACTGCAAAGCCAGATGAGGTTGTCACGAACGTCTCAGAGAGCATCTCCAGCCTCCCTAGGAACCTGTGCCAGTGCTGAACCACTGTGAGAGGAAGGAGAGCTTTTGTCTTACATACTTCACCAACTTCATGGTGACTTTGGTCCTTGTGATTTTACGAAATCAGAAAACAGATGTTTATGGCTAAATCAAGGTCTTCCTGATCATGATACAATGAAGGATTAAAAGTCACAAGTACTCAAAATTCTCCCCAATCCCAAGAGGACTCAAAGCAGGCAATCTATGCCAAAGTGCTACCACCTACAGATACACAACCTGCCCTACCAACCACAAGCACAGGCCTCTGCCTCTCAAGTGGGCACTCACTCAAGAGTGCTCAGAGAAAAGGCACAGCGGCAAGTGAAACCACTGCCCAAAATATTTTTATTGCCTTGGGTAATCTCTGTAAAGCAGCGTCTGACAACCTGTGGGATAAAGCTTCGTGCACTGCTATGGCATGAGCATGACCTGTCCCAGCAAAAAGATGTCATGTATGGATCTGCTCTCACAAAGCAAGTCCCCCAAAGCCCACCGGTGAGAGGAAACGGTGGCCTAACACGGAATATCACTGGTAGCCGGTGAAGGCACCATCTGAACAAAGTTTTCAGGAACACAGGTAAAGTTTTCAGGTGGTGCTGAGGCAGGTGAGATGGTAAATGAGGAAATGGAATTTCTGGCACAGATGAGTTGGTGTTACTGCTGCAACGGGGTCGCACAGAAAGGCCAGCCTTTTAATTATCCAAGATTTTTACATCAAGAACAGAAGAATGTAGAATGCTTTCAAGGGTGAAGACCCAAGGATACACAGAACCTTGGAAAAGGCCTGATAATCAGTGGCTGGAACACGAGTTCCCAGCAGAAGACTTCTAAGAGGTCTCTTCCTGAATGAATAAAACCCACCAGTGCACAGAAAGTAATACTCTTCAGGAAAAGAAAAAGAGAGACAACTTTTACCTGGCTATACACAGGACTGGTGGGGCCATTATGGGGGTAGTGTGTGCTGTTTTTACCCGTGTACTCCAGAAGGATGCTGACAAATTGAGAAGTTTGATAAGTCCTCCCCCTTACAGACTTAAGGTTAATATATTTAGCTTATCAAAGGTTAAAAGGTGACTTGGGGATGGCCTATGAGCACTATTAAGGGAGGAGATTTCTGACAGCTCTTTAACCTACAAAACAAAGACTCCCAGATCCAATGGAGTTGAAGCTAGGCAAATTCCACACAGAATAGTGCAAATTTGAAAAGTGGGAGAAATCAATCACTTGAAACACATGCACAGCAATCTAGCATATCACAGAAAAATCTTTAAGAGTTTTTTAATTATTATTATTTTATTGTAAAACAAATACTCTTAATATTTTCTGCAAAGATCAGCAGGTGACATTCCCTGCCAGGAGCTGTGCAGGGTAGCGGACCAGACAGTTGATCAGAACAGGTTTTTCAATACTAAATTCATTAGCAGTCATAGAGAGAAGTTGGCCAAGAGGTGATGGGATCTAGCTCTGGGTGAAAATGGAAAGCAATAGTCTAGCAATGTATGAGGAAAGCCTGATGGATAATTATGACTGAATAAACCATTCTACATAGAGGGTGGACCCTCTTTGTGTGTCTGGCAAACTCTGAATATTTCTGAGGTAAATCACCTCATCTGTTGCACTGCCTGAAAGAAAAAAACAGCAGTATATCCAAAATATTATGCTATAGACACACTTTATATCCAATACACTATGCTATATATATCAATATAAATTTAATATACTATATAACATTATATTTTATATATGATGTATTACATTACACAAACTATTATATATATTGTGATATATACACACATATAAAAATATATATACACACATAGTAAATCCAATCCACTGTCCAAAGAGATGAAGGTTGCTCAAATGCAGCCTTCACTTAAGTGATCTATAGCACAGAGAGACCTTGTGGAAGAAACAGGGTATCACCAAGTGCATTGTAAGGCAGGGAAGTAAAAGACTAAAATTTTCCAGCTAAACTGATCTATGATGAAGAATGTCACCGGGGCAAGAGACATGAAGTAAGATTGAAAGCAACCAGCTCCCCTCCTTCAGCAAAGCCCAGACAGACCATCATTGGCTGAAATTGCTTGGAGAAGATATTGCAGTTAGCCTTTGGTTTGTAGGTGAAAATACTGCCAACAACAATCAATCAAACATTGATATTTTTACAGGAGGAGACAACAACAAACCAGTGTTTGCTGTGACAACACACACAAGAAACAGACTTTCAGAGACTTCTGCAGGAGGATTATCAGAACTGGAAGCAAGGCAGAGCTTCAAAGGGATCGCTTCCTCACAAAGTTGACTTCTGCTAAACTTATATGCCAAATCCTTACCCCCAAAGGCTCAAAGTCCAAATCAGCCAACCACACTAAGGTAGAGACGTGAAGCTCAAACCACCTGAGTTGGAAACATCCCCTTCTGTCTCATCATTCTACATACACACCTCACTGAAAACGGGGTGTGGGCCCATGATTGCTCAACACATAGACTGGAAGGACAGAAAGATTCTCCATTGTTCATCTCAGTATGACACAGAGACCACTGGGACATGTACCTGGCCAATTGGCAACACATGCCTTGGGCACTGCTGCAGCTTCAGTAAGTCAGGCAAGGCACTGAGATGGAGCATCTCGTGTTTATGTTAAACCATATCCTGTGACCAGACTCCAGCAGAGATCACACAAATTAATTCTGCAGAGAATACATATCCTAGGTGTAGCTCACTTGGTCAAGAGCATGATTTTTTCAGAGATCCCTTCACTTTTGAACACGCTTGGAACTCGTGTTGTCTTCTCATTTGGCCTTTAAAAAATTTGTAAGGCACTGCTATTCTGTACTTCACTAGGCATAGTCTTCAAGATGTACAGATGGAAGAGATGAAGTGATAAACGCAGGAAATATACTTCATACTTCCATAGCATCTCCTAAGGAGGAAGAATGAGACCAGAAAATCCAATGGAAAAAGTACTTTATTTGTCCAAAAGACAACGGGACAAAGGAAAAAAACAAAGTGGGGATGATACATCCTGACAGAGAAGAAAACCAGGTTCTCAGAAGAAGAGGGAAGAATAATATAAGATGGGTAAACATATAGGTAGATATTTAAGGAGGGGCACAGCTGAACACATGCTCAGATCAATTTCAGAGACTGCATTTGCAAACATATTACACCTCAGATCTGGGAAATAAATAAACCTTCCCTACACAGCTCTGTATTCCACACAGACTGCTCCTCTCAACTCCCTCTCCACCCTCCAGAAATAAACTGATGAACATGAGGGAGCTCCAGGTCAAATCAGCAAGGTGTACCAGGAGTGACAGGGGCTTAACTCTGGGAAGAGAAAAACCTGCCTAATGCATTTCACCCATCTATAAAACCAGAATGTAATATTTCAGTTGGAAGGGACCTACAATGGTCATCTAATCCAGCTGGACTAGATGCTCCTCCTCCTCTTGTAGAACAATGCAGATCATGTTGCTTTTAGTACAGCGATCCCACCATGCTGTTAGAATCACAGTTCCTTGCATGACCATTATTATTCTGGAATACAAGTATGCCCACAAGAAACTTCATTTTAACTCCTTGTGCAGGCAAACCTAAAGGTGAGAATGCAAGAACCTTTCAGAGGCATCCAAAGGGTACAAAACCTAGGGGAGGAGGTAAATGCATATGAAGAGAGGTAAAGGCAGGTCACTGCAGCAGGTTAAACCTGTTAATCTTCTTCATTAAGATTCACTGCACATTTAATTTTCAAATGTTTGGAGGGTTTATATAATTTCCAGCAAGAATCATGGTACTGTAAGTTCACTCGTTGGCCATACTTGAAAAGCTCCATCACAAATCACAATTGGAAAAGTCTGGTTTGAAAGACCAGGTCATCCCCAATAAGATGGGAAAATACACAAACGATTGGTTGTGCAATCACCAGTAACAAACACATTAAAAAGAAAACAAAATAAAGCTAGCAACTTGGCAAAGAAATAGGGGGAAAAAGGATGAAAATCATTCCAATGAACAATCTGACCATTCACATTTACAAGCATCCCATCCATGGGTAATGACCGTGGAGCTCCAGCCCCCCAGGAATCCGTGTGCAGCACAGCAGTGATGCACAACACCCTCGGGCTTAGAAGAAAGGCGAGTCCAGCTTTCAATTCGGACAACTGTGGGATTCGGCTGACACTAACACATTGATTCTGGTGGTAAGTCAGGGCTGAACTCCGCAGCTTTAGGCGTCACACACCTGAAGGGTGTGTAACCACGCTCCATGCTCCACCACTAAGGTGGACAAAAAACGAAGGGCATTTCCAACTCCTCCTCCTCCACTCTCCTGCCACACATCTTAGGATAATGGCCCACTACTTTCTCCTCACTTTTTCAATGCTGGGAAGCCTAGCGGCTCCCAGGCAATCCACCCAATTACAACCAGAGATAATGACAATGGATTTGAGTGCCCAGCTCGGTAAGGACATGCTGCTCCTCAAGAACCACAGCCCTGCAAAACAGACCCTGCAGACAAAAGCCATACAAATTCTTACAGTAGCCATCCTGGCAACTGAGTAACTCAAGGCAGCCACGGCACTGAAGGGAACGCAAGGAAAGACACTGCCCGTCTGTAAAGCAACTTGGGGAACGTACAATAGCTATCAAGGCAGAACTCCACGGCAAGCAAAGGCAGAGTGTAAAGCAAATGCCACGGTGACCAAATGGCTGCCACTTCAACAGTACAGCGGCCACTCGGCAAAATACAACCGGCAATTCTCTGGGCAATAGCGGCCGGGGAGGCCACAGGCCACCAGGAGCCGGCCGGGCAGAACCGCCACCGGCTCCATGGCACGGCCAGAAGGGCAGTGTGGGAAACCCAGACGCTACTTCTCCAAAAATCCTCAGTAGCAAATGGACTACGAGCCCGACACACCGAGGGATCTCGAACGGTTTAGCGGGAGCGCAGTGGCCACCCCGGTGCCACCCGGCCACGCAGGGTCTCGCCAGCTCCCCGGTCCCCAGCAGCACCCTGGCGTGTCAGAGGAGGGGGCA
>VZRE01001703.1:13593-26371 GCA_013396775.1 Cephalopterus ornatus
TTGAGAAGGGGTTTTACTGTCAGAGGCTCTGACTGTGCTCAGGCTGATATCCTGCCCAGCACCTGACAAGTCAGAGTTTGTCCTGAGAGAATGTCCTGAGAGAATGTAACCGTCTGGATTGCCAACTGCACTTTGTTCAGATTTCAGGGCAACATTAAGCATTTCGTGTCTTATTTTATCTTGCTGGCCTCATGGTGTTGGCCTGTATAGTTGGAAAGGCTGAACAGGCCCTTCCTCTGTATGACTTGTTCTCATTTTCCTCTATTCACAAAAGCTGTCCTAGAAACCTTAGCAGGTCTTATGACTTTATGTTTTTAAATACACGTCACGTGAACCACCAGTGCCACTATGTGTTGCCTTTAGTCTTATACCAAAGCATCATTGTGGTTTTAAAGTCGTATTTTTTTCTCAGCATGCTTTCCTGCTGGTATATAATTTCACGTGCATACTACTTAAACAGCAGTTTCACTCATAAGTGTCTTGAAAAAAACTCCCATCCAACAGGTTTTATAGTTTAATTATAATGATAAATGGAAAAATATATGTTGTGCTCAAGCAATTTATCACCATTAAAGTAGTACAGACTCTTACAATTTTTTTTACGCTCTCCATTTTCTTTCTCTTTCCTTTCTCTTTTTTTCCTAAACACTAATTATGAACTAGTTCCTCTGATTGTTTTCCTATTGTTTGTTCCCCCATTTTACAAAGTAAAATAAAATTAGAGTTTTTTCCCTTTCACTGAGTTCTGCTTCCCTCAGGCAGCTGCTCTTTCTTGAGCTGATAGAAGGCTGCTGGAAAGGGGTAGCGCATTAAGCAAATCCAGGATAGATTAGTCAGTGAATGAACCGCTAGCAGCATTACATTGTCATCTATTTAAAAATAGATTGCTATTTCGGAACTTTAGTCTAATAGGAATAGCTTATAAACTCTTCTGCATGTCTCTAGTCTCAGATGCATTTCTGGATTCTCTTATGAAATTCTCCAGCAGATTTCTTCAAGGAGAAAATAGAGGGAAGGTGAGGAACTGGAGTATCTTACCTACAGACTTTTAAATAAACTTGGGATTTCAGATCATATTGTGTGAATGGTGACTGTAATGGAACTGCATCGGGGGAATGGATCCTTGAGGGGAAGATTATGGTTTAAACATGTTCTACAATTCGTTTATGCTGTACTTCAGTGTATATTTGCTTTTTGATTGTATAGTGAACCTACACTTCCTGAAATTATGGAATGTAATTCATGTCTGTGTAATACCATAGAGTTATATGTAAGAATAGAGTTACATGTAAAGCCATGGACTTATTCTTATTTTCCATTTTTCAAATTTAACAAAATATGGTCCCTCAACTTGAACATTGAGTGTGTTACTCATTAACATTTTAACAAAATATCATCTGTCTTAGCTTTTGAGATGTTTTGTGGTCTTCTGTGTGGTAAGTGTTATGATTTTTTGTATGGCAGTTCATGCCATATGATATATATTTATCTGTTCCAAAAATCTTGGGAAAAACAGTTCCCTTTCCAGTGGATTTAACCAGAAAAAGTGGAAAGAACACTGATTGGTTTCCTAATGCTGCTGGATTCTCAGATTTGCACTGTTCTTTCTAATGGAACACTGTTAATCTTCATTTTGACAATAATAATAATAATAACAACAACAATAATAGTCTGAGTTCAAGGACAGATACTGAACAAATGCCAATAAGATTAGCTAATGAAATTAAATAATAGCCGAATGTATTAACATTAATATTCACTCAAGTCAGGAAAGCTTTCGCTGTTCAAATGTGATATGAAAAGTAGGATAGTTTTTAGGGATTTGAGATGTAGCAGCTTTTTTGCATGACTCTGTCTTTCAGTGAATCAGTAGCAAGACCTGTACTGCTTGGTCCTCTGTAGTGTTCCTCTTCTGCACTTTCCCAGCCAGAAGGGTCTTGGTCTCAAACACTGGCAGCCTTCCCTGCCCTCGAACTGAGGCTTCTCTGCTGATCCTTGCAGCAGAACAAGGCAGTTGCCTAAACCTGTTGGGGTTCAGCCTCCTCAGCACCCATTGATGTATTTGAACTTTTGGTTTGAGAGACAGTATTATGAACTTTTCAGTGCTCCAAAACCAAACAAGTTTAAGGGGGAGGAAAAAAAAGGCTTATAAAAGAAGCCTAGGATTGCATGTGAAGCATTTAGCAGCAATACTGAAGCCAAAGTCACAAAACAAGAGTAAAATCTAGAGTTGTACTCCATCTTTTTTGGGTTAATATCCCTCCCTTAGGATCCTTACTGTGCACCATAGCAGATTAAGCTGAGAGAACATTTGAATTTGCAGTAGGCTGTCTTGAATGTTTCTTGCTGACGTTTCACTTTTTCTCTAGATCCCAGTTTAAAAAATACCTGTCCTAATTTCACTCCTGCTCTCAATCCAGTGGAAAAGGAATCTTTAGTGGGCAAGATTTCTTTGATATGCAGAGATTAGTAACTTATGACCTGCAGGATGTCAAATAGATTTCTTCCTGCTAAGCTTCTTCCCCTGTCTCGAAGATTTGCTGTGCATTAAGCAGTTTCCGGAGGTTAGTAGAACCTTCAGCAATGCTGCTGAGCTTGTGCTTATTCCCCTGCATGGCTCTGTGCTTGCAAAGCTTGGGGGAGACATAGGGATGGCAAATGTGGTAGGTGGGCACTGCCCAGTGCAGAGGTTTTTCAGTAGGTGGTATCCAACAGAGCTCCAGAGGCAGGAGCCTGTGTGAGAAGCAGATGGTCTGCATGGTGAGGGGATCCCTTCATTCTAAGGACGTGGCATGCTCATATATTGCTAGAGAAATATGTCTGGAATTTTTTCCATTTCAGTATTGTTTTCTGATGGATTCTAGAGATTTCCAATCTAATGTCAGATGGAAAGTGCAAATACCTGTCCTTCTATCTAGATTTTTTTTCTCTAAATGTTCTAAAACTTCTCTGAACTGCAGTCACTTTGGGACATTTAAAATTGTCAAGGACAGAGCAGTTGCAACAACACTTTCAGGGGGTAATTCTTAAACATTTGTTAAACCAAGCAAACAGTGGTTGGGTTTACAGATGCTACTCCCCTGCCACTTTTATGTGGGTATTCTATTTCTGCATCTATGTTCTCTTTTAGCGAGGCTCCGTAATATAATTACTGTAATGCGGTGGCTTGTTAATACTGATTCATGATAAATCTCAAGTGTCTAGACATTACTCTGAAAAAAATGGAAATTCCACTCAGTATAAAGTACATTTCAAAGTGCAGTGCAGGGTTTATATCTTTTCAAATTGCTCCCTGGAGAATAATATCAACTGCTTATCTTCTGCCCAGATACATTGAAAAATCACCTTTTAAGTACTTAACCTTTTAGTACTTCTGAGGAGCGCATATAGAGTGATAAACTTAATGACATTGTAAGAGGTAACATTGTTTCTATTTGCTAGGGCCCACCTAATAAGTAAGGGAGGAGTAGTGAAAGAAAACTATGATTGGCAATCCAAAATGGAACATTTTCTGTTTTCCTTGTATGGAAATACATTTTAAGTTTCTCTTCCTTGCAAATAATGGCAGGGTGATTTTATTGCAGGCCACCTACTTAGCAATGTGTATCTGCCCAAATATGGAGTCATTTTCTTGATATGAGTAAAGACTGATTTCTTCTGTGATTTCAGTGGGACTCAAAGTTATTGCCTATTTCTTACTTCTTGTACTACAGTTGGCTTTTTCCAGAGGATTTGTTTTATTTTCACTGAAAACCTATATGTCAAAATCATTTTTAGTGAAATAATTGAATTAGGTGTAATTTTTTTTTTTCTTTAAAAGGCATCTCTGTTGACATTGAATACATGTTTAATGGAAACTGATTTTATCTTGAAAGAACAGTTTCAAGGCAAATTGACCAATTTGCGTTATACCTCAGGGAGGGAATAAAACAGACTGGCCAGGTTAAAGTTTTGAAAGGGTAAATTTAATTTAAAAATACGGTCAGACTTCAAATTAATCCCTCTCATGTATTTCAAAGACCTGGAAAATCAATGGGCTCTGCTAATAAATTCTTTTTTTGTCTTTGCTTTTAATGCAATTTTCTGCACAATTCAAAGACAGATTAATTAATTTTAATTCTCTTTCTAGCTGTTTTTATCAGCAGTGCTGTGAAAGGATGAAAGGGATTTTTTCCCTCTCATTTTAATTTCTACTTCACAAGTATTAATGTATTAGCTTAGTATTGTTTGTGTTATGTTGATTGTTATGCATTGATTTTCTTTTCCATATACCCTAAGCACTCTGCAGACTGTGGATTTGATGTGAGGCTCCACCAGATGGGCTGCACCCAGCCTGTGTTGGCGGGGTTACATGAGCTCTGAGTGCTGAGGGCTCTGTGCATCCTTCCTTCATCTCTCATCCAAGAGTTTATTCCAGCCAGTCAGCAGACAACCCTTGGGGAGGTGGAAAGGTGAGTCTGTGCTGCATCCTGATATCAGTGTGGCATGAACTGCCTGTCAGTCCCTGGTGGGTCTTTTGAGTCAGGCTGGAACATTCCCTAGACACAGCCAGTCACTGCCTAAAGATTATGGAAAGATCTCTTAGGGCTGGATCACCGATTGGGGCACACCAGTGTGTTTTTCCTCTATTTCTTATCTCTGGTTTTGGCAAGAAGGAAGTTGGACTAAATGAACATGGAAACTTGCTTGGATCTATAGTTTTCTTCTACAGTGACCTGTGCCGAGTGGTGCTTTCCATGTGCCTGCCTGTGTCCCATCAGCAGCTCTGGGAATAGATTGATTAGATAAAATCCTAGAGAGATCAGGTTCTATCAGTGAAATAACTGTGTTTGTCTTTAGGGGTCCATCACAGAATGAGTGTGGGATCAACCCAAAAGATGAGGGTTTCAGTCTTTCTGGTGCAGTTAGGGGGAGACAGTTGAGCAACTATCCACCTGTATCCTGCTTCAGTATGCAGGGCTCAGGCTTATTAAACTTCTAAATAGGCTGCAAAGTCCATTGTTTTCTCCTCTAAGTTACAGTTGTAGAATTAAGTTGTGGGAAAGAATTAATGTGTTCTAACGTGGAGGGAGTATTTTTGGCCGTTTTTAACTTTTTACACCAGGAGTCTTGTTTTCTTGTTTTGATAACTGTGTACAACAGACATTTTGTTGTGGTGAAGGAGTCAGTACAGTGCAGCTGTTTGTTTCCTCTTCCCGCTTCCCTTCTTGGTGCTCTGGTCATCAAATGAGGGTTTGCACAGAAACCATTGAAGGTGTTTATGTTCTGTTTCAGCCAGGGCTGCTGCGTATGTTAGTATTCCATATGTGGAAAAACAATGCCATGTCTTAGGCAACAATATTTATAAGGCTGACAATGATAGAATCATTTAGGTTGGAAAAGATCCTTAAGATGATTAAGGCCAACATGTCATGGTTTAACATTGCAATGAAGTGCTTCCTTTGCCCCTGCTCCAGCTTGGACTTACAGACTGCAGTCCCTTAGGATTGTACCTGCTTGGAGTGGAGCTTTATCTCTGAGCCACAGTATCCTCAGCGATATATATACCTGCTGTGGCAGAGACTTAGCCACAGCCACAGTGGCTTTGAAATGCACCATAATCCCTTCAGAGGTGTACTTGCTGTGGCACAGTCATAACCATGGCCACAGGTGCTTTGAGATGCACCTGCTCCCACATGGACTCGTCTGCAAGTCACGGTCCCTTCAACTCGAGTTCCCACAGGAGTTCCAGCCTGTCCAGCACAGCAGCACAGCAACAGAAGTGATGCCTTGGTCACCTGTCAGCCCAGGGTCATTGCTATGGCTGCTATCAAAGTGTTCCCAGGCACAGCAGAAAGTTGATAAGAATGATGTTCATCATGTCTGGGTTTTGTCAAACTATAACGAGCAAACCGAGTGCTATACCAGCTAACTGCAGTAATTCTGGGATGTACAGAAATGAGTGGCATGTGGCCCTGGGCAGAGAGAGCAAGTTCTTTCTGAAGGTTCTCCACTGTTAGTATTTCCTCCCACCTGAGCTGGGAACATATAGGTCTCCATTCAGCCTGTAACTGCTATATTTTGTGTTTCAAAAAGTTGTTTGTTTTTTTTAACAACTCCTGTGAAGCTCTGGGGTGTGTTTGATATAGTCACTCTGTTTTCTGGTATTCACAGAAGACTGAGAGTGCTTCTTACTTAAATCAAGAAATGTGCTCAGGGGAAACCTTGAAAAAAATGTTGATTTCCTTTGGCCACAACAGCTGTGCACTCAATATTACTGGAGAAAAAGCGGAAAAGTGGGGCTATTATTTTCCCTGTGGTGTCTGGCTGCACAGCAGAGCATCTATGTCATGTGTGGTCTGTGGTACAGGTATCGTGAACTGTTCTGTCTTTTATAAAAGATAGGTCTTCTAAACACAGGAGTATACTACATTGTTGGTATTTGCTTGCAACAACTGAACTTTTAAAGCTACGATTAAAAGAAAGGGAACAATATTTTTCCTGCAAATAACATAAAAAAAATCCCTGCTACTTTAAATTCAATTTTGTTCTGGAGCTGCCTCATGGTACATATAATGTACTAAGCAGGAGACATGCTGTTCTTCAAAGGAATTTACACAAATTGAGCTAATCCCCTACCCTAGGGAAATACCTTCAAAATCCTCATCTCCTCAGGCTAGACAGCAGAGGGCCTGAAAAGGGAACTCTAGTGATAATGTGTTGCAATATCCAGTGGCTTCCTCATAAAAACCCTGTTACTCTGAGGATTTGAGTGGTAGGAGACCCTCCAGTGTGGCTTCTTTCACATTCACTATAATAGGAGCTGCAGCAATTTAAGCACTCAAAGCTTTTGCCTCTCTGAAAGACAGGCTTAGTAAAAGAGAAAAAATTGCAAAACACAGTGCTTGGAGCCTTGGTCTAGCTGCTTGTATGTTTTCATATGCTCCATTCAAAGCTTCTTAAAACCAAGTCACTTATATGTCACATGTATCTGTCAAGATGGGATTTTAGGAACCAAAGTCAGTATATCCAGTGATCTCTTTCTTGGTTTAATCCTTTTTCCTTTCATTCCAAACTTCCTTAGAGTTGTGATGCAGGGTTTAAACTGAGCCTGCAGCTGAAGCCTGAGGGTATTTAGCACTTAAAATAGGACTAGAATATCAGTTTGAAAAACAAGGTTAAGGTTAAACAACAGCAATGTTGGGCTGGAACAGGTCTTAAAGGACTGATACATTTGTTCGCTGTCTTGTGTTGCTTTTTGTAGTGGTTTTGTCTTTTGTTTGGTTTGATTTTGTTTTCTTTTGATTGTTTGTTTTTAAAATTATTATTCGGGCAGATAAGTTCTCCTGAGGTTCTTCCAGTCACCAGTCTGCCAGACTGGCAAAAAAAAATTAAATTATCATCCTTCATTGTGTTTGGATCCCTTCTGATTTCCTTGTTTTCCTTTCTTTTTTAGAATTTCTTTTACAGTCAGTGCCCTTTTGTGTGATATCAGGATAGATTTTACTGGTTTAGATTACAGGAAGGAATGTAGGCCATAAATAGATGGCACATATTCTGCTAACACCAGGACTACTGAAATAGCTCATCTCAAAAGACAGGGAACACCTTGCCAGTTGGCCAGATGCCAGGAGGTTGCAGAATTGACAACTAAGTGGCAAGCCTGAAAGGGAAATTAATGGTAGGATGTGCTCTAAAAAAGAGCGTGTTGAGCCCCAGGAGAAATTTCTGCAGGGGCAAATTCAAGAAGAATTCAGCCATGTGCTAATGGCTTAAGGCAGTTTTGCCTTTCTCTTGACTCCTCTGTCCCCACAAGGTTCTGGCATTCCCATGTTGTCTGTTGGTCCCTGTGATTCACACGGACTAGGCTAGCTGCCTTCTCTGCCTTAACGAAGTGTATTCAGGAGGGGCTTGTCTGTGCAAGTCTGTTTGAAGGAAATCCTTCTTACACAGTTAGCCTTTTCTGCACAGCCAGATAAGTGCAAGGGCCCTGATAATTTTTGCAGTAGATGGTCTTTAGCTGGGTGACTTTGACTTCTGATGCTGAACAGGCTGGCATTCGTAAGACTGAGCTATCTAGAGCCTCTTGTGGGTTTTTTGTTTGGTTGGTGGGGTTTTTTTCCCCACCATTAGTTAGTTCTGTGTTTCTCCTTTTGCAAGAGCAGAATTGCCCATACCTGCCATTTTGGAGTGCTCAGGCTATAACCATAAGTTACAGCTGTTCTTTGGTAAGGTGACGAGGATACCACTGCCCATCCAAAGACACTATACGCTATTAAATAATAGCTTATTGTACATGGGACTTCTGACACTGCTCATGGAGTTTTCCAGACTTTTCATATGGACAGCCTGTGCAGCTGTGATTATCCTCAAGCAGAATGGGAACAGCGTTCTGCCTCTCTAATGTCTGCGTTGCTGTGGCAGAATACAGCAGATGAGCGGTTTTCAAAAGCCCTGCTCTGCTAGAGTGCTGTCACCACAAATCTGTGAAATACAGTTGAGTTTCATATAAAGAGTTTTTTATTACCTAAAATATTTTTACAATTGTGATGTGAAACAGGTTAAAGAAGAAAACAGGTATGAATCAGAATTCAGTCAATCCTGCAAGAAATCATTCTTTCCCCAAAGGGAGAACAAACAGAATATAAGAAGCATTCCTGGTTCAGAGAAGTGACAGAGAGAGTGACAGACACCTGAGGTGGTACGTCTGATCTCTTTGTCTTGCTCACACAGCAGATCGGGGAGGGGGGGTGGAGGGCAGCTCCACCTCGCAATGTCACATGCCCTCTGCTAGTGCGGCACCTCAGCTGACTGTCTACCTAAGACCCAGGCATTGAGTTACCGGTCTAATTCACTCCCTCTCAGTCTGGTGAATCTGTCCTGGCAGTCAGGTGTCTCCTGTATTCATCAGTCCGGTGTGCTGCAGTATGAGAGCAGGGAAGGTGAGCTCTGCACTCAGAGCTTTCGTACCCAGCTCACCACCCTCAGGCTGCATGATAAGCAGTTGCTGATCAACTCCTGTTTTCCAAGTTAAAGAAGAAAGGTGAAGAAGAAAATAGTGGTGTGCTGCTTTAAAGGTAAGTGATGCTTGAGTATTTAGAGTAAGGACTTCCACCTCTGTACTGTCAGAGCTAAACTGGTGAAATAGTATGCAGGGGGCTGTCATTTAGTGAAGCATGTGGCTATTATGTAAAGGTTTTAATTACTTTCTTCATCTGTCTGCTTAGGAACACGAGACGTCTGGCAAAATTTTGAGAAGGCTCAAGGCGTTAAAGAAGGCTCATCTAAATAAAGGAGGGTTAACGTGACATTGCAGTTACTTAATCCTGTATTGTCCTTCCATGTGACTGCAGGGATACTAAGGCACAGCATTTCTTTTGCCTGGGGCACAGATTTTGCCTTTCCTGTCGTCTTCCAGAATTAGTTGCTTCATTAAACCTACCATGGGAAGGAAACAGAGGGGCAGCAAACCTTTTACAGCAAGGCTTCAACACACAGTGACATTTCCAAGGTACAGTGACAAGCTCACAGCTGAAGAATGAATCAAAGGCAAACCCTACAGCCAGCTCTTGGACTGGTACCAGAATCAAGCAGAACTGCGCTCTTAAGGTCAGCTATTCAAAATTAACTGGAAGTATCTGGATTTATTAGGAGCAGTTAATCAGCTTTCTGTTTGACCTTTATCTATCAAGTTAGTTTTCAAAGCATCAAGCTAAAGCCTGAAAATTTGCGTCAAACATTTTCCATGTGTCAAATGTACTGTGTAGACACTGAGCACCTTGCCGCTTTCTTGAACAAAGTTTGCAATTTTAATTGCAAAGCCTCTTTCACCTTGTACCTGAAGATCCCGACACACTCACTCTGTGAGTGAGAAACTGATGTATACAGCTTCCAGTTTATCTCTGATTTTGAACAGGACGTGCAATATGCAGGTATGGCAGATATGTTTTTGAAGTAATTTCCAAACTAATCCTTAGACTTTCCGTAAACAGCTTTTTTTTGCTACGTTTACCACAGTTTCCATTATGTGCAGGATTGCATATTCATTCCGAATTACTTCATTTAAGCTTGTTATCGTGACATCTTGTTAAATGGGGAAGTGATTACCCTGTAGACTATGACAACAGGATATGTGAATGAAGGAGGTCATGGAAAACACCGCTTTTCCAGGTGGAATCATGAGGATAATGGAGAAGACGATGGGCACCTGGAGTGCTATGGAGGAGATGAAGACAGCAGGCAGCACAAGCTGACCCCATTTGAGAAACTAATGCAGGATATGTCTCACAATGAAAAAGTGGTGAAAGAATTAACCCTGGGAAAGAGAATTGCCTTCTATCGAGTCAGAGGAGAAATAGGAAGTGGGAATTTCTCACAAGTGAAGCTTGGAATTCATTCCCTAACCAAAGGTAGGCATCATTGCATCCTGAGTGGTCTATACAAATGGCCTTCTATGGGAAGAAAGATGTTGTCTGAACCTTAAATACACATAAGTTTATATGTGTCTTTTTAATGTTGCTGAGTGAATCTGTAGGCAGTGTCACAGAAGAAAGGTCAAAGTTGGAAACATTTTCTCTAGACAGCAACCATTACAAGAAAAGTTCATCACTGCACTCCACGGTGTTAACACATTTCATCCCACGGTTCAAACACCCCACACTTTAAAGCGTGTGTTGTGCCTCCCCTCCTGCAACCTATCCTGTCCATCTGTCTTCTTCCCTGCCCGAGCTCATGGGCTGCAGGGCTACAAGTGGTGAATGCCCACTGCAGCATGGCTGGGCATGCTCCTGCCTGCAGCCAGAGGTAGCAAGGCTTCCTCTGTTTCATCACAAATAGTACTAGTATGGACCAAGATTTTATTTGGTCACAGTAATTTTGGTGACAACTGTTATGCCTGCTTTACAGACTCATTTGCAGACAGCTGGAATGGGGCTATAGGTGTGGGCTGAGCAGGTGCAGGGAAACGAGCTCTGGAACGAGAGTCAGATAGAGAAAAATGCCACGATAGTAGTGTACAAGGATGCAGAGAAAACTAGTCACCCTGATGGAAAACAAGAACACTTCCTATTATTGTCAGACAGAGGCAGAAGAAGAAATAGGACAGTTGATGACAAGTTCTTAGTTATACCTGTGACTGAAGTGTCCACTGCAGTTACCTAATCTTTCTAGTCCTTCATAGAAGATAGGGTGCTTTTCAGTATTTAAACCAAGAAAAACACTTGACAATTCAACACAAACACCACATTGGCAATACCAGAGCTTTCTTTTTCAATGTGATTGACTCTCCTTCCCTCCATCATCTTGCAGGTGAGAGAACAAGATATGCCCCAAAACCTGTATTATCTCCCATTATTTTCTCTGATTGCCTCTTTCAGCCTAGACTTCAGAGGGTGAGAACTTGTGTGCAGCATTTGTTGCACTGGGAATCTAAATGGGGAACTATTGGGGTTTTTTTCCACTTTTAAGCCTGCTTCTGCCCAAGGGTTGCTTTAACTGAGTGTGGATTTTTTTGTTTTGCTTGTTTAAGAAAAGCAGCTCTGTTCTGCTTGGCCCATGGCAAGTTGTTTCCTCCTCTGTGATTTTTTTTTCTTCCAGAGGTAACTGTCTTATACTTACTGCTGGAAGAAATGCTGCTCCTGCATCCAGAGCAACAGGAATGCTAATGAGAGGCAGTTAGAAGTTTGATCTGGATGAACCCTTTACTTGAAGAACTTACTTAAAAAACAGGTTGCTTTAGCATTTGAATAGAATTGATTGAAAAATTTTGAACTTGGTGAATACAGTAAGCTTGGAGAAACTAAATACCACAACCCAAACTCTTTCTTTTCCTTTTTCTTGAAAAGTTTCTTTTTCGCCAGAAATCTCTCGAGTTATTTTTCTTTTGCTTGTTTGTAGCTTTTTTTCGTTAAAATGTTCACTGGGCAAAGAGTTGATTTCTTGATACTAAATTTGCAACTGTCATGAGGAAGGAAGAATAAAAGATAAGCGTTTTCTGACTCGTCTCTGCCTGTGAGCTTATCTGTGCTCATAAAATACAGTACATGGACAGAAGAACAGGGACATGCACACAGGCATACATCCATACCCACTCACCACCACCCACAAAGAGGATTCTGTTTTTGCAGTAGATGCATATCGTTGTACTGGTGATGATGTTCCTGCACAGCGTTAACGAGTACTAGTCTTTTTTTTGCTGATTATAGAAATAAAAAGGCTTAATTATTAATGCTTAATGTTTGGGTCTCTGTGGTAGGGGGCAGTGTATGCGTCAGGGCTGTTCAGCTCCTCAGTTACTACCACAGTGTTAAGTATGATCTCTCTCCATACATGTCACCCTATATCAATACTTGTTTCTCTCACGAGGCTGTCTTGGTTGTTTAGAGAATGCAGAAAAATCTTTGGTGCTGTGATGTGACTTGGACAGGTGTGCTCCTCACTGGGTAGAAAACTGGCTGGATGGCTGGGCCCAGGGAGTGGTGGTGAATGGAGTTACATCCAGCTGAGGCCATCACTAGTGGGGTTCCCCAGGGCTCAGTGTTGGGACCAGCTCTGATTGACATCTTAGTCAGTGATCTGGACAAGGGGATTGAGGGCACCCTCAGTCAGTTTGTAGATGACAGCAAGTTAGCTGGGAGTGTTGATCTGCTGGAGGGCAGGAAGGCTTTGCAGAGGGATCTGGACAGGCTGGATCGATGGGTTGAGGCCAATGGTATGACGTTCAACAAGGCCAAGTGCACAACAGCCTCAGGCAGCTCCACAGGCTGGGGGCACAGTGGCTGGAAAGTGGCTCAGTGGAAAA